>OZ038378.1:87155090-87470890 GCA_964036045.1 Eutreptiella sp. 'Long Island Sound 2002'
TGCCGTCCCATTGCATTACACACGGTCACCCGAAATGAAAGATGTACGTAGCACTTCGTTTGAAACGGCAATCATCTACGTGGCATCAAGCTGCTGCATTGTAATTATTGAAAACATTCCGCCAAATTGCATTGGCATCATGGAGATGGAGGGCAGTGAACATATCGGCTATGAATGCGTGGATGGCCAGCGTGCCCCCCCCCCCCTGAAAATCTTCTGCGATGCGTTCGTTTGCCGCTTTGTTAGCGGTGTGTGCTAGGTTGTGCCATGCTAAGACATTTTCCGATGCAACCTGTACCAGTTCATTGAAACTGGTGTCCGGTGTGATGTCCATGGTGAATGAGTTGAGGAGTGGGATGTATTGCGAGTGCGAGTGGGAGTTGTAGTTTATGAGATTTTGTTTGATCGTTGTAGTGATTGATGAATGTGCATGGCACCATGTGCACAATGTGGGGGTGATTTGTGTTCCATGTTGGTGTGTACAAGTGTTGCACGTTTCAGTGTGGGGGACGAGGCCGTAAAAAAATGTCATGAGTGAAGCGCCCATAGCCATGTGTTTGCAATGTGTCAACATTGCCGGGTACAAGGCTTGGAAGAGGCCCACTGCCAAAGTATGGCGTTTGTTGCCTGTGGTCAGTGCACTCCGCATTTTGTGGGGGACATCGGTGAACAGTTCTAGGTCCCATGCATGCAGGGGTCGACGTTGTACATTGACATAACTTACCGGGTCAAGTGCTTGTTGGAAAGAGAACCCTTGCAAGTGTGCTCCGACTGGAAAGGCCAACAGATTTGTGAAAATCCATGTGCAATCGGGATGAAGAAAGCGGCCTAATGTTGCTGGCACGGGGCAACTGAGCCGATTTGCCAGATCGGATTGGATGGGTGCCAAGATGTGCGGTTATAGAAGTGTTGTATGAAGGAAAGCCTTACCCATTGGCGTCCACGTACATATCACCCAGTCAGTCGCTGAATTGGGTAGCGCATCCGCCATAAACCGGGGCAGTTCTTCTATGGTATGTACGTGCCCTGTTGCTACGGCAGAAAGCGCACCCATGAAGTGCTTTACTTGCTGGCGGTCTTTCCACTTTGCAATCTCACCCACGATAAACAACCCATGTCTTGCTCGGGAACACGCCACGTGCTGTCCTGCATTGGTAGCAAAAAAGCCGGGATTTTCAGATGCAAGGGTGAGGATGACAATATCCGCCTCGTTGCCCGGAAACCGTCCAACCGTGTCTATGTGTGGCACACCCGGGTGCGAACCAAACACCGCCTTATTGGGGCAATTTTCTTCAAAATGGTTGGCACGTACCGCGATGGATCTGCCCTTCTAAAGGTCATGTCCCCAAGCAAGAATGTCTTGCACGTACTGAGTTGACTTTGTACAAAAAGACGATGTGGGGACGCGAGGGGTGAATGTTGCACATGTGAGGTTGAACATTTCACGCACCGGCGTGTGCACACGGTCAATGGACGTGTCCACCAAGTGAATTCTTGTGTCCGCCGGCACAGGAGTTGTTGCGGTTTCGGGTGCATGTCCTATCATGTGCCCACAAAACACAGTACTGACAAATTTCGTGAGATGTGCCGTCATCCGATGCTGCTCGGTGATGATATTGTGCGGAACGATGCTGGCCCGGCACATATCAAGGCCAGTCACCTCCGCAAGGTCGACCAGTTGGGCGATGTTGTGCTTGCTTATGTTGAGGGGCAGTGCCATATCCGCACGCAGATGGGTGTGTGGCGGCAATTGCAATGGATTCCCCAAAAAAGTGGTATTTTCGGCACATGTTGTTAGTGCCAAGGACTGCGGGAGGTTGGTGCGGCTTGCCTCATCCACGATGTGGTGGTGGAAGAAAAGGGTTTGTACCTTTGGACTTAAGGCCAAGGCATCCACAAGGGCATTTGTGGGACCCGTGAGTAGGGCGGTGGCCTGCTAGAAAGCGAGCCTCCATGATGGCAATTGCCACATGGGATTTACCGCAGCCCGCCGCCCCGGTTATTGAGCTAAACCTTACGGACATGCTTGTGTTGAAGGCTGCTGCCTGGGATGGCTCTAGATGGGGCCTTGATGCTACAAGCGGCAAAATTTTAGGTGGTACAGGGCTCTGTGTCTCATTCCCAAAGCCGGTCGTGATTGTGTCCAAGAAGTGCAACGGGGCGCGCTTTTTGTTGAGGGTTTCCAATATCCACTCATCCGGTAGCATATTGGGGATGTACGTGATGTCGTATTCACCGTTGGTGATGTTGTCATCGTCAAATTGGAGTCTCAGAACATCCTCGTCAACGGTGCCCTGTCCCACACATTGCCGCCACTTGTGATGCGGAACCCGTCATCTTCCAAGAATTCGTGTCATCCCCATTTCTCGATCCACGTTGTGCATCCGTCCATGGAGGAGGAAAATTTCAACACTTGTTGGGATTTGGTTGTGGCACCAAGGTGGTTTTTGGCATCCATTGATGCTTGTTGCAAGCGAATAATGGATGGCAGGCTGAACTTTGGTGTGGTGGCCATTGTGTTTAACCTAAAGAGTGTGCACAACAACGAAGGTAATCGATTAAGAGTACACGTGGAGGTGCAGCACTCAGATGGGTTCCACAAGAATCACCTTTGAATGAGAGCATGAAAAGGTGGGCAACAGCCTCACGTTAATTGTGTGTTTGTGTGACCGGCACTCCTAAACGTCGACTGTATTGGTAGCCTTTTTGAATTTCAGAATCACATATGAGCCATGTTCCGTCTTGGTGGGTGTGGGATCAATAGCTTTTGGGACATGCACAATCCTCACATAGTGTTTGCTTTCGGTTTGTTTGGGTTGTTCGTCGGTGGAGGTGTCGGCTTGATTGTGATTGAGCATCATTTCATTGGTATGGAGGATTGAACCTACTTGAAGGAGGGGTGGGGGGGGGCTTCAAATCTGAGTGTGACCCAATTGGCATCTGCGGAACCCCTCACCCCATTGTGTACAATGATAAGTATTGATGTGGTGGTCTTATACACCGTGATCGGGATCGCTTGTTTGATATCCATAGCTGTTGAGCCCGGCAGCGATGGTTGTCGGTTGGGGGAGGTGAGAAACAGGCTTGTAGGAGGTATTTTAGGTTCCGGAGATTGTGGTATGTCTTGGCGTGGCGATTGTGATGGGGATGCCGGTTGTGTAGTTTGGCTTTGGAGGGTATTCTCCGTTTCCTCCTGGCCTTGTCGCTCTAAGTTGAATGCACACATCCTGTAGTCTCGGTGTTGTGTCTCGGATTTCTCGGTTGCACCGCGAATAAAATTGCACCCCCCACCATACTCATTCCAACACTTGAAGGTGAACCGCGCATTCCACTCCTTGAGCTGACAGGGCACCCCACATAAGCAATCGGGCCAGTCGTGTGGTACGTGCTTTGGAGGTTCCGTCCATCGGAAACGGTCTTTGTGACGATCGTCGGGCTTGCTCTTGGGACATCATAGGACTTTTCGTTGGTAGTTTTGGTTGGATGTTCCACTGACTTTTCCTTGTAGTGCTTTGTGGCATACGGGACATGTTGAAGGGGCAGACATTGTGGCAGTGCTTGTATGATGCGTTGCGATGGAAATTGTTGGAGCCCAGATGAGTATTGAATGTTACGAAGGTAACTCGCTTAAGAGTACACCTGTATATGCAACACTCAATGAGGCTTGGCAAAAGAGCTGCAGATAGTGGAAATGAAGGCGTGCATGATGCCTAAAAGTCCTTGCACATTGGATCCATTTTCATTATCTTGTCCTCCTATGTGTTTTGGCGGCCCCCGCACATTGTTGTGACGTTGTGACATGCAATGACGTTGTGTGACCCTTACAGGGAAGGTGCATATGTGTTGCACCAATGGAAGCGTCATTTCGTTGAAGGTAGTTTTGGTAAGCATTACTCCTGGAACACATTGTCCAGCACATGTTTGTTGGCGTCAAACCAATGTTGTGATTGTGGATTTTCCCTTTTCCGACTTCTTTCTTTACCATGCATAATGCACAAAGCAATGGCAATGAGTTCACAATGCAGCAGAACAAAGAAATGGGCACGGCAAAGCACCAAATAAGGACCCCACCCACCGCATCCCCTCTTGCCTACTTACATTTTTATATATGTTGGCCGCATCACACTAGGATGGTGTGGGATGTATTGTTGTGGTTTGTTTCGGAGGGTTGTAGTTATTGATGGCATGGGAGGCGATTTCCTTTCCGGCCTATTGTGGAAAATATTCGGGGTTGGTTAGTGGTGTTGTGTGGTCGTTGCTTGACCCGTTCCTTGGGATGGGGCACACATATTTGGTAGCATGGAGGATTGGGTGCGTTGGTGGGGCAGGTTTCCTTCACATGTACGGCGGTCCACCATGTATGATGCACAACGAGACGGCAAGGTGTATGCAATGCACTACAACAAACTGGTCGGACATGGAAAGAAACATCTTTGAGTATCCGTTGTGCACATTATTCGAGGTCACTATGGACATTGAGTGTTACTGGCATATATACTACATAACGCCTCTGGTGTACAGAGCGAGGAAGACATTCAGCAGTGGCCTAATGGTGAGCAGAGTGGCTACATAACCCTGCCGTCTCGGTTGTCCCCAACTCTTCATAGTGGGGAGGAAAATTTGAATGGTCCAAAGGTGGGTTAAGTGGCTACATAACCCTTGCCGTTTCGGGGGTCCCCAACTCTTTAAAGCGAGGAGGGCATTTAAAAGTGACCTGAGGGGCCCGAGGGGCGCAGTGGTTACTTAACCGCTGCTGTCGTGGGGATCCGAACATTCTCAGAGCGGGAAAGGGGATTAGATATGGCCCACTAGTGGGTTGGGTGGCTACATAACCCTTGTTGCCTTGTCCCTCATGCTCAGCACGGGGACAAAATCAGAAATGGCCCATGTGGGAACAGTGGCTACTTAACTCCTGCCTTCTCGGGGGTCCCCAACTCTTCAGAGCGAGGAAGAAAATCAGAAGCCGCCCAATGGTGGGCAGAGGGGCTACATAACCCCTGCCGTCTTGGGGGTACCCAACTCTTTAGAGCGGGGAGGAAATTCTCAACTTGCCCAATGGTGGGCTAACTGGCTGCACAACCCCTGCCGTCTTGGGGGTCCGCAACTCTTCAGAGCGGGGAGGGAAATCAGAAATGCCCATTGCTGGGCAGAGTGGCTACATTACCTTTGCCGGCTTTGGGGGTCCCCGACTCTTCGCGGCGGGGGGGGGGGAAATATCAGGTGGCCCACTGGTGGGCAGAGTGGCTACATAACCCCTGCCGTCTTAGGGGTCCCCAACTCTTCAGAGCGGGGAGGAAAATGTGCGGTGGCCCAGTGGCGGGCCGAGTGGATACATAACCCCTGCCGTCTTGGGGGTCCCGCACTATTCAGAGCGGGGAGGAATGTCAAAGGTGGCCCAATGGTGGGCCCAGGGGCTACAATACTCCTGCCTTCTTGGGGGTCCCCAACTCTTCAGATCGGGGAAGAAAATCAGAAGCCGCCCACGGGTGGGTAGAGGGGCTACGTAACCCTTGCCGTCTTGAGAGTACCCAACTCTTTAGAGCGAGGAGGAAATTCGGAAGTGGCCCATTGGTGGGCTAGCTGGCTACATAACCCCTGCCGTCTTGGGGGCTCGCAACTCTTCAAGGTGGGGAGGGAAATCAGAAATGCCCATTGGTGAGCAGAGTGGCAACATTACGTTTGCCGTCTTGGGGGTACGCAACTCTTCAGAGCGGGGAGGAACATCTGAGGTGGCCCACTGGTGGGCAGAGTGGCTACATAACCCCTGCTGTCTTGGGGGTACCCAACTCTTCAGAGCGGGGAGGAAAATCTAAGGTGGCCCACTGGTGGGCCGAGTGGCTACATAACCCCTGCTGTCTAGGGGGTCCCGCACTGTTCAGAGCGGGGAGGAACATCAAAAGTGGGCCAATGGCGGGCCCAGGGGCTACAATACTCCTGCCGTCTTGGGGGTCCCCAACTCTTCGGAGCGGGGAAGAAAATCAGAAGCCGCCCACGGGTGGGCAGAGGGGCTACATAACCCTTGCCGTCTTTGGGGTACCTAACTCTTTAGAGCGGGGAGGAAATTCTGAAGTGGCCCATTGGTGGGCTAACTGGCTGCATAACCCCTGCCGTCTTGGGGTCCGCAACTCTTCAAAGCGGGGAGGGAAATCAGAAATGCCCATTGGTGGGCAGAGAGGCCACATTTCCTTTGCCGTCTTGGGGGTACCCAACTCTTCACAGCGGGGAGGAAAATCTCAGGTGGCCCACTGCTGGGCCGAGTGGCTACATAACCCCTGCCGTCTAGGGGGTCCCGCACTGTTCAGAGCGGGGAGGAATATCAAAAGTGGCCCAATGGTGGGCCCAGGGGCTACAATACTCCTGCCGTCCTGGGGGTCCCCAACTCTTCAGAGCGGGGAAGAAAATCAGAAGCCGCCCACGGGTGGGCAGATGGGCTGCATAAACTTGCCGTTTTGGGGGTACCCAACTCTTTACAGCGGGGAGGAAATTCTGAAGTGGCCCATGGGTGGGCTAACGGGCTACATAACCCCTGCCGTCTTGGGGGTTCACAACTCTTAAGAGCGGGGAGGGAAATCAGAAATGCCCATTGGTGGGTAGATTGGCTACATTACGTTTGCCGTCTTGGGGGTACGCAACTCTTCAGAGCGGGGAGGAAAATCTGAGATGGCCCACTGGTGGGCACAGTGGCTACATAACCCCTGCCGTCTAGGGGGTACCCAACTCTTCGAAGCGGGGAGAAAAAAATGAGGTGGCCCAGTGGTGGGCCGAGCGGCTACATAACCTGTGCCGTCTTGGGGGTCCCGCACTGTTCAGAGCGGGGAGGAATATCAAAAGTGGCCCAATGGTGGGCCCAGGGGCTACAATGCTCCTGCCGTCTTGCGGGTCGCCAACTCTTCAGAGTGGGGCAGAAAATCAGAAGCCGCCCACGGGTGGGCACAGGGGCTACATAACCCTTGCCGTCTTGGGGGTACCCAACTCTTTAGAGCGGGGAGGAAATTGTGAATAGGCCCATTGGTGGGCTAACTGGCTACATAACCCCTGCCGTCTTGGGGGTTCGCAACTCTTCAGAGCGGGGAGGAAAATCAGAAATGCCCATTGGTGGGCACAGTAGCTACATTACTTTTGCCGTCTTGGGGGTACGCAACTCTTCAGAGCGGGGAGGAAAATGTGAGGTGGCCCACTGGTGGGCAGAGTGGCTACATGACCCCTGCCGTCTAGGGGGTCTCCAACTCTTAAGAGCGGGGAGGAATATCAAAAGTGGCCCAATGGTGGGCCCAGGGGCTACATAACCCCTGCCGTCTTCGGGGTCCCCAAGTCTTCAGATCGGGGAAGAAAATGAGAAGCCGCCCACGGGTGGGTAGAGGGGCTACATAACCCTTGCCGTCCTGGGGGTACCCAACTCTTTAGAGCAGGAAGGAAATTCGGAGGTGGCCCATTGTTGGGCTAGCTGGCTACATAACCCGTGCCGTTTTGGGGGTCCCCAACTCTTTAGGGTGGGGAGGGAAATCAGACGTGCCCATTGGAGGGCAGAGTGGCTACATTACCTTTGCCGTCTTGGGGGTACCCAACTCTTCAGATACATTTACTTTTCAGATTTACATGTACTGCGGTCCACCATGTATGATGCACAACGAGACGGCAAGGTGTATGCAATGCACCACAACAAACTGGTCGGACATGGAAAGAAACATCTTTGAGTATCCGTTGTGCACATTATTCGGGGTCACTATGGACATTGAGTGTTACTGGCATATATACTACATAACGCCTCCGGTGTACAGAGCGAGGAAGACATTCAGCAGTGGCCTAATGGTGAGCAGAGTGGCTACATAACCCTGCCGTCTCGGTTGTCCCCAACTCTTCATAGTGGGGAGGAAAATTTGAATGGTCCAAAGGTGGGTTAAGTGGCTACATAACCCTTGCCGTTTCGGGGGTCCCCAACTCTTTAAAGCGAGGAGGGCATTTAAAAGTGACCTGAGGGGCCCGAGGGGCGCAGTGGTTACTTAACCGCTGCTGTCGTGGGGATCCGAACATTCTCAGAGCGGGAAAGGGGATTAGATATGGCCCACTAGTGGGTTGGGTGGCTACATAACCCTTGTTGCCTTGTCCCTCATGCTCAGCACGGGGATAAAATCAGAAATGGCCCATGTGGGAACAGTGGCTACTTAACTCCTCCCTTCTCGGGGGTCCCCAACTCTTCAGAGCGAGGAAGAAAATCAGAAGCCGCCCAATGGTGGGCAGAGGGGCTACATAACCCCTGCCGTCTTGGGGGTACCCAACTCTTTAGAGCGGGGAGGAAATTCTGAACTTGCCCATTGGTGGGCTAACTGGCTGCACAACCCCTGCCGTCTTGGGGGTCCGCAACTCTTCAGAGCGGGGAGGGAAATCAGAAATTCCCATTGATGGGCAGAGTGGCTACATTACCTTTGCCGGCTTTGGGGGTACCCAACTCTTCAGAGCGGGGGGGGGAATCAGAAATTCCCATTGCTGGGCAGAGTGGCTACATTTCCTTTGCCGTCATAGGGGTCCCCAACTCTTCAGAGCGGGGAAGAAAATGTGCGGTGGCCCGATGGCGGGCCGAGTGGATACATAACCCCTGCCGTCTTGGGGGTCCCGCACTGCTCAGAGCGGGGAGGAATATCAAAGGTGGCCCGATGGTGGGCCCAGGGGCTACAATACTTCTGCCGTCTTGGGGGTCCCCAACTCTTCAGATCGGGGAAGAAAATCAGAAGCCGCCCACGGGTGGGTAGAGGGGCTACATACTTACGCGGCTCTATACGCACGTAGACTTCGTTGCTAAAAGGCACGATTCATGGCGATTTCAACATCCGTTTTTTGCACCTAACAAAAGCATATCATTTTTTCGGCCAACCCCACGTGGATTTTCATCGTGGGATACAACAACCTCGCCTTTTGTTGCCTCCAGAGGTGTACGTATACACCCCCTATTCAGGGCTGAAAATTGTATCATTTAAAATTTTTGGGCACTGCAGTGCCCAAAAATTTGAAATGGCTTTTTTCAGTGGGTTCTCCAGTACACCTGTGTAGTCATCTCCACAGGTGATGTCATACTGCAGCAGCATGCATCAAAACTTGGCATACCCGTTATCCATGGGTCATTGCACCGCGGTGTTATAGTCGGAAGGCCACGTACAATGTACCTTGCCCAATCACTTCCATTCCTGTCCAAATGTGCACTTGAAATTGCACTTGCAGTACTTTTGGGCACTGCAGTGTCCAAAAAATTGAAAACTCCGTATTTCACTCCTATTGGTTCCCGTTGCGTAACACCTGACAAAGGACGTATGAATCATCGGACGTTGGTACTCATCCTCTGCTCATTGGAAATATATTGCCGGTTGTGTGACTGCCACCTTGGAGTGTACCCAGGCTTTGGAACGTCCCACGTCCATTGGGGGATACATTGTTTGGATCTTCGCTAGCAGCTTTTGGTCTGTGCCGCATCATGTTTGTTTTGTGATGGTGCCTCTGTTTTCTTTGTCCCCTTACCTTTGCTGCCTGCGAACAGGACTTTTGTCCATGGATGCAGCTCCCTTCCGGCAGTTCCTTAGTTCGAAGGTATATGCTTCAAAGGAGGATCTATCTGAGGCTGTGGGTGTGGATAAGGGTGCCGATGCGTTTTGTACGTGGGTGTTAGATCTTCGGTTCGAGTGGAGAAGTAGGCGGTCTGTTGGTGAATACATCCAACAAAGGGACAGGCAGACCGTTAATTGTCTGCCGGACCAATGGTTCCGTGTTGCTGAGCAAGAGATTTTTAATATATGGTCTGTTCTACACAAGAGGTGTCGTCCACGTGCCAAGAGGGCTGTAGGTGTTCAACCCAAAAGTCGTGTGCAACGTAGGTGTTTGGCTCACATGGGTCAATGTTCTTACAATGTACCCTCCTTTGCAGTTCAAGGAGCAACTGCGTGCACCAGTCTTTGGCAGACTTTGGAGGGTAAACCCGCTGTTCTGTGGTTTGATAATTTTTATAGACGTAACTTCCGGCCTGTGCCTGGTAATGAGAACCGGTCCCTTAATTGTACAGCTGGTGCTATCATACTCTTGAAACGACCTGTTGACGTTATGCCGTCTTTTCCTAGCCTCTCGGTCTTGCGGCAGAGGATTGGGTACACTGCAGACTTGTTGGTGCAGAGCCATAAAAACTTCATTGATGGCTTGCAAGGGTTGATGGACGACCCCATCCGCCTTCAACATGTTCGTTGTCCCTTGGACATACGACGGGCTAATGTTACCAGCCCAGCTTGGACCCCCTTTTTTCTCACAGACCTAACTGTGTCCGCTACCCCCGACCTTGTCTCTATTATTCACGGGCTCCAGGAGGTGCAGCAGCACACACAGCACCGTCTTCCATTGTTGGTCGACGAAAATATTCACTACCGTGTCCGTGAGCTCGTTTACAGCATCAGCTATGCTCGGTACAACGTGCCCCTGTTCATTACACGTACCCCGGTAGTGTACGGCACATGGCACCCATATAAATATTGTGTAACCCTGTGCTACAGAAGATTCTTCCCTTTATTTACCTATTTTTCCTACGGTTCACTCAATTTGGGCACTGCAGTGCCCAACTTTCCGAAACTCATCTATATGGAGCGTATGATTGTGGTGCTCTTGCACTTGGCCCATAAGTGGCGCCAACCTTTGGAACAGAAGTTGCAGACTCTAAGGGGTTTGCACCGACCGGGTAACGCCAATCACAGCACACTTCTTACACAGGTGCAAGGGTTGGTAACACTGCTGTATGGTTACATTCCAGCCTTGTTTATTATTGGGTCGCAAGTGAGGCATTGTCAATGGTCTCCACAGGGAGAGCAGCACGCTGCAGGGCCATCGTCGAGCCGTTGCCTACACGTCCTTTTGAGGCTCACCCTAGGTTATGAGGACAAGGTTGAATATGTGCGCACCATTGTTGTTGCTAGGCGGTTGTGGTCCCAGTGGTTTGCCCGCTTACCTGGGGTGGCACACAGTGAGGAACCGTGTGAGGCCCTGTTAAGCCGTGTTGTGCACTTAATGGCACAGCACCCTGGGAACTGTACGTTGCAACAGGTGCATGACCTGTTTATACTCACTCCCGTTGCAGACCAGACCCCACAGGACCTGCAGTACGTTAATGTTCCCAAGGGACTACCACAACTGGTTTATCGTCGTTTCACCGGATTGATGGCGCGATTTGATGTTGGTGTTATACCACCCCTGGTCTGGTCCAGTCAGAAGTCGAGTATCGTGCAAGACGGGTGGGATCCTGCCAAGATGGATTTTCCTTGCGCACTAGATACGGTGCTCACTGCAGAGCATTACCGAGATCTATGTGCCAAGACATTGCAGACACTTGTTAAACCTGTTAAAGTTGATGCTGACGTGATGACAGAGCTGGGTAGACACGTGCCACAACGTCCTCCAGGTGATATGGACACAACAGTAGCACAGGCACAGGACATGTTACGCGCATGTAATACACCACACCGGTACAAGCAATGCCGGCCAGCACGCGCTTTTGCACAAAGGGACCCCGCCCGGATACCCGCCCCCCCCAATGCTGATGGCGACAGTGACAGTGATGAGGACCCCCCCCCCCCCCGCTGGTGGGGCAGCCGGAGATCCAGACCTGAGGGCTGCTGATTTTGTGGGTGATGATGGATGGGACCCGGACCCCCCCCCTCCAGAAGCAGTGTCTGTTCACAGCGATGATTCCGACGCCCCCGTGGCTGTCCTTTCGGAGCTGAATGAGTTTGACCCTCGATTTTTACCAGGTGCATCCGACTGTGATGCTATTTCTGCCATATGTGTTCAATCGTCGAGCGCTGCCAGTAGTCATCAACATTAGAAACCTGTAAATCAACAATTTGCAGCCTTGTGGCCTTTTGTAGTGTGTCGTGTGACCCTTTGTTAGCCCCTTTGCTAAGCTATGCCTTCGGATACCGAACTGCCGGAAGGGGATGAGCAGCAGACCGCATCGCAAGCCGTTCACACAGCAGAGAAGACACGGGCGCAGTCGGGGCAGGCTCCAGTGAAGGGGACGGGGACAGACCGGGCAACGGAAACATTCCGGACAACGTGGATCAAAAAGGAGCTGGTCAAGATACAGCCGACCAAGATAAAGTTTGACACCGACCTCACGCGTGGGCAGAACAGAGAGAGGGACGAGGACTCAGTACTATCGCTGATCGCAAGCCTGAGGACAAATCCACCCTGCCGGCCTATCTCAAACATTCTCATATGGCGAAACGAAGGTACACTACCATCCTGTCAAACACGCGTCGTAATTTTGACACAGTCTGGTCGCTTGGGCACTGCAGTGCCCATCTCGCTGATATCCCCCATCTACCATCTCCCTGTGGTGCATTTTTCTATCAGCTGAAATTCCCTACTGCTTGGGCGGGGCTCATATCTTGACGGCACTCCAAAGACTTCACCGAGAATACTGTGAGAAGTCACGGGCACTACCGGACTGGTTACAACACGTCTACTGCGAGGAGATCAGACACGACTGTCCTGTTGACATCAGAGAGATTATTGGAGGCGATCACAATGCGGTACAACACTCAGTGAGCAAGCTGAGTATGGGACAAGTGGCCGCTCGAATTTGGACTGAAGTGCAGAAGGGCAAAGCGAAAGAGATGCTGCTGGTGGCTCTGCGGAAGTGTGGCCGGCTGGGCGAGAAAACATCTGTGGTATGAGAGATGCACGATGAGACCACCGTTGTCAGTCCTTTGCGTACCTGTGGCCTGTCCAACACTGTATCCCTGCCAGGACTCAATCTGGAAAAATTGGAGACCGCTGGTTTCATTACTGCAGATATCTGGTGGCCGCGTGGCTGAGTTTATTGACACCTTTGAGAAGACTGCCGGTGAAGGTATTATGTCCTCTGAGCACCTCTTTTCGTCGTCTTTTGGTGTTCATGGGAACTGCAGTGCCCAAATTCGATGCGACCCTAATTTTTGCACTGCAGTGCTCAACCCCTACACTCTACGGCCGTTGACGGGACTGCATGGCGACCAGATGGATGAAATATTGCTGTACATGGCTGGAGATGGGGCCAAGATCGCAGGACTACATGCCAAGGCCAGACTGTTGAAGCGGGACCGCCTGTGGGAGATGCTGTACCTTCACCCGGACAACACGCTCATCCATCCTTCTCGATGTATGTTTATGGGGCGGCTGGGTCTGGCGCGATCGCTGTTGACCCCCCCCTCCCCCCGGACCCACGACGTAAGGCTGTTTCGGTCCTAGTGGTACTAGTGGTCTCCTGTTCTACCAGTGAACGTGCATGAAATGCAAAGAGTCCGCAAACTGCTTGCAAAGTCGCCGAGGGCCGCCAAATTGTCACTGGGGAAATGGACCTGGAGTGCCGAAAATCCCTTACCAAGCTGGGACACCGTCCAGAAAGCACCGCTGTGGCAGGATGAGGAATGGGCTGACCTGAGGATTGCGTTGGAGAGGCCTGTCAAGGAAACCGCAGTGACAACGACTGATGGGGAGAAATCAACAACTATCCGGCTCAACAAGCCGCAGGATGGGACTGAAGCAACCGGAGCTCGGGCAAAGGCAATTGCGTTGGTTCCTGGCAAGGCCATCCCGTATACAATTGCATTGAGGGAGTACAAAGCGGTATGCAACCATTAGGCATAAGAATGGGATTGATTTCGCATTGCTGGTCACTTTAGGCACTGCAGTGCCCATCTGTAATGAAATGTGCTTTTGACAACAGGTCTTCATTGAGTGTACGAAGGAACAAATGGACGATATCCATCCCCTGGTGCTGAAGGTTGCTGCGAAGTTGGTACCTGTGGCTATTGGTGGAATGGCGGCCGATGTTAAGTTCCTGGTTAATCAATTGCACGACTCTTAGGAGTGTGGAGGCTGGCAGTATATTATGACCTCTTTTTTTGATCAGGCAGTCGGTCACCCGACCTATCGGTCACCCGACCTATCGGTTCGAGGAGAGGACTATTTGCTTCTGTGTCCCCGACAAGTCCAGGGTGAAGGTCCCGAATATTTTCATTTGCGATCAGGGTGCATACGGCAGCACCATTGGTCTGGCAGCGGATGGTTGGCTCCTGCGTGTGCTTGGTATTGTTGCCCGACGCGACAGACAGTCCGAGGATGACGCCTGGCTCCTACTTTTGACAGCATCGGCTGTATTGCCAGCACAGCTCCTGTCGAGCCTTCCTGAGTCCCCCTGTCTGGGAGCATGCTTCACTGGGCGCCAGGGTTTGTTTAACGAGTTCTGTGAACAGCTAGCGGCGTATGTGCAGGAGATGGATTGTGTCTACTTGGTTAACTGGGACGCTTGGATGCCAAGGATTAGGGACTGTATGCCAGTTGTGGTGCAGCGGCCCGGGGAAGGGGAAGATGAGGAGGGGGGGGACGATGTGGAGGAAGAGGAGGATGACGAGATCGTGCTGGTCGGAGGTGGTGACAGCAAGAAGAGGAGCACCCCCAGCAAGAAGAAGCCGTCCTCCGACGACAGTGGGGATGAGGTTGATGATCCCCCCAAAAGGCCAGCCAAAAAGGCCAAGGACAGTACCCCCCTCAATATGTTTCACGCCAAAGTAGGTCATGCCAAGGGTAAGAAGGCTCCACCAAAGAAGAAGTAGACTGCGTTGTGCGGTTGGCACTGCCTGTGTCCATGTCAGTAGTTTTTTCGCCTCGATTTGCACACTGTCGCGCGTCCTGTTCTATGCAGGTGTGAGACTGGTGCCCTTTTTCATGTTTTGGTAATGTTGGGCGCTGCAGTGCCCAAATTCAGCGACTCGCCATTTTTTTACCCCTGCTCCGCCATTTCTTTTGCAGGCATTGTTGCCGTCATTTATTATTGCATTGGCTGCACTGGCGGCGCCTCCGTTGTTGGTCGGCACCACTGGTGGTGCATTATTCTTGACGCTTCGCATACAATCACAGTGACTGGGTCAGCAGACGCGGTAACAAAAAGCAAACCAGAGTTTTGCATGTGTTTGCCTGTCGTCCTCCTTGCTTCATTTTTTAGGTTGCATGTTACGGTATGGTTTGAAATGCAGCAGCGGATGATTTGGAAGAATTGGATTTTTCTTTGGATGGACACTGCAATGCCCAAATTTGAAGGGGATACATGACTTTTGACTGGCACATGTTGTACCCCCTACACACAGTCATTTTGGATAATTCACAGGTTTTTGGGGGTGTTCCCTGCAAAGCACAATTGTGCAATTTTTCAAAGTGGTTTTTCCAGCCCCCGTTCTGGGGTGGTACCCATTTGGGAACTGTGGCAATTTTGCTAGGTGCGAATAGAGCCGCCTAAGACATAACCCTTGCCATTTTGGGGGTACCCAACTCTTTAGAGCGGGGAGGTAATTCGGAAGTGGCCCGTTGATGTCTTGGGGGTCCCCAACTCTTCAGAGCGGGGAGGAAAATCTAAGGTGGCCCAGTGGTGGGCCGAGTGGCTACATAACCCCTGCCGTCTTGGGGGTCCCGCACTGTTAAGAGCGGGGAGGAACATCAAAAGTGGCCCAATGGTGGGCCCAGGGGCTACAATACTCATGCCGTCTTGGGGGTCCCCAACTCTTCAGAGCGGGGAAGAAAATCTGAAGCCGCCCATGGGTGGGCAGAGGGGCTGCATAACCCTTGCCGTCCTGGGGGTACCCAACCATAGAGCGGGGAGGAAATTCTGAACTGGCCCATTGGTGGGCGGAGTGGCTACCAAATCCCTGCCGTCTTGGGGGTCCGCAACTCCTCAGAGCGGGGAGGGAAATCAGAAATGCCCATTGGTGGGCAGAGTGGCTACAGTACGTTTGCCGTCTTGGGGGTACCCAACTCTTCAGTGCGGGGAGGAAAATCTCAGGTGGCCCACTGGTGGGCAGAGTGGCTACATAACCGTGCCGTCTAGGGGGTCCCGCACTGTTCAGCACAGGGAGGAATATCAAAAGTGGCCCAATGGTGGGCCCAGGGGCTACAATACCCCTGCTATCTTGGGGGTCCCCAACTCTTCAGAGCGGGGAAGAAAATCAGAAGCTGCCCACGGGTGGGCAGAGGGGCTGCATAACCCTTGCCGTTTTGGGGGTACCCAACTCTTTAGAGCGGGGAGGAAATTCTAAAGTGGCCCATTGGTGGGCTAACTGGCTACATAACCCCTGCCGTCTTGGGGGTTCGCAACTCTTCAGAGCGGGGAGCGAAATCAGAGATGCCTATTGGTAGAGTGGCTACATTACCTTTGCCGTCTTGGGGGTACGCAACTCTTCAGAGCGGGGAGGAAAATCTGAGGTGGCCCACTGGTGGGCAGAGTGGCTACATGGCCCCTGCCGTCTAGGGGGTCACCAACTCTTCAGAGCGGGAGGAATATCAAAAGTGGGCCAATGGTGGGCCCAGGGGCTACAATACTGCTGCCGTCTTCGGGGTCCCCGACTCTTCAGATCAGGGAAGAAAATCAGAAGCCGCCCACGGGTGGGTAGAGGGGCTACATACCCCTTGCCGTCCTGGGGGTACCCAACTCTTTAGAGCGGGGAGGAAATTCGGAAGTGGCCCATTGGTGGGCTAGCTAGCTACATAATCCCTGCCGTCTTGCGGGTCCCCAACTCCTCAGGGTGGGGAGGGAAATCCGACGTGCCCATTGGAGGGCAAAGTGGCTAAATTACCTTTGCCGTCTTGGGGGTACCCAACTCTTCAGAGCGGGGAGGAAAATCTCAGGTGGCCCACTGGTGGGCAGAGTGGCTACATAACCCTTGCTGTCTTGGGGGTCCCCAACTCTTCAGAGCGGGGAGGAAAATGTGAGGTGGCCGAGTGCTCGGCCGAGCGGCTACATAACCCCTGCCGTCTTGGGGGTCCCGCACTGTTCAGAGCAGGGAGGAATATCAAAAGTGGCCCAATGGTGGGCCCAGGGGCTACAATACTCCTGCCGTTTTGGGGGTCCCCAACACGTCGGAGCGGGGAGGAAAATCTTACGTTGCCCACAGGTGGGCTCAGTGGCTTCCTAAACCCTGCCGTCACGGGGGTCCCTAGCTCTTCATGGCGGGGAGGATTATTTGAGGTGGCCCATTGGTGGGCGGAGTGGCTACATAACCCCTGCCGTGCTGCGGATTTCACACTCTTCACGACGGGGATCAAAATATGAAGTGCCCACTGGTGGGCTGGGTGGCTACATAACCCCTGCTGTCTAGGAGATCTCCGACTCCTCAAAGTGGGGAGGGCAATCACAAGTGCCCATTGGTAGGCTGGGCGGCTACATAACCCCTGCCGTCTTGGGGGTCCCCAACTCTTCAGAGCGGGGAGGAAAATTTGAGGTGGCCCATTGGTGGGCGGAGTGGCTACATAACCCGTGCCGTCTTGGGGATCCCCAACTCATCACAGCGGGGAGAAAAATATGAAGTGCCCACTGGTGGGCTCGATGGCTACATAAACCCCTGCCGTCTAGGGGGTCCCCGACTGCTCAAAGTGGGGAGGGCAGTCAGAAGTGCCCATTGGTGGGCTTGGTGGCTACATAACCCGTGCCGTCTTGGGGATCCCCAACTCTTCACAGCGAGGAGAAAAATATGAAGTGCCCACTCGTGGGCTCGATGGCTACATAAACCCCTGCCCTCTAGGGGGTCCCCGACTGCTCAAAGTGGGGAGGGCAATCAGAAGTGCCCATTGGTGGGCTTGGTGGCTACATAACCCGTGCCGTCTTGGGGATCCCCAACTCTTCACAGCGAGGAGAAAAATATGAAGTGCCCACTCGTGGGCTCGATGGCTACATAAACCCCTGCCCTCTAGGGGGTCCCCGACTGCTCAAAGTGGGGAGGGCAATCAGACGTGCCCATTGGTGGGCTTGGTGGCTACATAACCCGTGCCGTCTTGGGGGTCCCCAACTCTTCAGAGCGGGGAGGAAAATTTGAGGTGGCCCACTGGTGGGCAGAGTGGCTACAAAACCCGTGCCGTCTTGGGGGTCCCCAACTCTTCAGAGCGGGGAGGAAAATCTGTGGTGGCCCACTGGCGGGCGGAGTTGCTACATAACCCCTCCCGTCTAGGGGCTCCCCAACTTTTCAGAGCGGGGAGAGAAAGTTCAAGTGCCCATTGTTCGGCTGAGTGGCTACATAACCCCTGCCGCCTAGGGGGTCCCCAACTTTGCAGATGGGCGGAGTGGCTACCCAGGCCCCGCCGTCTCGGGAGTCCCCAATGCTCGGCACGGAGACAAAATTAGGAGTAGCCGTCTTGGGGTCCCCAATGCCGTCAAGGGGGTCCCGAATGCTTAGCACGGGGACAATATCAGAAATAGTCCACATGAGGACATAGTGACCACCTAACCCCCGCCACCTTGGGGGTGTCCAATGCTCAGCACGGGGACAAAATCAGAAATGGCCCACATGTGGGCACCTTGGCTACCTAACCCCTGCCGTCTCGGGGGCCCCCAATGCTCAGCACAGGGACAAAAGCACAAATGGCCCACATGTTGGTGTCGGGCACCTCGGAACTGTTGAGTATGCGGCCTAGGTGTAGTCCGACGTTTCGCGCCGCCCCTAACGGATTGGGTGTCATCGGCTTGGGTATTTCCAGATAGGGATATTGGGAACCTTAGGAGGGTTTCTCAAGGGGCAATAACGGGGTTAGGGACCACCATGGGGCCGATGGTAGACATTACGGTTGCGCCGTCATTTAATCGGGGCAATTGGAAGTGGTGATGCTAAACGCATGTAATTATTGGCGGTTTGTTGGCAAAAATCTTTACACGGAGTAATACCTTGCCAACTAGGAATTGGATTTGGCGAGGAAACGAAGGTAACTAGGTTAAGAGTACACCTATTTTCCAAGTCCATTCGTGGAGCACCATGTGACGCATCAATGTGGCAATCCGATTAATGGGCTAGTCAAACAAATCTTTTACCACACGCAACACTTTGAATCTCTCCGTCGCCATTGGGTCGGTCCTGTTTTTGTCTGGATGAAGAAGTAGAGATAAAGAGCGCTATTGCCCCTTTACTGCGGTTGCATCTTGGGCACCCAAGAAGTGCAAGGCATGTGCCTTTCGTCGGCGAAGACTGGTGTTCTCATCTGTGATCCGGGTAGACCACTCGGTGATTTCCCTCTTCGTTAAAGCCAAATGATCCAACGGGGCACGCTCCGCTCGAGGACGTGACCGGGGGCGTTCGCGTGATGGTGCTGTTGGATCTTGGTGTGGTTGAGGGCGTTTGCGACTACCCCGTTGCTCGTTGCCCCTTGCACGTTGTCTCTTGGAATGTGGCCCGTTACTTTGTTGGGATCTCCTTTTTCTTGATGAGTGGTTGTCCTTTGTGTTGGTTGACTCTCCACGCCCTCTTTGGGGTGGATGTGGTTGCGAACGATATTGTGCTTGGCTTCGGGGTTGGTGTTGTGCTGGCATACTAGTTCTTTTGGATTTAGGAACTCTTTTTGAAGGTTTTGCTGTTGGTGTTGGTGGACTTGGGCGTCTAGGTTTTTGTGTTGTGTTTGGGGTAGGCTTTCTGCTGGCACCTCCTTTTGACTCTCATTGTTTGGAGCGTTGGGCTTGATGCCTTTGTGATGGATTAGGATGCACCTCGTTGTTGCCTACCGTGGGGTGTGACGGTGCACGGTTGGTGGCTTGTGGAGAGCAGGTCAAATGGTGTTCGCTTGTTTCGGCAACCAATTCAGCATCGGTGATGTTGGGTAGGGCCCCACACTCCGTCATTGCCCAAATGACGGGTCCATCGTACATGGTCAAAGCATCCTCGTATGTGGCGTCTTGGAACGTATTCACTGTGGATCGCAACGTCGTGGAATCCACTGCAAACATTTGAAAGATGCTTGCACAATATGCCAAGAACCATTGTGGGAGCTGTCCCGTCAACGTTTTGGCAACGCACCATTGCATGGCGAGCATCACCCCGCGGAACCCACAAGTATCGGAATCAGGTTGGGTTCCGTAATGGTGCCACAGGAGGGACCAGCCAATTTTTTTCAACATGACTCGAAACAGAGCCTAGGATTCTTACGAGGCGTCCTTAGAATCGTGAATGACTAGACTCTTGCAATCCACTTGGAGATGTGTGACCAACACGTAGTGGACCCGTATCGTGGAATTTCGGGATGTTAGCAATAATGGTAGCGCGCATTTTTGTGTACAAATGAGGACTAGTGTAGGAAAATGTCGCATGAGTTGGGCCAACTGCATGTCGATGATAACAGGTTTCACCGAGTTGGTTCTTGGGGGCAAGGAGGCAGTGGACTACCGAAGTTGACAACCACGCACATTCTGCAAGATGGACATTGTGCTCGATGGAATCATTCATCTCATCCGGCCACTATTCAAAGCTGAAGTGGCAATTACGTGCATCCAAATGGGGGTAGTCACCAATGGAGGACGGAGGCGAAGACAGATGCGATTTAGTCGGGTACCTTTTTGGTGGACCCTCAATGTGGTCTTGCTTTCGAAGAATGCGCTCCCGGAAAACAGCCTTTGTACCACAATTTGATAGTCCATGAGCCGCACACAAGTTCCGCAACTGAACAACGGACATTTGGCTCAAGACATCGGCACTAAAGACATGTGTCCGCGCATACGTGGCTGCTCCGTTCCGTCCTCATTGAGGTCGTCAATGTCCAATGACAACTTGTCTCCTTGTAATTGTCTATCAATGTAAGACCACCATGGAAATGACACATACTGCAAGATGAACTACACGTTCACTTTTAAAATGCGGGCATCCAAATTTTGGGGGAAATGAGATTTGGTGTGTCATGAGCGGCATACACACATGATCCTGGCAATGAGAGTGGATGTGAAGGTTCTACGTGGGTAAGGAGGAATGTGCTGAACGGGCTTGAGTGCCAAAACATTTGTTGCCACAAACCAATTCCACAGCTGCACGTAGTAGGGGTCCACAAGAAATGCTTCACGGCGATAGTTAAGGATATATAGACCTTGAAGGTACCGTGCCCGCGACAATGCAACATACGCATGTGCTGCTAGAAAGAAGGTTGCCATATCAATCCACACCATCCGGTAAGAGCAGCCTTGCGATTCGTGAACAGTTACACACATATCCCGCGAGCATCGGAAATTGTAGTATTTTGACCCGCACGGATGGCCCGTACACGGGGATTATTTGTTGGAACCGACAAATAGGGTACTCCCTAGTGCGACCAATGGGGCACACAACGATAACATCGTTGGACCATCGCTTGATAACAACCATTGTCGAGTTCACCAAACGATTCTGAATACTAACATTGCGAATTAGCCGGGCTCGAATACCGGCGGCCCCGAAAACCCGTTGCTGGAGCACGCGGCGATTGCGAGAATTAATGTAGTCGCACATAGCTTGATTGGTGGGAGCACCACCCATGTCCACATATGTGGCGTTGAAGGTCACAATATTAGATCCCAATTGTGCCATGAATTATGAAGTGTTCGTTCCACCGATGCATAGCATTCCTGCCTTAGGCGGCTCTATACGCACGTAGACTTCGTTGCTAAAAGGCACGATTCATGGCGATTTCAACATCCGTTTTTTGCACCTAAAAAAAGCATACCATTTTTTCGGCCAACCCCACGTGGATTTTCATCGTGGGATACAACAACCTTGCCTTTTGTTGCTTCCAGAGGTGTACGTATACACCCCCTATTCCGGGCTGAAAATTGTATCATTTAAAATTTTTGGGCACTGCAGTGCCCAAAAATTTGAAATGGCTTTTTTCAGTGGGTTCTCCAGTACACCTCTGTAGTCATCTCCACAGGTGATGTCATACTGCAGCAGCATGCATCAAACCTTGGCATACCCGTTATCCATGGGTCATCGCACCGCGGAGTTATACTCGGAAGGCCACGTACAATGTACCTTGCCCAATCAATTCCATTCCTATCCAAATGTGCACTTGAAAATGGACTTCCAGTACTTTTGGGCACTGCAGTGTCCAAAAAATTGAAAACTCCGTATTTCACTCCTATTGGTTCCCATTGCGTAACACCTGACAAAGGACGTATGAATCATCCGACGTTGGTACTCATCCTCTGCTCATTGGAAATATATTGCCGGTTGTGTGACTGCCACCTTGGAGTGTACCCAGGCTTTGGAACGTCCCACGTCCATTGGGGGATACATTGTTTGGATCTTCGCTAGCTGCTTTTGGTCTATGCCGCATCAGGTTTGTTTTGTGATGGTGCCTCTGTTTTCTTTGTCCCCTTACCTTTGCTGCCTGCGAACAGGACTTTTGTCCATGGATGCGGCTCCCTTCCGGCAGTTCCTTAGTTCGAAGGTATATGCTTCAAAGGAGGATCTATCTGAGTCTGTGGGTGTGGATAAGGGTGCCGATGCGTTTTGTACGTGGGTGTTAGATCTCCGGTTGGCGTGGAGAAGTAGGCGGTCTGTTGGTGAATACATCCAACAAAGGGAGAGACGGACCGTTAATTGTCTGCCGGACCAATGGTTCCGTGTTGCTGAGCAAGAGATTTTTAATATATGGTCTGTTCTACACAAGAGGTGTCGTCCACGTGCCAAGAGGGCTGTAGGTGTTCAACCCAAGAGTCGTGTGCAACGTAGGTGTTTGGCTCACATGGGTCAATGTTCTTACAATGTACCCTCCTTTGCAGTTCAAGGAGCAACTGCGTGCACCAGTCTTTGGCAGACCTTGGAAGGTAAACCCGCTGTTCTATGGTTTGATAATTTTTATAGACGTAACTTCCGGCCTGTGCCTGGTAATGAGAACCGGTCCCTTAATTGTACAGCTGGTGCTATCATACTCTTGAAACGACCTGTCGACATTATGCCGTCTTTTCCTAGCCTCTCGGTCTTGCGGCAGAGGATTGGGTACACTGCAGACTTCTCCGTGCAGAGCCATAAAACCTTCATTGATGGCTTGCAAGGGTTGATGGACGACCCCATCCGCCTTCAACATGTTCGTTGTCCCTTGGACATACGACGGGATAATGTTACCAGCCCAGCTTGGACCCCCTTTTTTCTCACAGACCTAACTGTGTTCGCCACCCCCCACCTTGTCTCTATTATTCACGGGCTCCAGGAGGTGCAGCAGCACACAAAGCACCGTCTTCCATTGTTGGTCGACGAAAATATTCACTACCGTGTCGTTAAGCTCGTTTACAGCATCAGCTATGCTCGGTACAACGTGCCCCTGTTCATTACACGTACCCCGGTAGTGTACGGCACATGGCACCCATATAAATATTGTGTAACCCTGTGCTACAGAAGATTCTTCCCTTTATTTACCTATTTTTCCTATGGTTCACTCAATTTGGGCACTGCAGTGCCCAACTTTCCGAAACTCATCTATATGGAGCGTATGATTCTGGTGCTCTTGCACTTGGCCCATAAGTGGCGCCAACCTTTGGATCATAAGTTACAGACTCTAAGGGGCTTGCACCGACCGGGTAACGCTAATCACAGCACATTTCTTACACAGGTGCAAGGGTTGGTAACACTGCTGTATGGTTACATTCCAGCCTTGTTTCTTATTGGGTCGCAAGTGAGGGATTGTCATTGGTCTGCACAGGGACAGTAGCACGCTGCAGGGCCATTGTTGAGCCGTTGCCTACATGTCCTTCTGAGGCTCACCCTAGGTTATGAGGACAAGGTTGAATATGTGCGCACCATTGTTGTTGCTAGGCTGTTGTGGTCCCAGTGGTTTGCCCGCTTACCTGGGGTGGCACACAGTGAGGAACCGTGTGAGGCCCTGTTAAGCCGTGTTGTGCACTTAATGGAACAACACCCTGGGAACTGTACGTTGCAACAGGTGCATGACCTGTTTGTACTCACTCCCGTTGCAGACCAGACCCCAAAGGACCTGCAGTACGTTAATGTTCCCAAGGGACTACCACAACTGGTTTATCGTCGTTTCACCGGATTGATGGCGCGATTTGATGTTGGTGTTATACCCCCCCTGGTCTGGTCCAGTCAGAAGTCGAGTATCGTGCAAGGCAGGTGGGATCCTGCCAAGATGGATTTTCCTTGCGCACTAGATACGGTGCTCACTGCAGAGCATTACCGAGATCTATGTGCCAAGACATTGCAGACACTTGTTAAACCTGTTAAAGTTGATGCTGATGTGATGACAGAGATGGGTAGACACGTGCCACAGCATCCTCGAGGTGATATGGACACAACAGTAGCACAGGCACAAGACATGTTACGCGCATGTAATACACCAGACCGGTACAAGCGACGCCGGCCAGCACGCGCTTTTGCGCAAAGGGACCCCGCCCGGATACCCGCCCCCCCCAATGCTGATGGCGACAGTGACAATGATGAGGACCCCCCCCCCCCCCGCTGGTGGGGCAGCCGGAGATCCAGACCTGAGGGCTGCTGATTTTGTGGGTGATGATGGATGGGACCCGGACCCCCCCCCCTCCAAAAGCAGTGTCTGTTCACAGCGATGATTCCGACGCCCCCGTGGCTGTCCTTTCGGAGCTGAATGAGTTTGACCCTCGATTTTTACCAGGTGCATCCGACTGTGATGCTATTTCTGCCATCTGTGTTCAATCGTCGAGCGCTGCCAGTAGTCATCAACATTAGAAGCCTGTAAATCAACAATTTGCAGCCCTGTGGCCTTTTGTAGTGTGTCGTGTGACCCTTTGTTAGCCCCTTTGCTAAGCTATGCCTTCGGATACCGAACTGCCGGAAGGGGATGAGCAGCAGACCGCATCGCAAGCCGTTCACACAGCAGAGAAGACACGGGCGCAGTCGGGGCAGGCTCCAGTGAAGGGGACGGGGACAGACCGGGCAACGGAAACATTCCAGACAACGTGGATCAAAAAGGAGCTGGTCAAGATACAGCTGACCAAGATAAAGTTTGACACCGACCTCACGCGTGGGCAGACCAGAGAGAGGGACGAGGACTCAGTACTATCGCGGATCGCAAGCCTGAGGACAAATCCACCCTGCCGGCCTATCTCAAACATTCTCATATGGCGAAACGAAGGTACACTACCATCCTGTCACACACGCGTCGTAATTTTGACACAGTCTGGTCGTTTGGGCACTGCAGTGCCCATCTCGCTAATATCTCCCATCTCCCATCTCTCTGTGGTGCATTTTTCTATCAGCTGAAATTCCCTACTGCTTGGACGGGGCTCATATCCTGACAGCACTCCAAAGACTTCACCGAGAATACTGTGAGAAGTCACGGGCACTGCCAGACTGTTACAATACCTCTACTGTGAGGAGATCAGACACGACTGTCCTGTTGACATCAGAGAGATTATTGGAGGCGATCACAATGCGGTACAACACTCAGTGAGCAAGCTGAGTATGGGACAAGTGGCCGCTCGAATTTGGACTGAAGTGCAGAAGGGCAAAGCGAAAGAGATGCTGCTGGTGGCTCTGCGGAAGTGTGGCCGGCTGGGCGAGAAAACATCTGTGGTATGAGAGATGCACGATGAGACCACCGTTGTCAGTCCTTTGCGTACCTGTGGACTGTCCAACACTGTATCCTTGCCGGGACTCAATCTGGAAAAATTGGAGACCGCTGGTTTCATTACTGCATATATCTGGTGGCCGCGTGGCTGAGTTTATTGACACCTTTGAGAAGACTGCCGGTGAAGGTATTATGTCCTCCGAGCACCTGTTTTCGTCGTCTTTTGGTGTTCATGGGAACTGCAGTGCCCAAATTCGATGCCACCCTAATTTTTGCACTGCAGTGCTCAATCCCTACACTCTGCGGCCGTTGACGGGACTGCATGGCGACCAGATGGATGAAATATTGCTGTACATGGCTGGAGATGGGGCCAAGATCGCAGGACTACATGCCAAGGCCAGACTGTTGAAGCGGGACCGCCTGTGGGAGATGCTGTACCTTCACCCGGACAACACGCTCATCCATCCTTCTCGACATATGTTTATGGGGCGGCTGGGTCTGGCGCGATCGCTGTTGACCCCCCCCCCCCCGGACCCACGACGTAACGCTGTTTCGGTCCCAGTGGTACTAGTGGTCTCCTGTTCTAACAGTGAACGTGCATGAAATGCAAAGAGTCCGCAAACTGCTTGCAAAGTCGCCGAGGGCCGCCAAATTGTCACTGGGGAAATGGACCTGGAGTGCCGAAAATCCCTTACCAAGCTGGGACACCATCCAGAAAGCACCGCTGTGGCAGGATGAGGAATGGGCTGACCTGAGGATTGCGCTGGCGAGGCCTGTCAAGGAAACTGCAGTGACAACGACTGATGGGGAGAAATCAACAACTATCTGACTCAACAAGCCGCAAGATGGGACTGAAGCAACCGGAGCTCGGGCAGAGGCAATTGCGTTGGTTCCTGGCAAGGCTATCCCGTATACGATTGCATTGAGGGAGTACAAAGCGGTATGCAACCATTAGGCATAAGAATGGGATCGATTTCGCATTGCTGGTCACTTTAGGCACTGCAGTGCCCATCTGTAATGAAATGTGCTTTTGACAACAGGTCTTCATTGAGTGTACGAAGGAACAAATGGACGATATCCATCCGCTGGTGCTGAAGGTTGCTGCGAA
The DNA here is from genome assembly GCA_964036045.1 of Eutreptiella sp. 'Long Island Sound 2002'. Taxonomy (NCBI): domain Eukaryota; phylum Euglenozoa; class Euglenophyceae; order Eutreptiales; family Eutreptiaceae; genus Eutreptiella; species Eutreptiella sp. 'Long Island Sound 2002'. Next base: position 87,181,528 of record OZ038378.1, read on the forward strand.
GTTGGTACCTGTGGCTATTGGTGGAATGGCGGCCGACGTTAAGCTCCTGAGTAATCAATTGCGCGACTCTGAGGAGTGTGGAGGCTGGCAGTATATTATGACCTCTTTTCTTGATCAGGCAGTCGGTCACCCGACCTATCGGTTCGAGGAGAGGACTATTTGCTTCTGTGTCCCCGACAAGTTTAGGGTGAAGGTCCCGAATATTTTCATTTGCGATCAGGGTGCATACGGCAGCACCATTGGTCTGGCAGCGGCTGGTTGGCTCCTGCGTGTGCTTGGTATTGTTCCCCTACGCGACAGACAGTCCGAGGATGACGTCTGGCTCGTGCTTTTGACAGCATCGGCTGTATTGCCAGCACAGCTCCTGTCCTGCCTTCCTGAGTCCCCCTGTCTGGCAGCTTGCTTCACTGGGCGCCAGGGTTTGTTTAACGAGTTCTGTGAACAGCTAGCGGCGTATGTGCAGGAGATGGACTATGTCTACTGGTTAACTGGGACGCTTGGATGCCAAGGATTAGGGACTGTATGCCAGTTGTGGTGCAGCGGCCCGGGGAAGGGGAAGATGAGGAGGGGGGGGACGATGTGGAGGAAGAGGAGGATGACGAGATCGTGCTGGTCGGAGGTGGTGACAGCAAGAAGAGGAGCACCCCCAGCAAGAAGAAGCCGTCCTCCGACGACAGCGGGAACGAGGTTGATGATCCCCCCAAAAGGCCAGCCAAAAAGGCCAAGGACAGTACCCCCCTCAATATGTTTCACGCCAAAGTAGGTCAGGCCAAGCGTAAGAAGGCTCCACCAAAGAAGAAGTAGACTGCGTTGTGCGGTTGGCACTGCCTGTGACCGTGTCAGTAGTTTTTTCGCCTCGATTTGCACACTGTCGCGCGTCTTGTTCTATGCAGGTGTGAGACTGGTCCCCTTTTTCATGTTTTGGTAATTTTGGGCGCTGCAGTGCCCAAACTCAGCGACTCGCCCTTTTTTTACCCCTGCTGGGCCATTTCTTTTGCACGCATTGTTGTTGTCATTTATTATTGGATTGCTTGCACTGGCGGGGCCTCCGTTGTTGGTCGGCACCACTGGTGGTGCATCATTCTTGACGCTTCGCATACAATCACAGTGACTGGGTCAGCAGACGCGGTAACAAAAAGCAAACCAGAGTTTTGCATGTGTTTGCCTGTCGTCCTCCTTGCTTCATTTTTTAGGTTGCATGTTACGGTATGGTTTGAAATGCAGCAGCGGATGATTTGGAAGAATTGGATTTTTCTTTGGATGGACACTGCAGTGCCCAAATTTGAAGGGGATACATGACTTTTGACTGGCACATGTTGTACCCCCTACACACAGTCATTTTGGATAATTCACAGGTTTTTGGGGGTGTTCTCTGCAAAGCGCAATTGTGCAATTTTTCAAAGTGGTTTTTCAGCCCCCGTTTTGGGGTGGTACCCATTTGGGAACTGAGGCAATTTTGCTACGTGCGTATAGAGCCGCCTAAGCCTGCGTCCCACTAGCATGGGGGCATCTTCGAGGTCTTGAAGCGAAACATCATTGTTTGCAGCGATGCGTTGCTGTAGAGTGAGATGATCATCACCTGTTTCGTCCCCAATGCGCACACCATTGAGCAAGTCAATGAATTGTCCATCGTCTTGGCGCATGACCTCCGTCAACGCAAACGGCACAAAATGGTTCCGGAAGAGGGCACTATAGAAGATGTCGAGATCAACAGCAAGAAGCTGCAACGGGGCGCCAACAAGAAGCATTGTAATTCCTCCGAAAGGATTGCGCTTGTCCCCGCGCACCTTGTGTAGTATGTCATTCAACGTGTGGAGCAGCTTGTTCGACAAAAGTGAGAACTCATCCACAATAGTCATGTCAGCATTACGAATCATCCAGCAAACAATTGTTCCCTCTTTCATTTGCCAATCAAGGTCCAAGGACAAAGAAAACAAGCCGTGGATGGTTCGGCCACCAACGTTGAGCGCTGCGACACCACTAGCACCGCACACAAGAATTGAAAATGCACATGCGCCTAGCTTAGCAATCAATAAACGTACGACATGAGACTTCCCAGTTCCGGCAACTCCTGGGAGAATGGCACACAGCCGAGGTCGGCTACCAGCAATGCTAGCCGGACAATGCGTCCATATATCTGGTACATCCTTCGGTTGTCGTTGTGGAAAGTGTGCCACAAAGATTTCAAAAACCATGCGTTGCCCATGATTTAGAGCATTGACCAAGGTTTCCGCAGCTCCGGGGTCATCTGCATTCATAAACGCTCTCTAACTCCTCAGGCGATAGGGGATCCATTTCCGCCTCATCAGCAACCATTGGTTCATCGTCATCGGCCCGATGCTTGTCAAGCTCCTCCAAATCGTACATATAACCGTTGAACAAGGTTGCGTCGATTATGTCTCTAGCCCGAAGGACTTCTGCAAGAAGACGCAACGGCTCAATTGTCTCAATGAGTAACCTCCAGCTTGGGCGTTGTTCAGTGTTTCTCGTGCTTCTTTGTCATATCCTCGGAATAGCCCACGAAGGATACACTCCTCCATGTAGGTCTTCGACACATTGTCCTTCGAAAAGAATCGTTGTTCGTGGTCTTCTTTCGTGAATGGCTGGGAGAGGACAATGTTTTGTGAGAACCACTTTTCGGCGTCCTCACCATAGGGAAGGTAGAAATTCCACCTTGGAATGGCAGTGCGCCGGCGCAATCTCCACTTATTGCCCATGTTGTCTCTAATTTCCCGCTCCATGCGCTCTGGAGGGGATGGCCACCAGTAGGGTTGCTCCTTGCCATTTTCAGGAGGATCGGCTTTATACCAGTCACCGTCTACTGCGTCGTCAAAATTACTAGACGGAGATTCATTGGCCATATCCTCTGCCGGATTGCTTGCCAAGGCGCTGGCCTTTGAGGGATTGTGCTGTGTACGATGGTAATAGCGGTAGAAGTCAGGGTACTTCAGTTGCAAACCATCCGGAAGCTCCAAATAGAAATCGTACCTATCTAGGTACCTAACATCTGTAGACGGGTCATCCTCCGGTAGGCGTTTGCGGCGTTTCAAGCGCCCCAACTTAGGCCATGGATCTGTTGGAATCCATACAACCTCTCTACTACCCGTACATTCATGAATGCCTTGCAGCATCATTCCATTCTCCATGCATCCCAAAGAATGGAGCTTCAGCAAGCGCTCAACGTCAGTGGCATTTGGTGACAGGTTCATTGGAACGGCAAATTGATTTTGCAGCTTTGGTGAGATGTTTCGCAAGGTACAACTCCCACCCCAAAGATGTGATCCGTTGCACATTGTTGTGGCATTGCAAACGTACTAGAAGACGACGATTGTGAGGCGCCATGCAAGCATCTTCTTGTTCCTGACGGCGGTACAATAGGCGTACACTAGTACTGTCCAACTCCTCCTTATGTTGGAGAACGGTAAACGGATACCCTGACTTGCACTGGGTACATACGCGCCCTTGGCCAATGTTGAAACATTTGTCTGGGTAACAGTGGTGCACCACATTGCACTCCTTGTATAAACTCCGTAGATATGAAGTGAATTCCGGGTCATAGCCATCACTTTCGCGGGGCATTGTAGCGCAGATGACATCATCCGGGACGGAATCGGGCACCAAAGAACACCATGCAAGTGCACTCGGCCGCGATCTTGGTATTCAAAGCGGAACCAATAATCGTGAGCCGTTCCAAATGGACCTATCTTGCCAATGGCTAAGAACTCACGCTGGAAGATCCCGACTCGCTTGTGAAATGCGACGCATGCCTCCATATCGTACCCGTCTTGAATTGGCTTGCTGGGCCTTGTGCCCTCGGGATATTGTCCAGGCCACACCGCACCTGCGCGACATCCCTCTTGCACTGCGGCTTGCAGATCAGCCCAATTGTCATTCATTGTCCAAGTAATGAATAGGTCTGCTTTTCCAAGCTCGCGGCTCATTGCAGTGAGGTCAAGATGCCGTGAGGCCCAATAGGATCGTGCCCCAACTAGCTTGGATGGGACATAAGTTCAATATCGATAGTATGGGTTGAGTTCTGCGGTACCCTGATCAACCCCTTCGCCTTCCAAATTCCGATTCATGGAATCAACACCATCGTGGTACGAAGCACGGGCCTTCGTATGTTCGTTTGCGGGGCGTGCTGATGATTGGGTTGGTTGGCTCGGGGACCGTGTGGATGATTCGGCACTTGGACATGGAATTGATTGGCTTGGCTAACTGGGTGATTGAGTGGATTGCGAAGAAGATTGTGCGTGATGTGATGAGTGTCGCTTTGGAGGGGGCTTCGGTCCTCTAGAGCTTTTAGCAGCACGCAGATGTTCCGCAGTGATATCCTCTGCGCGATCACCACGTTGCGCTTTGAAATTTTGCTGGTTCCAAATAAGTTGATTCTTCATCTGTTTACTCACTTGGAAGAAGGACCACCATCGGTGACGGCACCAGCGCTCATCAAATGCAAGATACCGGCTACGGTAATACGCCGCACATCCAACTCCACACCCAACCTTGTATCCACCAACTCCACCACGATACAAATCCGGCCAAACGCACCGTTCCCATTTGGGATCGTTGAAATGCAAATACGTGTCGTCCGCCAATGATTGTGCTGCAGCAGTAACGGTCCCCCTTGCACGTTGAAATGGTGTTCGATACATGAATCCCACTTTGTCCTGGTGAGGGGCAAAATCGGGAAGGATGTTCCGCGGTGCATCACACTCCACTGCCCAAGCCACATACCCGTCTTGTAGATGGTACTCCAGTCGCTTCCCGTACTTATCCTCAAAAAAACGTTGTGTCAACGTCCCCATTATAGAAGCTGCATTTTGCAGGTAGCGGTACAATGTTTCATAATGTGCCTAAAACCGGGAATAAAAGGGGTGAATTTTCTTCGGCAACAGCAATGCTTGGTTCATTTGCCGCGTGTTTTGGGCACTCTCCTTCGGCTTTTGATAATCGCGCAGCACATCTTCTTTCATGGTCATAAACCCATATAGTGCATTATAATATTGGCTAGGCTTGCGGCCCACACCAACGGTCCCAATAGCATGGTGCCACTGTCCGCGACGCAGATCCACCTGCTTAAGGGTATTTGAATACAAAGCACCCAACGCGATTTGCCGCTTTTGATATTCAGTGAGATTCGCAAGTTTGGTGGGGACGTTGTAATGTGTTGTGCCATCCAATTCGTACCCATAGTTTATAGGATCGTACTTGGCACGATACTTGCTGCAAACGAGGCATGCATACGTACGGTTTGACGAATGCCACACCGGCGTATCATACACTTTCAAGGGGCCAATACTCCTGGGATGCAACCGAGGCAGAACGTCAAAAGGTGGTCATTTGTATTGTACATAGTTGGCAAACAAGTCATCTCGGAATCGGAAGATCGCACTAGTAATCACATCGGTGGGTGGCACCCCAAAGAGGTTGGTGGTACGCACTGCAGTATTATCTCGGGAAACAAGAAACTTGTGCGCACCAATCGGACCCCAAAGCAGTTGCCCACATCGATGGCAAAGGGCATCGAAGAATGGCGAGTACAAAACATCCAAACCATCAAGCCAATACTCTCGGACAGATTTCAAAGAAATGTGATACGGCGGCTTCCCGCGGAAAAGCTCTTTCTTAGCGGCACCAACGACCCCCGGCGATCGAGGATGTGAGGCTTTGGCATGTTGCTTTTCAGGCGTATTGCCGTGTCCACCCACAATACTCTTATCGCGTTGCGCCTCGGGCGTGTTCCTTGCACCCCCGGTAGATCCCTTAGCAGCTTGTGCTTGTGGCGTGTTCCTGGCACCCCCGGTAGTTCCCTTAGTAGCTTGTGCTTGAGGCGTGTCCTTGGCACCCTTAGCGACTTGTGCTTGTGGCATGTTCCTGGCACCCGCCGGTAGATCCCTTAGCGACTTGTGCTTGTGGCGCCTTCCCGGCACCCTTAGCGGCTTGTGCTTGTGGCGTGTTCGTGGCACCCTTAGTGGCTTGTGCTTGTGGCACGTTTCTTGCACACCCGGTAGATCCTTTGGCGGCTTGTGCTTGTGGCGTGTTGAGATTTGCCATGGATGACAATTGAACTCCACGTTCCGCCCGCTTTTTGAGCCGGTTCATCACTGTGTTGCGTATAGTGGCATGGCGACGGCGAATGGTGCGCGGCGCAATTTCGGGATGCTGCGCAATGAATTTTCCGGGGGGGAAGTCAAGGCCGGCCTCCAAGCATTGTTGCAACTCTTGTTCCCAGCGGTCTGACATGGATGGTATGAACGTAACTTGATTAAGAGTACACGTATATTCCAAATCCAGCCGCAAAGAATAGAACACACAATGGAAAAAAGGTTCTTGGAGAGGAATGAATACAAGAAGCAAGAAGCAAAAACATTGGGACATTGCACGCCTCACGCCTCTCGAGATCCCGTGCTCCCATGATTATTACCTACTATGGTACCCTGTGCCATGTCCCACGATCCAATGATCCCAAAACCATTACCTACTATGGTCATGTGCAACATGTGCTTGATACTATGCAACACATCCGTTCATGTTAATGTTGTTTTTGTATATTTGATTATCTAGGCTACTTAACCTCAACATACCAGCACTAAATATGCGCGTATGCAGCATTGTCGCAACTCTTGTTCCCAGAAGTCAGACATGGATGGTATGAACGTAACTCGGTTAAGAGTACACATACATTCCCAATCCAATTGCAAAAAACACACCACACAATGGAAAAAAGGGTATTGGAGAGGAAGGGATACAGGAAGGTGCAACAACGTTGGTACATTGCACACCTCACTTCATGAGGCAAACATCTTTTGTATAGCGCCTCATCTTGCGGAATTTTGCGCTCACAACATGGACAGTTGGATCACCATGGACAATTTGATGAAAGAAATTGAAAGAACCTAGTGCACAAGTTCAGCAGGCAACAAACGACTTTTGTATAGCGCCTCGTCTTGCGGAATTGGGCGCTCACAGCATGGACAATTTCATCACCACGGACCGTTTGATGAAAGAACCTAGTGCACAAGCTCAGCACGCAACAACGGACTTCTGTATAGTGCCTCGTCTTGCAGATTTTGGCGCTCTCAGCATGGAGGGTTTGATAACCCGGGACGGTTTGATGAAACAAGCTAGTGCACAAGCTTAGCACGCAACAAACAACTTTTATATAGCGCCTCGTCTTGCGGAATGTGGCGCTAACAGCATGGACGGTTTGATAACCACGGACGGTTTGATGAAAGAACGTAGTGCACAAGCTGAGCACGCAATAAACGACTTTTGTATAGCGCCTCATCTTGCGGAATCTGGCGCTCACAGCATGGACAGTTTGATCACCGCGGACCGTTTGATGAAAGAACCTAGTGCACAAGCTCAGTACGCAACGAACGACTTTTCTATAGCGCCTCGTCTTGCGGAATCTGGCGCTCAGAGCATGGACGTTTTGATCACCACGGACGGTTTGATGAAACAACCTAGTGCACAAGCTCAGCACGCAACAAACGAATTTTGTGTAGCGCCACGTCTTGCGGAATCTGGCGCTCACAGCATGGCCGGTTTGATCACCACGGACTGTTTGATGAAAGAACCTAGTGCACAAGCTCAGCACACAACAAACGACTTCTTTATAGTGCCTCGTCTTGCAGAATTTGGCGCTCACAGCATGGAGGGTTTGATCACCCGGGACGGTTTGATGAAACAAGCTAGTGCACAAGCTTAGCACGCAACAAACAACCTTTGTATAGCGCCTCGTCTTGCGGAATGTGGCGCTAACAGCATGGACGGTTTGATAACCACGGACGGTTTGATGAAAGAACGTAGTGCACAAGCTGAGCACGCAACAAACCACTTTTGTATAGCGCCTCGTCTTGCGGAATTTGGCGCTCACAGCATGGACGGCTTGATCACCACGGACGGTTTGATGAACGAACCTAGTGCACAAGTTGTGTACTAGTTGGGCTGAAAAGAGCTTTATCATTGCTCCGGCAGTGGTGCGCCTCTACTCAAAAGTGTAACGAGTTACGGGAAACATCAATCGCAAACTATGCGCACATGCAATCGCAAAGACTCTCCGATGCTTAGTGCAAGATGTCGTGTCCGATGCCATGCCGGTTTTCACCACAAATGCCCTGCTCAGCACGCAACAAACGACTTTTGTATAGCGCCTGGTCTTGCGGAATTCGGCGCTCACAGCATGGACGGGTTGGTCACCAGGGACGGTTTGATGAAAGAACCTAGTTCATAAGCTCAGCACACAACAAACGACTTTTGTATAGTGCCTCGTCTTGCGGAATCTGGCGCTCACAGCATGGACGGTTTGATCACCACGGACGGTTTGATGAAAGAACCTAGTGCACGAGCTCAGCACGCAACAAAAGACTTTTGTACAGCGCCTCGTCTTGCGGAATCTGGCGCTCACAACATGGCCGGTTTGATCACCACGGACGGTTTGATGAAAGAACCAAGTGCACAAGCTCATCTCGTCTTGCGGAATTTGGCGCTCACAGCATGGACGGTTTGATCCGCATGGACAGTTTGATGAAAGAACCTAGTGCACAAGTTCAGCACGCAGCAAACGACTTCTGTATAGCGCCTCGTCTTGCGGAATGTGGCGCTCACAACATGGACATTTCATTATCAAAGCATTTTCGCATAATTGCAGAGCCAAAACGGGTGTGGGAGTGGATTATCAGCACGCAACAAACGACTTTTGTATAGCGCCTCGTCTTGCGGAATTTGGCGCTCACAGCATGGACGGCTTGATCACCACGGACGGTTTGATGAACGAACCTAGTGCACAAGTTGTGTACTAGTTGGGCTGAAAAGAGCTTTATCATTGCTCCGGCAGTGGTGCGCCTCTACTCAAAAGTGTAACGAGTTACGGGAAACATCAATCGCAAACTATGCGCACATGCAATCGCAAAGACTCTCCGATGCTTAGTGCAAGATGTCGTGTCCGATGCCATGCCGGTTTTCACCACAAATGCCCTGCTCAGCACGCAACAAACGACTTTTGTATAGCGCCTGGTCTTGCGGAATTCAGCGCTCACAGCATGGACGGGTTGGTCACCAGGGACGGTTTGATGAAAGAACCTAGTTCATAAGCTCAGCACACAACAAACGACTTTTGTATAGTGCCTCGTCTTGCGGAATCTGGCGCTCACAGCATGGACGGTTTGATCACCACGGACGGTTTGATGAAAGAACCTAGTGCACGAGCTCAGCACGCAACAAAAGACTTTTGTACAGCGCCTCGTCTTGCGGAATCTGGCGCTCACAACATGGCCGGTTTGATCACCACGGACGGTTTGATGAAAGAACCAAGTGCACAAGCTCATCTCGTCTTGCGGAATTTGGCGCTCACAGCATGGACGGTTTGATCCGCATGGACAGTTTGATGAAAGAACCTAGTGCACAAGTTCAGCACGCAGCAAACGACTTCTGTATAGCGCCTCGTCTTGCGGAATGTGGCGCTCACAACATGGACATTTCATTATCAAAGCATTTTCGCATAATTGCAGAGCCAAAACGGGTGTGGGAGTGGATTATCAGCACGCAACAAACGACTTTTGTATAGCGCCTCGTCTTGCGGAATTTGGCGCTCACAGCATGGACGGCTTGATCACCACGGACGGTTTGATGAACGAACCTAGTGCACAAGTTGTGTACTAGTTGGGCTGAAAAGAGCTTTATCATTGCTCCGGCAGTGGTGCGCCTCTACTCAAAAGTGTAACGAGTTACGGGAAACATCAATCGCAAACTATGCGCACATGCAATCGCAAAGACTCTCCGATGCTTAGTGCAAGATGTCGTGTCCGATGCCATGCCGGTTTTCACCACAAATGCCCTGCTCAGCACGCAACAAACGACTTTTGTATAGCGCCTGGTCTTGCGGAATTCAGCGCTCACAGCATGGACGGGTTGGTCACCAGGGACGGTTTGATGAAAGAACCTAGTTCATAAGCTCAGCACACAACAAACGACTTTTGTATAGTGCCTCGTCTTGCGGAATCTGGCGCTCACAGCATGGACGGTTTGATCACCACGGACGGTTTGATGAAAGAACCTAGTGCACGAGCTCAGCACGCAACAAAAGACTTTTGTACAGCGCCTCGTCTTGCGGAATCTGGCGCTCACAACATGGCCGGTTTGATCACCACGGACGGTTTGATGAAAGAACCAAGTGCACAAGCTCATCTCGTCTTGCGAAATTTGGCGCTCACAGCATGGAGGGTTTGATCCGCATGGACAGTTTGATGAAAGAACCTAGTGCACAAGTTCAGCACGCAGCAAACGACTTCTGTATAGCGCGTCGTCTTGCGGAATGTGGCGCTCACAACATGGACATTTCATTATCAAAGCATTTTCGCATAATTGCAGAGCCAAAACGGGTGTGGGAGTGGATTATCAGCACGCAACAAACGACTTTTGTATAGCGCCTCGTCTTGCGGAATTTGGCGCTCACAGCATGGACGGTTGGATCAGCACGGACGGTTTGAGGGAGGAACCTAGTGCACAAGTTCAACACGTGCGTACACACATGCATCAATAGGTGCATACACGTGGCAGACGGGACTAAAGTGGATCAAAACAGGCTCAAAATGAGCTCAAAACCATAGTTCATGCACCCCCAATGGTCCCGGATCACTTTTGGAAAAACAAATTTTTGACCCAGTTTTCACCCATTTTTGCTCCCAGAACGCCGCCTTCTCAAGGCATTTTGGGATTTTTCATGGCCTAGAACCCGTCCCAATGGGCTCCAATTGGGCTAAAAACACTTGTCTGAGCATCCCAAATGGTTGAGGATCACTTTTGGGAAAACACGTTTTTGACGCATTTTCGACCCATTTTTGGTCTTGAAACGGCCCATTTTCAAGGCATTTTGGGATTTTCCATGGCCCAAAACGCGCCACCAGGGGCTCAAAACGGGCCAAAAACACGTGTTTGAGCATCCCAAGTGGTCTGGCAACAACTTTGAAAACTTTTTTTTTTCGTTCGGGGACCCTGGTGGACCCACCGCTGGCCCCTGCCGTGCGCGGGCCGGGCTGCCCTCCGGCTCCACCAAGTGACCACTTGTCTGCGGGGCTAGGCGTCTGGTTGAGCGAAGCTCAGGCTTGGAAACCACGAAAAGTGGGGGGTTGCGGGTGGACTAGGTGCCCTCGGAATTTGGTTTTGAGCCACGTAGCCTAAGATACGGCCCGTGCTTGGTTTCGGGGTGTTGGTGCACATTGCGCAGATTTGGGTGCTTTTTGGCGCCTTTTTGGGCCGTTTCTCGGACATATCGTGGAGTTGAAGGGCACTAGAGGGCTCTTTGACACGGTGAAGTCAAGCCGCACGTGGGCTTTAGCCACCGTTACCTTTCGTTTGGGCGTTTCGGCCGGCTTTGGGGGGCTATTTTGGGCGAAAAATGGGTACTTTTGGCCCAAAACTGCGCAGATTTGGGAGGGCACCTGCCGACTTGGCGCCACTGCCCCGGGCCGCCACCGGTGAGTTTTTGGCTCAAAACTTGGATTTGGCAAAAGCACCACCTGGGCTCTAGGATGGCTAAAGTAGAGTCAAGCCCGAGGCAATGGGAAGGGGCAATGGCCAAAACCGAACGGTGGCGTGCTTGTTGTTGTTGTTGTTGCTTGTTGCTTGCTTGTTAGCTAAATTTAAGGGGAGAGGGGTGTAGTAACACACACACACACACACACACACACACACACACACACAATGTATGTATATACATATATATATATGTATATATACATGTGTGTGTATATATATATGTGTGTGTGTACATATATATATATGTACATATATATATATATATATATATGTATATGTATATATATGTATTGTATATATATATATATATATATATATATATATATATATATATATATATATATATATATATATATATATATATATATATATATATATATATATATATATATATATATATATATATATATATATATATATATATATATATATATATATATATATATATATATATATATATATATATCCTCTTATCTGCACCCCTCTCCCCAACTCTACGTGGCTCCACCATACGGCTCTAAGGTACGCGGGCTCAAAATGGGCTAAAAACACTTGTTCGAGCATCTCAAATGGCCCCGGATCACTTTTGAAAAAATGCCTTTTTGACCCATTTTTGACCCGTTTTTGCTCTTGAAACGGCCCATATTCAAGGCAGCTTCGGATTTTCTATGGCCCGAATCCCGTCCCCACAGGCTCAAAACGGGCTAAAAACATTGGTTTAAGCATCCCAAGTGGTCTAGGAACAACTTTGGAAAAAATGAATTTTTTTTGGCCTCGGGGACCTTGGTTGACCCACTGTTGGCCCCCGCCCTGCGCGGGCTGAGCTGCCCTGCGGCGCCACCAAGTGAGCACCAGTACAGAGGTCTAGGTGTCTCGTTGGGCGAATCTGAGGCTTTGAAACCACAAAAAGTGGGGCGTTGCTGGTGGATTAGGTACCCTCGGAATTTGGTTTTGACCCACGTAGCCCAAGATACGGCCCGTGCTTGGTTTCGGGGTGTTGGTGCAGATTGCGCAGATTTCGGGGCTTTTTGGCGCCTTTTTGGGCCGTTTCTCGGACATATCGTGGATTTGAAGGGCACTAGAGGGCTCCTTGACACGGTGAAGTCAAGCCGCACGTGGGGTGTATCCACTGTTCCCTTCGATGGGGCGTTTCGCCTGGGTTTTGGGGGCTATTTTGGGCAAAAAAAGGCTGTTTTTGGCCCAAAACTGCGCAGATTTGGGAGGGCACCTGCCGACTTGGCGCCACTGCCCCGGGCCGCCACCAGTGAGTTTCTGGCTCAAAACTTGGATTTGGCAAGGCCATCCTGGATTCCAAGATGGCTACATTGGAAAAACATCCGAAGCATAGGGACGGAGCAATGGCCAAAACGGCATGGAGACGTACTGCTTGTTGCTTGTTGTAGCTTGTTGTTGCTTGTTGCTTGTTGCTAGCCAAATTTAAGGGGAGAGGCGTGTAGTGATATATACAGATATATGTATCCGCTAATCTACACCCCTCTCCCGTCAGCACCTCTAAACTGCTGTGTACACGGTGGAGGTGTTCTCCGACGGTTTGCACCGCCCCTCGGCCAAATAGGGTTGGGTTGCATTGGCTTGGCTCTTCGCGGTAGTGGGCTGTGGGAACAGTAGGAGGGATGGTGCCTAAGGCGGTCATGGGGTTAGGGAAATATGGCTCAAAGTGGGCTAAAAGCACTTGTTTGAGGATCCCAAATGGTCCACGACCACTTTTGGAAAAACACGCTTTTGACACATTTTTCACCCTTTTTTGGTTCCGAAACGGTTCCAAATCCCATTTTGAAGGCAATTTTGGATTTTCCATGGCCCAAACCGCGTCACAAGGGGCTCAAAAGGGGCTAAAAACACTACTTTGAGCATCCCAAGTGGTCTAGGAACAACTTTGGAAAAAATCTATTTTTTCGCCTTGGGCACCCTGTTGGACCCACACGATGGCCCCCACTGTGCGCGGGGCGGGCTACCCTCCATCTACACCAAGTGACCATTGGTCCGGGGGTCTAGGCGTCTCGTTGGTCGGATGGAGGCTTGGTGACCACAAAAAGGGGGCGTTTACGCGTGGATTGGGTGCCCTCGGACTTAAGTTTTGAGGCACGTAGCCCAAGATACGGCTCGGTCTTGGTATTGGGGCCCCTTGACACAACAACGCACATTCCGGCCATTTTTAGCTTTTTTTGGGCCGTTTCATGGACATATCGTGGAGTTGGAGGGCAAGATAGGGCTCTTTGTCGCGGGGCAATCGAGGTGCACGTGAGTTGTAACAATTGTTTCCCTTCGTTTGCCCGTTTTCATTGGGTTTCGGGGCTGTTTTGGGCCAAAAAAGGCTGCTTTTTGGGCACAAAATACGCAGTTGTGGGAGGGTACCTCACGACCTGGCACGCCCGCCCTTGGTGCGTTTGAAGCTTTCAAGGCACGTACCTACATGAGCCCGAAGGGGGTAACCGAGTCAAAACGGGCTGAAAATGGGCTTATTTCACTTGTTGTTTGAGCATCCCGAATGCTCCACGATCACTTTTGGAAAAACGCGTTTTTGACGTGTTTTTCACCCGTTGCGGTCCCAAAAGGGCCCCCTTTCAAGGCATTTCGGGACTTTCCATGGGCCAGAGCGTGTCACCACGGGCTCAAAATTGGCTAAAATACTTGTTTCGACATCCCGAATGGTCCAAGATCACTTTTGGAAAAACACGCTTTTCACCCATTTTTGACCCATTCTTGGTCCCAAAATGGCCCATTTTTAAGGGATTTTGGGATTTTCCATGGGCCAAAACGCGTCACCATGGGCTCAAAACGGGCTGAAAACCCTTGTTTGAGAATACCAACTTGTCTAGGAAGAACTTTGGAAAAAATGGTTTTTTCGCCCCGAGGACCTTGGTGGACCCACCGTTGGCCCCCGCCATGCGCCGGCCGGGCTCTCGTCCGGCTCCACCAAGTGACCACCGGTACGGGGGTCTAGGCGTCTCGTTGGGCGAATGTGAGGCTTGGAAACCACAAAAAGTAGGGGCTTCTGGGTGGACTAGATGCCCTTGGAATTCGGTTTTGAGCCATGTAGCCTAAGATACAGCCCGTTCTTGGTATTGGGGCTTTTAGACACAAACAACTCACCTTCGGGCCAGTTTTAGCCTTTTTTGGGCCGTTTTACGGACATATCGTGGAGTGAGAGGGCAAGAAAGGGCTCTAGCCCACGGGGCAATCCACGCGCTCGTGAGTTGGTGGAAACACTCCCTTTCGTTTGCCCATTTTGATTGAGTTTCGGGGCCATTTTGGGCCAAAAAAGGCTGTTTTTGGGCACAAAATGCGCACTTTTGGGAGGGCACCTCCCGACTTGGCGCCCCCTCAATACTTCGATTCGGCAAGGGCACCACCTGGCAAATAGGATGGCTAGATTAGGGAAGGATCCGAGGCCTTGGGATGGAGTAACACCCAAAGCAGAAACATGACGTGCTTGCTTGTTGTTAGCTAAATTTAAGGGGAGAGGGGTCCAATAATATATATATATATATATATATATATATATATATATATATATATATGTATACATATGTATATATATGTGTGTGTGTGTGTGTGTGTGTATGTACATATGTAGTATATAGTCTCGGGCTTTTTGTGGCCTCTTTGGAGATATGTGAAACAACAATGGGCACCAAAGGGCTTTTTCACACAATCCCGGACATGAAGTGCACCCTTTTCCTTCGTTTGCCCCCGTTGAACAAGTTTTAGGGTCTTTTTGGCCCAATAATGGCTACTTTCCGCCCCAGACAACGCAATTTTGGGCGTGCACCTCCCGACTTGGCGCCTACACCCCGCGGCACCACTAATGAGGTTTTGGCTAAAAAGCTAACTTTGGCAAGGCCGCCACCTCGGCTGTCGGATAGCTAGAGTAGAGTAATGGCTAGAAAGGAACGATGGCCGGCCTTATTGCTTGTTGTTGTTGCTTGTTACCTAGATCTAAGGGGGCCGTTGTGTGGAAATATTTATCACACCCCTCACCCCTTGAATCTAGCCACGAAGCAGGCAAGCAAGCAAGCAATGACAAGCAATTTGTCCCAACTCGGGTTAAGTCATTACTGCGCCTCAACGCCTCTCCATTTCACTGTAGCCATCCGAGAGCCCAGGTGGTGGCCTTGCCAAATCCAAGTTTTCAGCCAAAGGGATGGCGCCTCAGTGGAACAAACAAGCAAAATGCCCAATTCGTCTAACGTTCTAAGGCATGCTTTATCTTCATTCACAAATTTGTGTTCCATGCCATGAGAACACAAACTTCCCTTTTGCTTGCATTGAAATTTTGGCTTGCACATCAAAAGGTTGGTATTGTAGCCTTGTTTGTTGGGTGTACACCCAGAACTATTCTTTTTGCGACGTTTTAACATTTGCATTTGACGCTACTTTTTGAAGCCCCACGGAACGAATTCCCGTGTTGTTGCCCCCCCCCCCCCTTCTCTTCAACGGAGAGGCCATTTGGGTGTGGTGCCCTCTGGGCCCCCTAGTCTATGGGCTGTAGCCGCAGCTAGTGCAGCCAGCACTGGTGGCACCCTGGACGGGGATGTGCCGTCCCTTGGTACACGTTCAAAGAGAAAGGTTGTTCCGGCGAGAACATTCCAAATGGGAACAATTTTGGTCCGGAACATTTCCTACCGGAACACCACCGGAACACCTTGCAGGGACCAGACAACCACGTCCGTTGCGATGAGCCCCGAAGTTTGCAAATAATGGTATTGGTCCTTTTCTTGCTTGTTGAGTGTGTCTAGGGCCTACGTTTGTCAACACAGGCATGCTGCTACGTTTCGTGGCATTGTTCCCACTCTCCCCTAGTTGTACACATTTCGAAATTTTGTTGTCCGTCTTCAACAGAACTGTTATTTCCTGTTCAGTGCAATGATCCTATGTTGTTCCAACATTGGGGCATGGCCTTACCCGTTATGTTTGTGCCTTGTTGCCGTGTCTACTACTGGTTGTTAGTGTTGTTCCTTGGTACAAATGCTACATAGGTCCATAGATGCCTTCCACTAGGGTTATGCGTTTTGAATTTTGGTCATCCATGCTCATTTTTGTTAGATTACCATGCCTGAGAAAAAGACCTAGGATAAGGAAGTAACCACCCATCTTGTCCATTTGGCGGGTGCGGTGAGCCTTCAATACGGGGATCTTGTAGGGGCGCTTTTGGCGGAACGGCCCGTCTCCTCTCCACACGCTCAGCGCCGATTTGCTGTGGCTGTGCGCCCAACCTAGTTGTTTTCGGGATGTGCAACAGCAGGCAATCACTAAGTATGCCTCCGAGGTCCTTCCACCCGATGAGCGTTGCGAACTCATCTTAAACCTACGTGCGCCCAAATCAGCAGGGCGCACCCTTTCCGAGTTGTATACCCTTTGGGTGTTGAAGTACGCGGCGGCTACCGGGTTGCCGTTTGCTCGCCTCATCTGTCCCGAGAGGGCTTTCGAGCGCTGGCAGGAGCTGTTGGCCCCGCTTGAGTTGGAACCCTCGGTGAGCACATCCGTCCCAAAGGCCACAAGCGTCAACTGGCCATGGGCATCATGGCTTCGCTACATTGCGAGCCAGCCCCCTCCCCAATTGACTGGTTACCCAGTCACACCGCCTGGGGGGAAACTTCTTATTGCCGGGGGGCAAGTGGCGGGCACCTGCCATAGGCAGCTCATTTTTGAGCGCTGGGCTCACCATCGTCTGCCGATGTGAAGCCCACTCCCCGGAAGGACACTGTGATCTTTCGGGCGAATTGGGTCATGATCCTGAAGGACGGCGTCTACCGGTGATGGACGAGGACAAGTACCACGGCCACATCCCGGGCCAGACCCTATCGCGCCCTAGTGCCCTCCGAGACGGACATGCAGGGCGACCACTTGAAGACACTGTGACACGTGCTCGCGGAGCGGGAGAGGACGCCGTCCGTGCAGCTGCGGCAGGCCCTGGCGGCCGTGAAGGAGAACGTGGACACGCGAGTGCGGGTATCCCCCTCCCCCGCATGTCATAGGGGCTAATAGGGCCAGAAAATTGTGTGGCGTTCTCACCCAGGATTTGTTCCGGTGACGTTCCATCAACTTGTTCCGGCGGTATTCCAGTCTGTAACACTGAAAACTGCCAGAAAGTCGCTGGAACGTCGCCGGAACAAGTTACTGGACCGTCGCGGGAACACATTTTTTTGCCATCTTCTCTATAGGTCGAGGATGTGCAGATCAATCCCGGCGACCCGCGGGCGGTGCACCTCATCATGCGCTAGTCGGGATGCGACCTCCGGCCCGTCTACGTCACCTCCCTGCTGCAGCAGCTGCACCTGCAGCCAATTGCAGCACTGGAGTTGCTGACAGCCCTTGCTGACCATCTGGCCGACCGTAGTAGCGTCCTGGAGAGGCAAGTGGAGGGCTGGGGCAGCATTGACGACCTATCCCCGGCCCCCGCTCAACCCTAGCAACTCGTGAGTGCCCCCCCCCCCCCCCCAGCCCCCCTGCCTCGTCCCAAAACTTGCCTCCCAGCCCAAAACAAACCCCAACCCCCAAAAACAAACAAATGTCAACCCAAAACCCAAAACCCCTTCCAAACCCCCCCCCAAAAAAAAAGAGGAAGAGGCTTCCGGGCGAGTCCCTCTCGGAGCCCTCCTCGGAGTTCTCAACGGACTCCTCCTCCTCCTCCTCCTTCCTTACCTCCAACTCCTCTGCTTGTTTTGCGGACTCGCCCGTGCGCGACAAGAAGACCCCCAAGCCCCCCAAACAGAAGACCGCCCCCCCCGACCCCCCAAGAAGGCCCCCAAGCCCAGCCCAAAGCCTCCCTCCCCCCACCACCCCACCCCCGCATCCCCAATGGTGGACATGCCAAGGGACACCCAAGCCCAAGCCGAAGCCCAAGGCAAGGGGGGCGGCGGGGGGGTGTAAGTACAAGGTGGGGAAAAAGGTTTATGTCGTTTTTGGCGACAAGGGGTTGTAGGGGATCGAGCACGGCAAGGAGGCACTTGCCGCGGGTGCCCCCCCCCCCCCCTCAAGCGGAAACATGGGTGAGGTTCCCGGGGGACGAGGAACTTTGTGGTGTGCCAAAGGCCGCGGTGTGGCGGACCCCAAGGCAAGCCAAAAAAGTTCCTCCAGAAGAAGAGGAAGGAGAAGGAGGCGGGTGAAGAGAGGGAGGGTGACGACGACGAGGACGCGGACACGGACGCGGACGCCGAGGACGGGGATGGGGACGGGGACCGGGATGGGGATGAAGATGGGGGAGACCAAGGGGATGGGCCAGGGGCAGGTGAGGGTGCACCGGGGGCTAACGGGATGAGGGCATCGGGGTGGAGGTCGCCGGGTTGGAGGGTGAAGGGGTGGTGGGTCAAGGGTTGGTGATCGGTGAGGGCGAAGGGGGGGTAAGTTCCGGGGCGCCCCGCGCCCCGCCGACCACGTAGGAGGAGTAGCCTAGGGACGTACAAAGGGACTAACCCCATGTGCCCTTGCCGGCACCCTGACCCACAATGTGTGTTTCACTTACCTCTTATCCACACTTTGCTTTTTATGTCGCTTGCGTGTTCCGGTGGTGTTCCGGTAACTTGTTCCCGCGGTGTTCCAGTGGTGTTCCGGCAAAAACTGTTTTTGAATGCAAATGTTTTTCGCATGACAAGCGGAGTGCCCGTAGGCTAGCAAACAACATATTTTCATAGCATGAATGGGTGTGCTTGGTTGGGGGGTAAATCAACTTCGCACTTTTTTTGTTCCGGCCGTTTTTGGTTGAACACTAGAACCATTTGCCCGGAACAACCGTTGCTTTCAAGCGCGTGCCAAGGGCTGGTGCCCCACCATCTGCCCGGGGTACGCCCTCGGCCGTGGGGTGCCAGACCCAGCCCGCGTGGCAGCACCACCTGTGCCGAAGGCAGTCAAGGAGTGCGGGTCTAACCCTAGTCGTACCACGTACCACTGGTACCACTGCCATCCCGTGCCCAAAGGCACCCGTGGAGCGGTTGGGTAGCTTGTCCTTGTGACATGGAGGTTGTGAGCCCAGGCCCACATCTCCCCCGGCGGGCTCAGCGTCAAGCTCTCTAGCCTCCCTGCCGGGGCCTGGAGCACCAGGCACACACTTCCCCGCGCCATGCGTGCCAACGCCGAATAACAATGCAGCAAGCAGGTGTGCCACAGCCCCCCCCCCCCCTCCAGATACACAAGGGCACATACACCCAAGCACGGCGGCATCTCCCGCCCGCGAGCTCCACCGCGGGGTCTGGGGGCGGTCAACAGTCCGGTAGGCCTTGTGACTGGACACCCGGGTACGGCCGCCCAGTCGGGTCCGGCAGGGAAGGCGGCGCGGACCGTGGGTAGGCGACCAAGCGAGGCCTTGACCCAACCCAACCCAACCCAACCCCCCCTTCTCTTTGGAAGAAGAAACATATCCCCGCCCCGGAAAAAAAATCATGCCGGGTCCTGGCGGTCTTACCCAAATGTCACAAATGTTGTCAACTGTTTGCGTTTTTTTTTGGCCCTATGCTGTCAGTGCCACAAGATAGGGATAGAAGATACACACAAAGAAACTGGAAAACTTTGAGGAGGCATGGTGGTTATATTGGAGGCATAGTAAACTCACAGTGGTAACGCCACATTTGCATGCAGTGTAGTTTGAGACGAACATGCTTCAAGGAGGTGCACGGCCCAAAAAAGCCTTAAAAGTAGGTGGGAAATTTGATGATATTTGAGTTGTTGATCCCCATCCTTTGGGCATTTTGTTGTGTCTGCTGTAACCCGTGTAGCTTTTTGTTTTATTGTAACTTGCGTATGCGAAAAAGTATAACCCGTGTTCTTCTTTTGTTGTAACCCATTTAATGTTAAAAAAGAGTATCTTGCTAATTTCATATGTCGGTAACACCAACAAAAAGAAGTACAAGGATTGTGCCTTTTTTCCGTTACGCGGGTTGCATAAAAAAATCGTGGGTTACACTTTTTTTCATACACGGGTTGCATCCCCACAAAACAAAGTGTACGCTGGTTACATACACAGGCTACGCTCTTTTCCATATGTGGGTTTGCATGAAAACTCATGTTCCTATTTCTTCCCCTTGTTTGGGGACCCCCGAGAAGGCAAGGGATATGTAGCCATTGACCACATTTGGGCCCCGGAGATGGCAAGGGTGAGGTAGCCACTTCTGATTTTCTTCCATGAGCCGAGCGTTGGGGTTGCTCCTCGAGTTGGGAGGATGGACTCCCACGCTTTGGTGTGGCCCCTTGAGTTGGGGTGCTGGACTCCCACGCTTCACCGTGTCCCCTCGAGTTGGGGTGATGGTGTTCAAGCCTCTAAAGCCTCGGGATCAGCTCCAAAGAGATATTTATACCGCTTGTGCACGGAACTCAAGTTGTGGTGCCAAGCCTAAGTCTACCGACACCAAGTCTCAGCTTATCTACAAGAGGGTATTGTGCAACTACTTGTAATGTACAATTGTACACCCTTGGTGTTGTTCGGAGATTTTGCTACTTATTTCCGCCATCTTTGGGCGAAAAGCATAAATCCCTCCGCCAGTCACCCTTCATGCCACGGCTCCATTGCTTTACTCATGCCGGAGGAACCCAAAATATGCGTGGGGGCTATATGCTTCACGTCCTCCGGTAGCGATGGCGGTTGTTGGGTTGTTCTTCTTATCCTCTTTCTTTCCCGGAAAACAAAAGTGTAGGCGGGTTACATCGGGAAAAAAATAGTGTACGCGGGTTACACAAAAAAGTACCGCCCCCCTATTTTTTTCCATACCCCCCCCCCCCCCGTACTTTTTTCCATACCCGGGTTACAGCAAAAATAAAAGAGTACACGGGTTAAACCTTTTCCATTCGCAGGTTACATTTTCAACCATGTTCCCCCCCCCCCCCCCCCCGCCCCCCCAAAAATTTTGGAACGAAGAATCATCCCCCCCCCCCTGTCGCTAGCTGCCCGACCTGGAAGTAAAAACATGGCCCATGGCCAATAACATGGGGGGAGGGTTAGGGGCATTGCACACTGCTGTGAGCTAGGATAGGCAGGCCATCGATTGGCGCTGGCACCTTGGCCTGCTGGCTGAGCCAGTCACAACTGCTAGCCAAGAGGCCGATGTTGGCAGCCGGCATTGTAGTGCGGCCGCCCCTGGTGCCAATGTGGGTGCTGCCACATAAGATGCCGTGCACAAGGGGCCTGGGCCCCTTTGGGCGCTGTCCCCAGCTAGCTTGTCATACCAGCTGTCCCAACGACCATGTGCGCAACGTCTACCGCACCTGGGGTGATGTGCGGTCCCTGGTGTGTGATTGCTCACTGCTCACCCCCCAACCGTAGCGCTTAGGTGGTGCGATCGAAGACTTAGGGAAAGGGTCAATCACACTCCCCCTGCAGGTGTTCACCAACCCCCTCCCCCACTGCCCTACCCCCTCCCCCGTGAGCTCCCCCTTCGCAAGGGTAGCTAACATCTGACGTTGCCCATTAACGTTCAACTTCTATTGCCATTGTCCTAAATATGTACCTATATGCCCGTACACATGTATACACATATACGCGTATACGTGTATACGTATACACGTATACGTATAGTCTGTGGACACTGTGCATAGTTTTTAGACACTGTGTCTGGTTTGTAGACACTGTGCCATACACGTTTACCCGAGTATAGTCTGTAGACACTTTGCATAGTTTGTAGACACTGTGCACATTCACGTTTACCTGGGTCTAGTTTGTAGACACTGTGCACCACAAGTAGACGCAGCCTGCTAATTATAGACACTGCCGGCATGTTGTAGACGCGAAGAGACAATGTTTGGGAAGGGAGCCGAAGGACCCCCTCCCTAAAAAACGGTCCGCTAACGGCGTTTACCCGTGCACACTGGCATGTATCCGCGTATACGCATATACCGTATATGCGTATACGTATAGGTGTATACGTGTATGCGCGTATACGTATATGTGACACATTTACGACGTATACGCGTATACGTGTACATGTATACACGTATATGCGCGTCTCCGTACAGCCCTCCCCTTTGCTTTGGCAAAAGTCTTCCCTCCATTTCTATTCACCCCCATTCCTGCCTGCTCTCCGACTGCACTGTTCCCTTGGCCCATGCACGGCACAGGTTCTATTACTACAACACGCTGACCTCCGAGACCTCCTGGCAGACCCCAGAGGAGTTCCGGGAGCTCCGTGCGGCTCAGCCCACGGCCACTGATGGGGACGGGGAGCAGACCTCGTACCAGCGCCTGGGTGCCCAGTTCCAGAAGAACGCACTACGGAAGATGTGCCACAAGTGCCACAGAATGCGGGACCTGCAGGAGCTGACGCTGGACGGCTGGACCGGACGGTACTTCTGTACAAAGGCCGCGCACTGTGACGTCGAAGAGTCGCCTGCGCCAGAGTCCGGGAAGCGCAGCCGGAGCTGCAGCCGCAGCCGTAGCCCAAAACGCTTGCGAAGCAGCAGTGTGCCTAAAGACACCGCCGCCAATGGCAGTACCCCCTCGGGTGCAGACTCCCCGCCGCCAAGTGCAGCCGCAGCGCTGGCTGCGATTGGTATCGGCCCGCTGCCGACGCTGGATACAACCCACGGGGGTCCAGGGGCGCATGCCGGGGCTATGGCTGCTGCCACAGCAGCGCAGAGCCCCGGGGCTGATGCTGTGGACGCTGCTGATGCCCCAGATGCTGCCGCCGAGGAGGCCGCGAAGCCGGAGGTTGCAAAGCACAGCCGCAGCCGCAGCCGCAGCCGCGGTCGCAAGCGCAACCTCAGCCGCGACCGGAACCGCGACCGCAGCCGGAGCCAGAGCGGGAGCCGGAGCCGGAGCCGGAGCCGCAGCGTCAGTCGGGACCGAAGCCGTAGCTGCCGGCGCAGCCGGCGCCGAAGTCCACGGAGACGCCGCCGGGGGTCGCGGTCACCTCGCGGGCTGCGCGGACGGGGGCCGCCTCCGTTCCCCTCGTTCCCGTTCGGTGGCGACTTCCCGCGCGACTTCCCCCCATTTCCCCCGCCGGGCGGCTACTTTGGGCGCAGGGACCCTGGGCCCCCGTTCGGGGGATATGGCGGGAAGGGCTGGCCCCCGGGGCTGGATCCGCGGGATCGCGGGCGACCGCCACGGCGCCGCTGAGGCTGAGGTCGGGGTGTCTCACAAGACGGTCCCGATCTTTGAGGCGAATTATGTGCACAAGTAGCGTGGTGTGGCACGCAAAGCAGCAAACCGGTGGGTACCCTCCCCAGCCCCCCCCCCCCCCCCGCCCCCACACCACCACGGCGACCTCATTACCAAACCCCTGCAAGAGCAAGAGTTTTACGCACATCACATGCCCCAGCAGTCATATGCCGTTTACATGCCACCCTGGGGCACGCAACAGACCTTTTGCATATGGGATACAGGATTTGCTTGGATTTGGAGTGCAGTGCAGGGGGTGCCCCCCCCCCCATTCCTTACAAACCTCTCCAGGCAACGGCCGGGTGCACCCGTCAAGCGGCATGTGGACCTAGACCGAGGCCCACGTCGGGGACCCCTCCCTACTAACCCAGGGTCGGGGAGGGCACACATGCAGGCTAATTTTCGGGTGTGGCTCACTGCACGAGGCGGTGGGCACAGGGACACACGACCACCAACCCACAGGACACGCCGGGGGAACGCATGCCCGAGGACTCACAGAGAACGCACAACACGAAACACTGGGACTCTCGAGGTACAACGTGGAGACCAGATAACGATAGAAGCTCTACTTTTGCGTCACAGGTGCGGATGCAGTTACGTACACGTCACATTTCACTTGTAGAGTCGAGCAGAAAGCATGCCGTATCATATCCTTGTCCCAGCCATCCACCCACACCCGTGTCGTGTGCGCAGCACAGTCTGACAGGTATTGCCTTCGTTCGAGAGGTGCACTTCGACCCTTGGAGGTCTCCGCGTCTTGCCGCCGATGTCGGCGCTCCCAAGAGGGGGATCGTGACCGCCGACGCTCCTCTGAGCGTCGACGCTTTCCGCACTTATGTTCTTGTGCTATATCGGTATCTGTGTCGGCATTTGCATCAGAAGCGGAGAGAACGAGGGCAGTAGAACCCTCTCCATAGGCAGACTTGAAGGTCTGTGCGCGTGAAGATGTCCTGATGCTGGTGTTTCCCTTACCTCTGCCGGTGTAGGGTGTCCAAGGCTGTTTGTATGACTTTTGCCACTGCACCCTCAAGCTGCTCCTCGTAAAACAGGCCCCTGCTCTACTAGGGCTGGGGCTTCCTAGCGGACCCCGAGGTTAGCAAAAGACACTTCCGCCCTGACATATTCATTCGGCACAGTGCATATATTATCATGGAAGTGAGAACGTAGTAAATTGGCCAAAACTCTGGCACACATAGGTTGAGCTGAAGGGTCGGACACGGGTGTCCATTGCACGTTGCAACCTACAGGGACCTTAGCAGGGTCGGAATGTGCCCACCCCCTAGAATTTCTAGAGCCCGTGGACTGGTTAGCTTTTTGCACCTGCACAGCAGGTGTCCAAGGGCAGGGACAGATGTGGTGCCTTGTGGGTGTGCTTTGACAAGATGGGCGATAGCTTGTGTGACCGCCGGGGTTAGGGGCACGGAGGAGAGAAGCAAAAGGCAAGGGGAGAGCCACGAGGCCAACAAGCTTCTGACTATCTAGAACATACCCCCACTGTTCATTGCCAACGACAGGAGGCAAGGTCAACACACAGTCGGTCATTGGTGTGATTGAACCAGGGGGGTCTTGGGGCTAAAAAAACTCATCACAGGCGGTGTCAGCTTTGCGGGGAGGTTGAGGGGTTGGGGTATGCTGCTACGCCGCCGGTCTGTCCGTTGCCCGGCGAGGAAGCGAGACTGTGTGGGTGTGTGTGTGCGAGCGGGGGGGGGGGGGGGGGGGTACGTGTGAGTAGACGCCACTACCGCACTATGTGAAGGTACATAGCCATACGCCGCCCCGTATTGGAACGGGGGCGCTGTAGGGGACGTCATGGGGTTTCGCATGAACGGGTCGGTATAATACGAATCCACGTACTGGCCCACCGCACGGGGCGTGGGCGAGCGGGACCGGTAACACCGGGATCCATCGGCCATGTGGCGACCCTCCCTCACTTGAGCGGGCCTAAGCTACGGAGGGGTCCGCCACTTCACCATGAGTGGCTACCTCACCAGAGCCTGTTTAATTCCAATTTCGTTCTACATATCACTGTAGCCCAGTATTCGTGCCATGCCAAACCCTCCAGCTTCGTCCAACGCGCCGCACGGCTCCACCAGTAAGAGAAAGCGGTTGGAGCAGGGTTGGGCCCGCCACAAGGCCCGTGATGCCCGGCGCACGGCCGAACACTACGAGGGGACAATTGCTCTGGTCAAGCCGCGCTACGCGTTAGGCGCAGTCCATGAAAAGCAACGGCACCTTCATTTGGACCCACCGGTGCCCGAGAAGTTCGCAGAGGCCTCGTTCGATAGGTTTAGGGGATGGCTTGTGCGTGCACTGCGCGCTCCGTGGCCGGCAAAGGCTCTGGTCCAGCTTCAAAACCCACAAACCGCGAGGCGGCCACTCGTCACAGGCACTTTGGCAAGCCCAACTCGGGGGCACTCAGGCCCCCGAGCCTTTCGTTAGCGTCACGGCGTGCAATCATGGCACAACGCAGCAGCGGTTCCTCCTCCGAGTGAAAGTGAACCCGGTGCACGACATTCGTCAGCTGCTCTTCCCCTCAGCATCACATTCGGGCTCGTCTGACGCTGTACCATCTTTCAGGTAAGTGGCCGGCTCTTGACAAATATACCGGCCTCTAACCCTACCACTCTTTGTCAGCATCCGGGGATTTTGCCCGTTGCCTACCCGACACCACCGCTTGCTAGTTTGTGGCTCTTGCCACGGGCCGGCCCATTGGGGATGTGCCGTGGCGCTTCCGGCAGTCTCCATATCCCCACATGCCCGCCACGCGCGGTGGCTGTGTTGTGGCGTCCGGCTTTGTGGGGGAGTGCGGGATCGACGGGACTTACGCACAGGGGGGCCCAATTACCCACATGCTTTGTCCCTGCTAGTGTGCTTGTGTATTTGCCTATGTGGCGGTATCCCGGTGACCGCTCTGCTTTTGTCTACAGTCCATCATGCCTCCACCACCTGTATCTCTCACAAACCTACCCGGCCGGTTTTTAGCGCTTGTTAGAGCCGTGTTTCGGAGCGAATGCCATAGATCTGTCGGAAAAAAGGGTCCCACTGCAGTAGAAGTTCTCCGAAGGTGCCATAAGCAGTTTGCGCAAAAACCAAAAGATTGGGCGAACATTGGGCGATGGCCACATGGCATTGTGTGACAATCTGTACCCCCGTAGGTGTCTTGACGCCGGCGGTGAAAGTCAGTAGCACGCCATTCGTGGTCAATGTCGCCTGTAGGTCACCAACGGCACACAACTTGCCTTCCGACGCCAACCATCGCCATGAGTCACAAAGATGTGTAGGGTCTTTGCAGGCTACTTCCATCAGTGCTCGAATGGCCTCATGAAGGGCTAGCATGGAGACATCTGCAGTATAGTCACACAGAAGCGATTGCAAACATGGCACTATGCTGCGCTCCCCTCACCGAAGACAATCAAGTGCTGGAGTTTGGAGGCCCTCAGCTTTCCAAACTCGTGCTCGACCTTGTCTCTCAGAGCTTACCGCTGCAATTTCGGGCGTCTTCCGCGGAGGGGCACAAGAAAGATGCTGCCGGACAGTGGGCTGTCGTCATTGACATGCCCACCCGCCCCCTCAATACTCCGCACGTCGCACCGGACGTTTTGCACGGGATGTACACACACGTGCTATGGTGGGCTGCCGATTTAGTGGCCACTCCGCAGCCGAAGTTCGTTGCGGGATCCCCTTCCCATGTCAAGGTGAAGCAAGTTCCGGCTGAATAAGCATTGCGTGTCCTAGAAGCATCAACTCTGTCACTACGTGAGGAACACATGGTGGGACATGGTGGACCTGAATTCGACTCCGTGGGCACCGGCCTGTGTTCTTTCACTACATCTGATGTCTGGTCGGCGAGACCCTATGGCCTCGTGCACTCCCCATGAGCTCCTCCGCATCCCGCGTGTCCCAGAACTTTGTCTCGCCCCTTGGACCGCGCAAGGGGCTCAAGACGCGTCCACCCCCCGCTCTAGCCCTGCAATGACACTAGGTGGCTTCATCCCACATGATGGCCCGACCCCTCTTGCGACCGGATCCGCAACTTGGTCCACGAAACAGGGTCTAGGCAAGCTGGTCGATGGAGACTCCATGCCCATAGACGTGTTGTCGCAGTTCGAAGCGGCTATCCCGGCACCAACCTCCCGGGGTGACGATACCCAGTTGCGTCGCCTCACAAAAGATCACCGTCAAGTCTGCGAGAAGCTCCAAGCGTTGGAAGACGCAGTGCAAACGGCGTGTCGAGAATTGGCCCGCCAAAAGTGGATCCACCACAATGCAGCGACCCGCCTCCAAGCCAGAATTCACGATTTGTAGGCACAAGTCACGACGTTGGTGCGCACTCTGGACCGCAAACGCGCTACAGACGCTTATCGAAGCGTTGTGGATACTCACATCCTACTTTTCGTTGCCTGCCAGCTCCCCCCGCACGGCACCCATGTTCTCGATGTTCTGCAAACCACTTTGGACAAGCTCCGCCCGCCGAAGTAACTCCGCGTTGATGGGCGCCATGTGGCGAGGTTCCCGTCATTGCCGGTGCTACTTACGGCCTAGGTGGCCCGGGGTTCGTTGCGTTTCCATGACTTGCAGCTTTCTTCGGTGCTCGAGATGCCTCCGCCTACAGCATCCCCGGTCAACAAGCTTCCCCCATAGGCGCCTATCGTTAACCTTATAGATCTAGAGGATCCAGTTCCTAAAGCCAAGTTGCCGGAAATGGCGGATCCCGCTATTTCGTCGGGAGCACTACATGGTCCCCGTGATTCGAAGACCGCCCTGGACGTTTCACCCCCCGTGCTCAACGGATTGCTTACCTGGTTAACCATTGTGGATGACAAGCAGGTGGGTGGCCTGGCGCGGGCCTTCCACCGCAACATGCAAATGGCGGGGTTTGTCATACCCAGCTTCCCTCATCACTCTCTACGACAACAGTGGGAGAAACTCCGTTTTTGCCCATGCCGGGCGCGATGGTCAATGACGCTCTGGCCCGCGGTCTGTTTGACTACACGGGTTTGCGAGCATAGTGGAGTTCTCACTGCGTGGTGTACCAGTTGTTTGGGCAGGCCGCGGCACATTGACGTCGTCTCGTTCTAGGCGATAATGTTTTTCAGTTAGAGTCCGGTCGTGTGTATTGTCTCCCACCCGACGTCTTTGCGCGTGCATGCCTCAGCTTCGCACCCGTCACTACGGGGTCTCTCACGCTCCTTTTGATGGTCCTAAACCCCTCGACTTTACGGCGCCTCCTGGGGCAGGTGCAGGGTCCCTCCGTAAGTTGCAAACAGCACTAACCTCATTGTGTGAATGAGAGGTGAGTCCTAGTTTCGAGAGCGTAGCCCGTGAGTGCCAGTCATCCGGTTTCGACTTGCTTAACCTTGACGTGGAACACACGATAACAACAAAAAGTGGTGGCACTCCGTAAGTTGTTGCAATGGTATGGATACCCGGCACTGGTTGTTCTTTAGGAGGTAGGTATGTTGCCCAGCCGTCTTGTATTTCACTGCCTGTATTGGCACACCTTCACAATGGTCTCCTCCTCGTCGTCCGGTGTTGCGGTTCTGGTTCTTCGCGACTCCCATTTGCACATCGGGGACTTCACCCATCATCGAGGAGGCAGGGCCATGCCGCTCGAGGTCACCTACCGTGACACTCCAATACAGGTGGTCAACACATACCTATCGGCCAAGGGCACCCCTAAAGAATGTCGCCCATTACTTGAAGTGTTGCGTGCCCAGATGACTCCAGATTCGGGAGTGGTTCTCTTGGGGGGAGTTTCAATGTAACCCAGGATGGTGGACAGATTGTGTGCCTATACACACGGAAATCGCCCCAGTCCTATTGTAGTTCGCTGCCTACATGCAACTGCATCCTTTGGTGCATGGCATGCAAGGGTTCACATGGGTCAATGCATAAGGTTTTGTGGGAGCTCCAACTTTTAATGAATTAATTCTTTCTCAGTCGCGGTGCATCCCCAGAGATCGGTGTTGTTCGTGTGCAAAGTGAGGCCGTTTTTCCATCGGACCATTTCCCCGTGAGGCTACGCCTCCTCACCCCGCTTGCCTTGGCTTCTCCCAGCAACCCTCTTCCCCGGGCCGATTTCCAAATGGGTTCCAGTGTCTGCCAACGGGGACAACAAAGTTCCGCACGAAGGTGTGTGAGCTTACTTTCCAAACCCCTAGCCGCCCTACCGGACGTGTATCGTCACTTTGTGGCAGCCATGACGACTGCAGTGGGGGTAGTCTTTGGGCCCCCGAACACTCCCGACAGTGTTCTGGGACTCGTTTCATCCGTGGCTCGTGTACTGCACACTCTGGTGCGAGCAGACCCTCGTTGATGATTAGCCGCGCCTGTGGTGTGCAAGGTTGAGGTGGCTTGTAAGGCTGTCTGTCAAGCTTGGGATGTAGTAGGTTTGGAGCATTCATTGATAGTTGTTCCATTTGCCGGCCCCCAGAAAGTCATGGGACCACAAAAGTCCCATTGTCGACGCCTTCTGCGCAAGCTGTTTACCTCTATGTCCTTTAAGTAACCTGGGATGCCTGTGGGTGTGCATGTGTGAGGTTAAGGGTGGCGAGCGCGAGAAGCGGATCATACAAATACGTTACCGGCGAAAACACGGGGACCATATAAAGCCTCGCAGGACACGTAGGAGGTCCGCCACATTGGAAGAAGCATGTAACGCAAATTGCGCACAGGGTAACACCCCCGTCTGAGCCAGATGGGGAACATGGCGATCTGTAATGTGAGCGCTGATGAGCTTCAACATCGTGGAGAAATTGAAAAGGCGCTGTGCATTGGAATTGGCCCATGTGACGATTTGGCTCAAAACGCTTAAAAGTTGCCATGGACTAGGACATCAAGCGGGACTCCGGCGGCCACATTGCGAATAAAATCGACTGCCCATGGTAGCTTGGCATCGTGCAACTACTCGGGCATTCAATACTCTACCAAATCACGGTAGGGTGTGTATTTTTGAGCTTTTCGTAGGATGCGCCGCGCATAGTCTACATTAACACTAAGGGGGGGCATGATGTCCGCCCATCTGGGAATGGCAGAGCGAAAGTTCAAAACAGTGTCGCGGAGGATGGGACGTACATGCCAGGCCCGAAATTGATCAAGGCCCACTCCTGCATCAATCCTGGGGGGGATCAGTCTCCCATCGGCATAGGTGGGTGCAATATGTGAGACATAGGAAGAACACTAGGAGTTTCTCCAAGAGCCCAAGTGCTCTTCTATGTAAAATTTTCCGAGGAGGATGTGTTTTCTCGTGTATGCGTCCCTAAACAGGTTTTAGCGACCGCCCTCACAACCGACCGCCCGGACAACTGCCAAGCCCAAGCAAAGACAGGAACCAAGCTGGGCACCACTGGCACACTCCCAACAGCCACCACACCAACAAGCACAACCAAAGCCACACCGACCCCCAGCCAGAAGCCCACCCCGACGTACCCGAGGCCAAAGCCACCACCGCATGGGAAGCGACGCCCCTCCACCCGCGGCATGTAGCAAAAATCACCACCGCCACAATCAGCGGATCCGCTTCGCCTTCCAAAACTAGTGAACATGATGCCAACACCCGCATCCTCCATGATCACGCCCTACTGGCCCGCCACATCGCCACGCACAGCCCGAACCCCACCGCCACGCCGTACACGCATCACAAGCACCCGCGATAGACGCACACCAAGCAACATCTACGCCCCCTCGCACCAACCCAACACTAAGTCACCGGCGGCACGTCCACCCAGCCATGACAAACACACCAGCTGCACGCGCAAGGACATCACGCGTCTGACCACACTCCCATGACACCAGACCAACGCCCAAGACACCGCCAGCCGGCCAACCACCACGCAAGCCATAGCATGGACAACCTCGCAAGATGCCGCTCAAATGACCCAAAAAACAGCGCGAGCTTCGGGGCACGAGGAGCTACTAGCAAGCAGGCACCACGGACGCGCGCCGGGCGCCAGCACCCAACATACACCCCCACCATAAGCCATCCCCCTTGTGCCTTAAACGCCCTCCTGGGGAGCGCAAGTACCAAGGCCACCGACACAGTGACGCAGCAGCAGCGGAGGCAACAGAAACACCGAAGGCGGCGCGCGACACACCCCCACACCTGAAGCGCCCGGGACACAAACGCACACGGAAGACGCGCATAGAACGAACGGCGTTTCGCGTCCCGCTAGCGGCGCATATCCGGGGGCACATAGCGATAGCGGAGCCCAGCCGCAACATCCACCACCAACCACCGACACAGACACACCATGGACCATCACACCCATGCAATGTCCCCCTTCCCCCATGGATGCGGCCGACCAATGTGGCACACCCCGCCGCAGCGCGCCCAGGGAGACGTTCCACCCCAGCCACGGAGAGGACAGGCCACGATATGGCGGGGGACAACCCGGCACACGGGGGACCCAGCATCTACCACACACCGGCCTGCGTCGCCTCGCCCGTGTGGGAGAGAGGGCGGGTGAGCGCAGCCCCTAGAACCAGCCAACGGCCCAACACACAATATGACTGCACAACCCGCGGCGGCCACCCGTGAAAGGGAAATGGGACAGGGTAGGGTCGACGGGGCGTGGGCATCACTAGACATTCCACAGGCAACGAGTGCCAGCTGCACACGACCGTTGACTCATTCCCTGCGGTTCCCCATCCTAGTCTGGCTGCTAGGCAGCCGCCGCCAAATCGGGCCGATACTGCCGATCGACCTGCTGGAGCTGGTTCACCACGTCAGCATCCATCTTTGGCAGGTCCTCCACCTCCAGGTCTACCATCCTTGTGGTTGGGGCAAGACCAGCAATGGTCCCCAGGTGCTAGCACGATGATTTTGCATCGGCCATCAGCCGTGTGGACAAGTGCACATACTCCAACAACTGCGATGACAGAATCTGCATGGACTCGTCTGTGCAGGTGGGTGCTGCCGCGACAACGCCCGAACCCGCCGATTGGGAGGGGGGTGTTGCCCCAGCCTCAACGTGCTTCAGGCCCTCAAAGCGCTGAAGTACCTCCACTTGTGCCTCGGCGCTTGCCTTCTGGCGCTCGGATTCCAGGAGTCTGTCTTGCAGGTCAAGGCACACGTTCTACGCTCCTTCTAGCTCACTTCAAAGACGGCATGCTGCCTCCGCTTCTAGCCGGGCAGCGTCACGCTCCCGGCGGAAGAGATTGCGATCCCAGCTTGCTGTGTTGTACACTGCCAGATGCACGTTCCCCGGGGATCCGGGTCTGCGACTGGGGCTTAGCAGAGGGACACTCGGCAGAGCTGCAGCAATAGTAGCTCCCTTTGCCCCTTTTGCCACCTTTTTCGGGGGAGAATGGAGGGGTCCGTCCCTACCCCCTGGTGGCTTGTGCCACCCATGGCCACCGTCACTACACCCGCCATCACTGTGGCCGCCATCACTACGCCCATCATCACTGCACCCTCCGACACTCCTCTCATCGACATCGGCGTCGATGAGGTCCACCGCCCCCCTCCCCCCCACGGAGCAAAAACTGGAAACGTGGCCACGTATGGCGGACCACGCTTGTGAAAAAACCCATCCTGTTGCACCTCCCAGGGCGCGAGGTGCTTGAAGGGGATCGCCCTAGCACGGACCCCCCCCCCCTCACTGCCCAATGCCATGCTAAAACACCAATGTTTGGACCCCAACCGGTATGCAAACCAGGCCACCAGCGACTCGCCTCCTCGAGCTCCAGGCCACACTCCTCGGTGACCCTCATCCTCCATGGCATGCGCAGCAGGGTGGCCACTTTGTTCTGGGGCCAGTCCACCCGCCGAGGGTGAGGCTCCAGTGCCATCGCCCGGTGGACCCGCGGGACCCCCTTGCCGTTCACCGTGCGATCGAGGACGAACGCGGCAGCAGGTTGCTTGCCCACAGGGGCAATGTTGATCACCAAGAAGCCCGTGCACACAATTGGAGGGGAACTCTGGGCGAGGTCTTGCAGTACGGCCGCGCAGGTGGCCTCTCCACGGATTCCGCTGCTGTCTCCGCTGCTCCCGTTGATATCACCACCGGTTGTAGTTGTAGGTTGTAGTCCGGTTGTAGTCCCGCCTTACTGGTCTTTGTCGCTGCTGCTGCTTGCGTCGGCAAAGGATACAAGAGTATTCTGCGGTGCAAGCCACACGTTCTTTACCTGTTGGGTGCTCATTTTATCAGGAATGCCAGGGCGATCTGCCCACTGTGACCGAGAGGTCACTGGGCCGTTTGGCGCGCTCACTGAGAGCGCCAAACGGCTCAGTGACCTCTCACTCGTCTCACACGGGTTGGGGGTGGGCGTGTGGAGGGCAGTGGGGGGCATATGTGCCTAGTGTGCACGGACATGGCGACGGCCCTGCCATTCGGGGGATTGGTGGGTCGTTGGGGAGGGGGGTTTGGGTATGGCAGAGGATTTGTCGTGTACAGTGCCCCAAGTAGAGGGAACACACGTTTTTTTTCTCCGTGCCATAGGCGTCACACAAATTGCCACCGAAGCGTCCCTTTTACCTCTTGGGAACGGAGGGGCATCGCGCAAATTGCCTCGATGACTTGGCGGTAATGGTGGCGGGCTCCTTGTGTGAGCGATACCTGGCTGAGCTCCAACCCGATGGTAGCATTTTGCTAGTCACCTAGGACTACAGCAAGGCCATGGATACCGGGCCCAACATCAAATCAGACGCTTTGCGGGTCCTAGGGCGCATGCGCAGCTCGCAAATGTTGCGCCGTGACGTGGCCTACGTGCTCCCTGACCTGGACAGCATCGTTAGCCCCGCCGACGTGGCTTCATGGCTCAAGCACCTCAGTCAACTTGCGGGGCAGCGTTTGGACATCCTAGAGGGGGAAAGCGAATCGCAAGGGGAATTTTGCTACCTTGCCGAGCGCTTGGCTCTGTTGTGCAAGGCGTGTCGGTACACACCCCGGACATCATCCCGGTGACCTAGATTAAAGTCAATATGTTAATTTTTTTTTTAATGTATGAAGGCGTTACTATATTAATCTCGCAAATATTCAGAGGTTAAAGTCAAATTTTTGCGATGGGGCCATTTGTACCCATTTTTCCATGCACATATGCGGACCTATAAGGGGTGTTACGTGGTATATTGTTGCACAACGGTATAGTAGAGAGGTTCCAACGTTGTGTTGGTGGGTGTCTTGGACACCCCCCCTCCGGTTGCCCGCATCCCCCACCCCCCTCCACACCACCATGTTCCCTTGTATAGCCCTTGTTATGCCTTTCTCTCGGGACACCCTTACTTAGTTTAACATGACGCTCGTGCGTTTGAGTGGGGCCAAGAGTTTGCGGGACCCTTTGGTCTCCCAACTCGTTGGTGAGTGGGTGGCCTCATCCCCTTTGGCCCGGGCCCGATGCTCCGAGGCCATGCAGGTTGGCTGGCGCTCCCTTATTCGTACTAAGCAAGTGGAGGCGGTGGAGCAATATGCCTCCCACCTCTTCCCGGCCGCGGACCTCATCGGCCTCCTCATGGACTTGAACGTCCCCAAGCTCGGCTTCCGGCACGTGTCGGAGTACATGAGCCGCCGGGGGTCGGCCTACAAGGCCGCAACGGGCCTCCCGTTCCCCTGCCCCATCCCCACTCGGGATACCTTCACGGACACGTGGAAGCAGTTGGTCACTCCCCTTGACCTACGACCACCCGTGTCCGTCCCCGATCCCCCCACGAATGGGCGCTTTTGGCCGCTACCCTCATGGGCCCGGTACGTCCAATCACGCCCATCGCTAGTGGACACCATCGATCGGACAAAGCCCCTCACCTTCATTGTGCGTGGGGATGCGTACCTGTGCGCCGGTGGTAATTGGACCCAACTCTCTATTGGGCTCCTCAACCACGGCTCACGGGCCGCACACCCGCGTACTTGTGGGTGATAGGGATGGCCGTGTGCGAAGACAAGGACATGGCGGCACTTGCAACGATATGGGCCGACAACTTGAAGGTTTCTGGCCCATTCGTTATTTGTTAATTTTTGCGTTTTTGCTTTAATTTCTCGAGATTGATATCTAGTTTTTCGGTTGATATTAACGCCGACTGAAAAAATAACTTGATATTAATCTCGAGAAATTAATGTAAATATTAATCCATGTCCTTTTTGTAGGTATTGCAGTCCATACAAGACTGCGAGAAGTTTCATTGGGTGTCGCGCTGGGTGTCAAGCAGGTTGGTCATCGGGCGAGACCAACCGTTCGTTCGGCGCCTTATCGGTGTGTCCACCTCGCCCATGGTGGGCTCAATTTACAATATGGGGGTGTGGGACAAGGTTGCGGCGGCATGGGTCAACGTGGCGACCCGGCGCACCTTGGCCCGTGAGGAGGCGGCCCTAATATTTCGAGATTAATATTAATCGGCGCGGTCATTAATATTTAAATTATTAATTAATTTTTCGATAGATAATATTCATTTCAAGAAATTAACTCGGGGGCACAAAAATTAATTTTTTTTGTCCTCTCACTCTCTTAGATGGCGCAAGTGGAGCGGCGACTGGTAGTAGCAGCTGCACCAGCAGCTCCTGCAGCAGCACGTCCTGCACCAGCGTCAGCACCACCTCCTCCTCCTCCCGCTGCACAACCGCCAACCGAGGAGTTAAGCGAAGACTCCTCGGATAGGCGGAAAAAGGAGAGGAAGGAGAAGAAGAAAAAGAAGAAGGAGAAGAGGGAGAGGAGAGAGAGGGAGAGGAGCCAGGGGCAGGGGGGTGGTACAGGCCAGCCTGGGGGGGGGGGGGTTAAGGAAGGGGGGGAGGGGGAAGTGGTGGTGGACGAGGGGGACGGGGACGGGGACGGGGATGGAGTTGAGGTTGTTGACCCCTGCACTCATCCCCCCCCCCTTCCCCTAGTGGCTTCTCAAAGCCCTGGGCCCCCAGTCTGCCACCGCCCGGAAGGCCGGGCCGATCCCCTGGTCAGCCCAGGTGCTGGAGCAGGGGTGCGCGGGGGACCAACCAGTTGTTTCTTCCCCCCCGCATAGCCACATGGCAGTCATGTGGTTTTTTCGGAGGTTAGTCCAGTGTTTGATTCGCCGGAAGGAGGGGAAACACAGAGGCACCTATGGTAAGGATGCCTCGAGGGGGGGGGGGTGGGTGGGTCTGGAAACCCCTCCTTGGTGCCCCCCTTGCCCCCATGCCAGAGGCAATCAGTGCGGGCGCTTTGCCCGCACTGAATTTGCTTTTTGACCCCCGCGGCGTCCGTTTTGGGACGCCGCATTACTTGGTGCTGCTGCAGCACTGGGCCCAGCTGGGCTGGGTCAGGCAGTGGCGCCACGGCAAGGCTGTGGCGTTCGGGGTGGACTGGGCCACTGTCCTGGCCCTACCCCGCCCCATCTACGACCCGGGGTGCCAGCCCTCGTACGAGGGCTTTGTCCCCCAGTCCCGCGCGGTCAAGGCGGCGGCTGTGGCCGCGAACGTGGCCAAACCGGCGGCCTAGGCGGCCCCGATGGCCAGCGCGGGAGCCCCTGTGGCCCCTGTGGAGGCCCCCAGTGCCGCCTCTCTCTTCCGCGAGGCCATGGGGGCAGTGCAGGCAGGCGGCACCAACGGGAGTTTCGAGGTACGTTGCTTGCCTGCCTGCATCAATTTTTAGGACGCCGGCAATAATTTCTCGCGATTAACATTTAATTTTTGCACCGCCGGTCGAAATATACAAAATTAAGAGTTGATATTAAAGTCGAAAAATCAAAAAAGTCGCCGAAAAAACTCATTCACACTTTTTTTTCTTTTTTTCCCATTTCTTTTGCACGTCATTGACGTCGTGGTCAACGCGACGAATGCCAGGCCCACTCGGGTGGCCTGGCGAGACGCCGAGGGGTCCCAGGAAGTACCCTTGGGGGCCCTCCATCGCATCGTGGCCCGGGATCCACCCCTGGGCCTTGCTCTCTTGCGCGGTCTCCACGATTGGGAGACTTGTGGTGAGCGGCGTATGGGTTTCACCGCGCCACTTCCGGCCCAGGGAGTGGGCTCGGATGCTAGAGGTGGGGTATGCGGGGGGGGGGAGGATGAGGAGCTGTGGGGGAGCATGGGAGGGGGCGGGGTGAGCGAGGGGGAGGAGGGGGGGGAGGGGGGGGGGCGTCCACCACCACTGCCCCAAACCCCCCCCCCCCCTCAAGCGAAGCCCAAACCCCCCCAACCCGACCCCAAGAAACGAAAGTTTTCTTTCGAGTCGTCCGACGAAACCGACGACGGGGCGATCCCCCGGCCCAAAAGGCCCAAACCCCCCACCCCCACCACCACCGCACGGCCTACGAAAGCCGTCCCCGCCCCCAAACCCACCAACCCCCCCAAGACCGCCACCGCACCCCCCCCCTCCCCAGCAAGACCAACACCCCCAAGGGTGCCGAGAAGAAGGACAATCGTCCCGGGGATCCGATCGTCGGGATGGTCGTCCACGTACCCTACCCCAACGGGGTAGAGAGGGGCACCGTCCGTGGTACCCAGGGGCGGAAGTACGGTGCCGCTTGGGTGGAATACCCGGGCGGCACAACCCTCTACGAGGTGAGCCGCTCTCTCCTCTTCCCCACCCTCGAGGAGGCTGAGCGGCACCGGGAAGAGGCCCGGGCGGCGGGCAAGAAGAAGGCCAAATCCCCCACCCCCACAAACGAAGCATCTAACCCCCCGAACGCAAACCTTGCCACCGAACCCACTAACTCAACTAACCCCACTAACCCCACTAACCCCCCATCCGGACCCGCGAAGATGTGGGACCCCACTACGGGGTCCCATGAGGTATGAGGGCCCGGATAGGGACCCAATGGGCCACAATGGCCATGGACAACAAATAGAATCACACACATGATGCATTACATGTTGCGTTGTGCCATTGTTAGAAGGGTTAATATTTGGGGAAATGAGTTAACATTTGTGCGATTAATATTAATGCCGGCGCCCCTTTAATTTTTAACTTTTCAAATATTAGTGGAAAAATGTAAAACAAAAATTAAAGCCGAGAGCCATTTTGACATTTTGAAACAACCACATGGGTAGGACCCCCCCACCAACCTCCGGGGGAAATGACACCCAAGCCCGTAAGGCAACCCTTGGGGGTCATAATTTTCACGGCAAACCCCCTAACCCCCCCCAAAAAAATTGAAACTTGAGATTAACGTGTTAATTTTTGGCCAAATATAAAACATATTGACTTTAATCTAGGTCACTAGGGCATGCAAGCGCGCGCGGAACACCACACTTGGGTGGCCATCGGCGTTGATGGCACTGACGAGTGGAACCGGGTGTATGTACACTGTGCCCCGGGTGCTTCCGGTTTGTGGGCCAACACAGCTTGGTGGCCGTTTGAGGGTAGGTGGGCCACCGTGTACCGCATGCAATCGGCCTGTGACTTCGATGCACAGCCCCGTGCCGCGTGGCCCTGCAACTGCCCCATGTAGATGGGTTAGCACGCAGCCCTCTATTCTTCCTACGGGCCAATGGGAAAGCCCACATCATGTTCGCCGGAGGGGAGGCTTCAGCAAGAAGAGCCCCGGGGCTATGGTGTGCCACTATTGCGGTGCAAACCGTGTCGTGAGCTAACCGTCTTGGGCTACGCGACCATTCACTCCCAGTAGCCTTTTTATTTGTATTCGGGAGCCGGAGTGCGCCAGCATTCTTCGGCGCCACGAGGCGACGTCCTCCATGACGGAGTAAAGGAAAGAAGGGCTAGCCCCCCTAGGACAAGGCGTTTCGGGCGCCAGAGTGTGCCGGCCTGTTTGTGGCCCATGAGGGGGCGGCCTCCAATGACCCAATGAATGAAATAAGGGGTGCCCCCCCTGGGACAATGCTTTTCAGGTGCCGGAGTGCACAAGCCTATTTGTACCCCATGAGGGGGCGGCCTCCATGACAAAAGAAATTAAATAAGGGGTGCCCCCCCTGGTGGACTGCCTTCCGGGCGCCAAAGTGCACCAGCCTGTTTGTGCCCCACGAGGGGGCGCCCTACATGAACCCGGTACGGGCCCGCGGCCTAGAGGACCCGTTGTGAAAATGTCGGAGCACACTTTCCCCTTTTGTTCGGTGTGCATCGCGGAATGGCTCATGAAGGGGGGATTGATCCTGAAAAAGCAACACGGGGAAGGGGGGGGGGGCATAAGTCCCATTTCTTTTGCGGTAAGTGTGTTAGCCAGGCACCGTGTTGTGAATCCCTTAACCCACTTCACTGAGAGGTAAATGAGGTGTTTGGCACTCTCACTGAGCGCTCATTGAGAGGTTTGGCGCGCTCACTGAGAGCTAAATCAATGCTCATTGAGCCCTCAATGAGCGCGCCAAACCTCTCAGTGAGCGCTCACCGAGAGCGTCAAACGGCTCATTTAGCTGTCAGTTACACAACAGTAGAGCGGATGGCAGCTGGCAATTTAAATTCAAGGCCATGTCAGGGGGCACAGACACCAACATATCAGAGGGTCCTCACAGGGCTCACACAGGGTAATAGCAGGCTGGCGTGCCCATGTGGCTCTGCCTGTGGATACAACCAAATTGCTGGGCCCACTCGCAGGGCGGGTCTATTCTATTGGCCACTAACCTGAACCTCGCCCTAGCTTGTGCAGCCCGCAGGGCACAAACACAGTGGTGCATCCCACCCCACTACCCAAACAGTGTTTATCCCGC
Organism: Eutreptiella sp. 'Long Island Sound 2002'; assembly: GCA_964036045.1. Lineage (NCBI taxonomy): Eukaryota > Euglenozoa > Euglenophyceae > Eutreptiales > Eutreptiaceae > Eutreptiella > Eutreptiella sp. 'Long Island Sound 2002'. The sequence goes on from OZ038378.1 coordinate 87,221,728, forward strand.
ATGGGGGGGGGGTTTGGAGGGGATACCTTTCCCTTGCAGATGCAGCGCACCGCCAGCGGGACATCGGCTCCCGCATCGTTGCGCGTCGATCGCTTCTCCGGCCCGCGGTGCTAGCAAAAGGCGAGGAGCAAGGTGTGCTGCGCAGAGAGCGGGGGCGAAGGGGGCGCCCAATATTGCTGGAGGAAGGATGCCTCCGGCCCTCCAGATTTCCCTAGGTCCAGCCACGTGGACCTAGTCGTCCACAGGACGTTCCCTTCCTCCACCTACACGTGGCACATGGGGTCCGCGTCAACCAAGGGTGGCCTGGCTAGGTAGCCGCGGGTGGTAGGAGCAGGCGGGGCCCGACGGACCCATAGGGGCCAGCCAATCATCCAGCTGCTCTTGCCGCGGCAGGCCAACCTCGCCCTTTTTGCCCTTGCCGAAGGCAAAGTAATGCCTCCAATAGCCGATAGCCCGGGAGTTGGGCAGCAGCCCGTCTCCCCGAGGCCGTGAAACAAGTTCTTCCTTGGCCCCTCGTTGAGGGTCGAGGATGAATTGTTCCACGTCCAGCCACTGATGACGCTCGTCAAGGGTGAGGAATCAGAAGAGGACAACGTTCTTCCCCACCCTTGGCAGCACCGTGAGACCCCGATGTCTCAGCATGGAGGCAAATGGAAGCATGCCCCCACACTTAAACTCAAAGGTCTCAACGTGCAGAGCGTCATGTTCACTTAGATGGTTGCCCGAGTGCACCTCCGGATGATTCTTGTCAGAGAGGACAAGCATCATCGACAGATGGTTGGGCAGCTCATCCTTGCTAGGGAGCGTACCTAGCAACTTATCCACATCAGTATGCTAGGTCTACTCCCCAGCACCTTCCCCGGCGTCAATGCATGACCGTTGGGTGGGGAAGAGATCCCTCATTGCAGGCCACCGAGCACTGCATTGCTCTGCGGCCCGCTTCAGGGGGTCCCTTCCCAACACAGTGGCAAGGTTGCTGGGCCGGGTCCCTCACCGTCATGACAGTTTGGGATCTGCCAAGCACTCCTCGCGACAGTGTGCATTTGAAACCACATCACGAGCCGCGTCCGGCTCGGTGCCAAGGGAGTTGGTGAGCATGTGGTACCAGTCCTTGAACTCCTTGGACTGCGCAACCCCCTCGACCACCGGGAGCCCTAGGTCTCTCAAGGACTCATCCGACTCAAGGTCAGGAGTCGGGAGTTCATGCGAGAACTCCTGGAGGGGGGGGGGGGGCAGGGAGATGTAGGGGGGAGGGGAGGCGGCACCGCGGAGGAAGACGGGGTCCTTGGTCTTGTAGTCGGGCACCACATGGCACCACTCATGGTGGATGGGACAAGGCGAAAGGCTTTTCCACCACTCCCCACTCCCAAACACCCCAACCCCAAAAGGCAGGGCCTCAAGGAGTCCCTTCCTCGCTGCCACGTGAGTTACACCAAGATTTGCAGTCCAACCGTGCTGCAAATCCGTTGTGTCAACTACCGGTGTGCTGAACTCTGGGGTTGTAGCGTTCAGCGTTCTTGTAGACAGCCGACACAAATCTTGCACAGCGTCCACAGGAAAGCAGAATCGGACGGCACCAATGGCAACATTCCGTTGCGACGGTACGTCCCACTCTTTCCTAGAAGGGTCACATTAGACGTTTTGATGTGCACCGCTTGTGGAGAAGGGGCGGGGAGCTGCTGGGCCCACAATTCAAAGGCTCAAGGTCGTGCGAAGGCACCCCGAGGTATGCTACCTCCGTGAATGCGGTAGGTACCCGGGGGCGACTAAGAAAAGACGAGAGAGCCTTGGAAGCTTCGGGCTGTGGGCCTATGGTGACACTAGACATGATGTAGTAAGAGAAGATGGACCTATGGGAGCACAAAGGAATGGATGGGTGGGCGGACGGGGGGGCAAAAGAGAGGCGGAAGCGGGGGGGGGGGTGTAAGCGAGCCATGAGTGAGCCCCTAATTAGCTCTCAGTGAGCGCTGAGTGAGCCGTTTCGCGCGCTCCATGAGAGCTAAGTGAGAGCTAAGGCATAGCTAAGTGAGCCGGCTCATTGACGGCTCGTCACGGCTTATTCGGGCGCTAATTCAAGTGAGCCGTTGAAAAAAAGTACCCCACCCCCTTCAACCTTGACCAAGTGAAGGTGTAAATGTTTTATCAACGTTAAAAGCACTTTACCTAGCGTGCAAAAAGCACAACAACCAAGCGAAAAGACACCGTACTGCGTGAGTGAGCCCCAAATGAGCCTCAAATGAGCCCCAACTTCACATTTCTAGTTAGCCACCAGTGAGCCGCAGGTACAACTGTATCAGTTGTTGACGGCTTGGAGAAGCGTGGGTTGCCAATGAAGCTGTATTTTGAGAAATGCCCAAAGGGCCTCATTCCCCAAGACCTTGAGGAGGTATCACAGTGCATGAGCTCCACCACCGTGACCATGCCGATGATTTCCAAGAGGGCAAAACATCTCAAGATCCAACGTCTCTGGGAGCAGCATATGTGGCATCCGGATAATGACTTGGTTGATCCCTATCGAAAAGCACTTGCGGAACGGGCGAGATGTGAACAGTGTTAGCTGTCCAAAACACACATCAGTTTCAAAGTGTACAGCTAGAAATGGTTTGTGCGGAATAATTTGGCCCCCTGAGAAAGGTGTAGTAAGAGCCGCCATCTGGAGTGATCCCACGTGTAGTGCCCTCCGCGAAGCATTGAAGCGCCCCATTGTCAATCCTAAACTGAAGATTGCGCTCGACGTGTACTTCGCGACTGTGAATTTTGGTTCGGATGCCCCCCAGAAGAGGGTGGCTAACAACAAGAAGCTGGAGGGGATCATGGGTTTGACTACAATTTGTATCGGCTGCTATATTTTGGGGTCGTTGGCGCAACAGGACTCAATGGGTTTCAGTAAGCTCTGGGTGATTTCAAAAAATCCGGTGCCTAAGAAGGTATTCCTGCCACTCGTTGCCACGTGCTGCCAAAGTTCCGATCGGTGCACTGTTAATTCGAATTGTTTGTCTGGTTCCAGACACCCGAGACCAAGAACCCACTGCTATGCCCACGATATCTACAGAAGTGTCTAGAACCAGAGAGCAAGTGTCTGGAACCAAACACCTTGGTTGCCCCTAAGTTGTGACTAGTGGTCAAAAACTCAATATTCCCCTGTGCTCCGGTAATTTACTTTCTCTTGTGGCCCAATGGTTCGGCAGATCTGTACGGAGGTTGTGGGTTTTATCATGCACCACCTTGCAGATGCAGTAGCCATGGAAGCAAGCACCCGGTGGTTCTTGGTTATCAGTAGTTCTGTGTAGCTGGCTTGCAGTCTGGCAGTGTGAATGCCTGTGCCTATCAGTGTCGTCCTGGCTTTGCCCACGGGGAAAGAGTCGGTGGCAGACGTGGGTGCCCAACTGTGTAGCTAGTTGCGGATCGCCGATGGGTTGAACCCAATTTCCTAGTTTGGAGTCTTTCAGAATTTTGAGAATGGGTATCCTGAGAACTGTAGTTGTGTGCCTCAGAAGGTAGAGGCGGAGCAGGAGTCCAACGAGGAGCTGAAAATGGTGGGGTCAACTCCTCAGGACGCTTTATATGGTACCCCAAAGCAGCTAGCACCCCCTCTCAAAAAAAGGTGGTCGTACACCCAGGGGCTACAGAGGCAAGGCCTCGTAGTCCCAATCCAAAGGCAAAGGCCACAAGAAGGCTTAGCTAGCAGCTAATGCGGACCCTGAGGCAACATCGTCCTCTGCTGAGACACCTACTTCCAAGAAAGCCAAGATAGGGTTCCAGGCATGGAAGGACCGGTTCAATGGTACTAAAAGGAGCTAGTGTACAGTGGTTTCTGTTTGCTGTTGGTTGAACACATTTTTGTTTTCCATGGTCAGTTCTCAAAGCATTTCTTGACATGATATTAACCCTAGGGTACCTTGTGTGGGTGCTCCTTGGCCCCTGCGGTCTGTATGCCCCTGTTCCACATTTTCGTTTTCTTGAGGCCATCCCCAACGCTCAAGTGTCATTTTGTGGTGACATTATAGCCGGCATGGCGCATCTTGCTGCGCAGTGCATCATTTTTTTGAATTTTTTTCTCATCTCGTGTCTAGAACCAAACACGGTGCTCAATTTCATGTCGTGCAACACACATTTTGGTTATATCTGTGTGGTTCAAGACAAAATTTGATATTTCGGTGTCTTTTGAACTGATTTTAAAAGACAAGTTGCAAATTGATGTGCAAAGACAATTTTTGTTGTGTCCTATGCCAGGTGTAACACGCGTGCATTTATTCCGGGGGGTGTCGGCTCAGAATTCGACTATTTTTGGCATATTCCATAGTGGTGAACATCAAAGTTGTATTGCCTTCAACCAGCCAAAAACACATATGATTTATGTCAACAATCACCCGAATTGTGCGCGCGCTTTACAACAGTAAAATTTCACTACCTTCGGACCATGTTTTGAGTACCACTATTTGGTGACATTTTTCACAGGGGTCCATTTGGGGGGGGGGGGGGGCAACTTGCGCCGTCTAAGCCCCCCCCGTACCCTCCCCCCCCTTCGGTTTGCCCAAATTTCAACCACCACAAAGTGAGGGTGCTGGCCGTGGGTTTGACCCCTTGTTGGGGGACGGAAAACATGGGGCAAGCTTTTGCCCCCCCCCCCCCACGTGATGCCACGAACCCCCCCCCCCTTCAGGCCCAGCTGAGCTCCCCTCTTCCCCCCTCGTGCGCGCTCCAGCTTCTGTAGACCAGAAGAAAGTTATGCCGGCCCACCTCCGGTGGCGGCATTGTATACCCTAGGCCCGCCTTGTTCCCCTCTCCTCCGTACGCTCCCTTTTCAAGAAGGCAGTTGAAGACACCACTGATGGCAATTGCTGTGGAAGCGTGCCTCGGTGCTGAGCGGCGCGCCACCGGAGGAGCGGCGGTGTGGCCAGCGGGCCCGTCTAGTGGACGGCGCCGCGGGCCTGCCACTGATCGGGGTGCTGGCAAGGGAGGGGGGCCCGGACTGGTGGGTGTTCCGACAGGCCCGGCCTACTCGCCCCCCTTCCCCCCGAACGCCCCACACACCGCGGCCAAGGACGGAACCAAACCCCACCGCTATGGTGCTTCCACGCCGGGGGGAAGGCACCTACCTCGCGTCGCTCAACAACCCCCTTGGTGCGCGTTTGAAACCCAATGTTGTTCTGGCCAAATTGTTCCAGTGTTCTAGGCTATCTGGCCGGAACAAAAAAAGTTCGAAATTTATTTGCCCCCCAACCAAGCCTACCCGTACATGGTGGCAAAATATGTTGTTTGCTAGCCTGGGGTCCCTGCTGGTATGCTTATATGTGTTGCCCGGCGCGTTGCCATGTGAAAAAAACTTGTTTTCAAAAACAGTTTTGTTAGAACACCATTGGAACACCGCTGGAACAAGTTATTTGAACGTCGCCGGAACAAGCAATCTACAATAAGAGCAAAGCACAAGGAAGGGTAAAATGGTAACATACATTGTTGTGTAAGGTGCCCCCGGGGGCCCATCTGGTTAGTCTCTTTGTCTCACCTAAAAGTTCTGCGTGGTCGGGGGCCCGGCGGGCGCCCCCGAACTCTTGTCACCCGCCCCACTATCCCCCCCATCTCCCTCACCGACCACCACCCCTTCACCCACCACCCCTTCACCCTCCACCCCTTCACCCACCACCCCTTCACCCTCCACCCCTTCTCCCACCACCCCTTCACCCTCCACCCCTTCGACCTCCATCCTTTCCCCCTCCACCCCTTCGACCTCTTCCCCGACGCCCCCATCCCGGTTAGCCCCGGTAGCACCCAAACCTGCCTCCGGTCCATCCCCTTCGTCTCCCCCGTCCCCGTCCCTGTCGTTGCTCTCGTCCCCCTCCTCGTCCGCGTCCGCGTCGTCCTGCTTGTCCTCCTCCCCGGCCGCCATCATCTTGGCGAGGAACTTCTTCGCCTGCGTCTTGGTTTTCCAAACCGACGCTCTCGGGATGGCGAAGAGTTCGGGGTCTTTGGGGAAGGAGATCCGCGTCTCCCCAACCCCGGGGGGGCCACCCGCGGCAAGGGCCTCTTTGCCCTGCTTGATCCCCCACTCCCCATTGTCCCGGAAAACTACATACACTTGCCCCCCCGCTTTGTATTTGCACCCCCCCCCCCCCACCCCTCTTGCCTTCGGCTTGGCCTTTGACTTGGGTTGGGGGGGCGCGGCTCTCTTGGGAGCCTTGCGATGGGGTTTGGTGGGCTCCTTGGCCCGGGGGCGGGGCTGGGGCTCCTCGAACGCCGAGGAGTCGGTGGTGGACCCCGAGGAGGAGTCCGTTGAGGAGTCGCTGGACGACTCCTCGCTGGAGGACTCCCCCGGGAGCCTCTTCCTTTTTTGGGGGGGTGGTTTGGGGGCGCTCTTGGGTTCCCGTTTGGGGGGGCGTTGGGGTTTGGGTTTGGGTTTGGGTGCTGTTTGGGGGGCTGGGCGGGGGTTCGGGGGTCGGGGTTGCACGGGCGGTGCACACGCGGGCGGGGGGGGGCCTCTGCTGCCACTTGTTGGCAGTGCGGCGGAGCTGGGGACAGGTCGCCAATGCTGCCCCACCCCTCGATGCGCGCCGCGAGAACGCTGCCGCGGGCTGCCACGTATTCCATCATGGCCGTGAGGAACTCGAGCACGGCGACGGGCTGCAAGTGCAACTGCTGAAGCAACGTACCCAAATAGATGGGCCGTGGATCGCTTCCTGGCCAACGAAGGATCACCCGAACGGCACGCGGGTCCGACGGGTTGATGTGGATGTCCTCCAGCTACATGGAGGATAGCCAGGATGAGTGTTCCAGCGACGTTCTAATAAGCTGTTCCGGCTACGTTCAAAAGATTTTTCAAACGTTTTTTGGTGACAGGTTGGGACGTCGCCAGAACAAGCTGTTTGGTACGTCGCTGGAACAATGCACCGGCACGCCAACCATGTGCATTTTTGGGCCCTTTTGGCCATGTGGACATGCTTGCGGGGGGGCATACCCGCACGCGCGCGTCCACGTTCTCCTTGATCGTCGCCAACGCTTGCCGCAATTGCGAGGTCGGCGTGCGCTCACGTTCCGCTAGCACTGCCCGAACGGCAGATTGTTGGTGCCGCTGCGCGTCGTCCTCACACTTGACGCGTAGGGCACCAGGCCGCGACAGCGTTTGGCCAACAACGAAGCCATGGTATTTGCCTTCGTCCTCGACCACATAGACGCTGTCGCGGAGGATTCGGGTCCGATTGGCCCGAAAGAGGACGGTGTCCTTGCGGGGCGTCGCCCTCACTTCGCCAAGGCCGTGGTCGGCCCAACGCTCAAAAATGAGGTGCCAATGGCAACTCCCCGCACTGACAGAGCCCGCGGTTAGAAATTTGCCCCCCTGCGCCTTGCTGGGGAGCCAGTCGTTGGCGAGGGGTGCCGCGCGCCCTGTCCCCGGCCCGGTCACCCAGGACACCGGGACCCCCCCCCCCCCGGCGCGGACCCCTCCTCCCGGTGCCAGCGGCAATCGCGCTGCTCCTTGCAGTGCAGCTGCTTGTGCAGGAAGCGCTGCAGTAGCCAACGGAGCGTGTAAATGGTGGGGTGGGGGGCTCGTAGGACGCAGGCGTCCAGGGGGGGGGGGGGTTGGGGCCTACCATCTCCCTTGTCCAGGGAAAATTGGCAGCTTTTGCTGCCAAGGATGAGCCAAGTCGGTTGCGCATCCAATCCGTAATGCGCAAGACGCTGCCGGCGTCATCCCCCTCTCCCTCCCCATCCCCATCCCCCTCCCTCCCCCCTCTTCTTCCTCTCTCTTAACCCCCGGGTTAGCCCTCCGCTCTTCATCCTTCTCATCCACCACCACCTCACCCAGCTCCACAATCTCATCGTTGTTGACCCGCCCTTCCTGTTTCACCTGCACCCCCCCACCCATGCCCTGCAACTCCCTTTCAAGCACCTCCACCGCCTTCTGCGCCTTCCTTACCCGCCGGTTCCCCTCGAAATCCCTCTCGCTCGCGTGCCCCCCCCCCCCCCCGGTGAGGTCCCCACGCCGCCGGCACTCCGCCAATTTCGCTGACCATTTTTTCACCCGGCGGCGGAGGCTTTCAACATTGCCCCTCGCCTCTTGCAGCTCCCGCAAAACCACGGCTTGCTCCCGAACCCCCCCCCCTTTACTCATTGAGCTCCTAGTTGAGGGCTCGGGCAACTGGGGGCGATGCGCTTGGAGAGGCGCGACTGGTGCTCCCTTGTGGGGCACGCCGTGGCGGCTCTAGTGGCCGGTGAGCGGGGGTTGCCCACGGACGATGCTTGGGAGCGCCCTGAGGTGGGGGAGGGGCTGGCGAAGCCAGCGCAGAGCTGCTGCGTGGCTCGGAGCGCGTGGCCCCCTGTGCCCCCAGTGGGGCTGGTGGGGGTGGTGCAGCCAGTGCTGCCCCCAGGGCCTCGGTCTCGGTCATCCCGTCCTGCAGACAAGGATGCGGGAGAGAGGCCAACCCTACCCAGACACCTTGTTCCAGCGACGTTCCAACAACCTGTTCCGGCGACGTTCTGGCGACGTTCCAGTGGCCGCTGGAACGTCGCCAGAACGTCGCCACAACAAGTTGTTGGAACGTCGCCGGAACAGTGGAAACTAGACACAGTTCCGCGCGCGCACAGGGCGCACTGCGTGCACTACGGCCCCGTGGGGGGGTGGGGGGCATCTACTACAAATGGCACAATCCTAGCCCCTTTATGGGCATGGGGCAAGCACAAAGACTGGGGGGTTCTCGGGTTTTCCCCTTCCCATCCACAAAAAAGAATCCTAGCCCCTTTATGGGCACGGGGCAAGCACAAAGACTGGGGGGTTCTCGGGTTTTCCCCTTCTCATCCACAACAAAGAATCCTAGCCCCTTTATGGGCATGGGGCAAGAACAATGAATGGGGGGTTCTCGGGTTTTCCCCTTCCCATCCACAACAAAGAATCCTAGCCCCTTTATGGGCATGGGGCAAGAACAATGACTGGGGGGTTCTCGGGTTTTCCGCTTCCCATCCACATTCAGCAAATTCCTAAAGAGCAAAGAGCGAAAGGGACACAGGGGGGAGCGGGAGGAGCAGGGCAACACACAAGACACACAAACCCAACGCACTGATTTCCACTGCGCGCAAAGCGCGCCAAAGCATACACCCAAACCCAAACCCAAACCTAGGCCCAAACCAAAACCCGCACCCGAACCCACACCCAACCCTGAGCCCAAACCCACACCCGGGCCCAAGCCCAAACCCAAGCCCAAACCCCCACCCAAGCCCAAACCCGCACCCGAACCCAAACCCGCACCCAAGCCCGACCCCATTTGCAAACCTGAATATTCTTGGTGGCCTTCAGAAGCGCCAACATCATTTGCATCATATCTGCGCTGACGGGCGCGGCCATGGATAGGAGCGGAAGAAAGAAGAGAGCTGAGGAACGGGGGTGGTGCAGAGGGGGTGGTCTCTAGTGCAGCCCTGGGAACACAAGGCACATGTCGAACAACATCATGTTGGTGGAGATGAATGTGAAAGTACAAGAAAACCCATTGCAACACTTGCCGCAGGGCGTCAGCGTCCGAATCAATGGATGCCTGCGAGCGACCGCAGCTGGCGGTCCCAGTAGCCGTTTGCCGGCCACCGCCCCGGGCACTGTGTTCGTTGAAAGCCTGCTTCAGGAAGCGGTTAAGGCTTTCGACAATGTCATTGGAGAACATTGCCAATCCGAACGGCCAAATGTCGTCCAATACCCGATCCGCATCCTCCTCCAGGAACAGGAGGTAATGGGACGCGGACCTACGAGCACAATGCTCCCGGAAGGCAGCTGCTGCTGCCCGGCATTGGGGACGCGTACCCCTCTGATAGGTGTGGTACAGGTCCTTCAAAAGCTTCACCATCCCCATCACAGCCCTATAGAGGGGCTCCTCCGGCCCAACCGACAGCAACAATGCAACATCGGGCCAGGCCGCAAACAGGCGCGACGTCTCCTCACCATCCGGGGAACAATCCTTGCCTAGGCGGCACCCACTGCGATGCTCATGCAATACCGCCTGAATCGCCGCACGGGACACCTCATTGCCCCCGGCCAGCCGTTCTGCCGCCAACCGCTCAATGTTGGTCATTTGCAACCGGCCCATCGCCATGCAGCAGTGCAAAATGCACATGACAACGCGGCATAGGGCAATGACCACCACTGGTTCCACGGAACAACCTGCGGCCTTCAGCGATGGTGTTCCCAACAAGAAGGACGTCCGCTGTGCGTGGTCCAACTTGGTGGTCCGGACCACGTCTTTGCCCCGCCACACAGCGGCGTCGGAGTCCCAAATCCCCTCGTTGTACAGTGACCCCACTTGTGGGGCCGGTGTGATCCCGATAATGCGGCGCACCCACGCGGAATCACCACCGAGCCAGGCATCGGCCGCTCCCTCATGGGAATTGAAGACCACCCGGTGGGTGTCCACGACCGCCTGGATGGCCCACCTCGTCCATTTGGCTAGTGCTGTTAGCCTCCGGGACGGGGATCTTGTTGGGGAGCTCATAGCGGAATGGGCCATGTCCTCTCCACACACCCGCCGCCAACTTGAGGTGGCCGTGCGCTTGGCCCAACCAAGCTGTGTACGAGAGATACAGCAGGGGGCAATCGCCAAGTACGCCTCCGAGGTCCTCCCCCCGGATGAGTGTTGCGAGCTCATCCTCAACCTGCGTGCGCCCAAATCCGCTTGGCGCACGTTCTCGGAAGTGTACACCCTCCGGGGGCTGAAGTACACCGCGACCACGGGCCTTCCATTCGCCCGTTCGATTTGCCCTGAGAGGGCGTTCCAGCAGCGTTGGCAAGATCTACTGGCCCCCTTGGAGCTGGCCCCCGCGGTGAGCACTTCGGATCCCAAGGCCACGGGCATCAGTTGGCCGTGGGCATCATGGCTGCGCTACATTGCTAGCCAACCCCCGTTGTGCCGCATGATCGATTGGTCGTTCCCCCTGACTTTCATTGTCAGGGGGGATGGCTACCCCTGCGCAGGCGGGGAGTGGTCCCAATTGTCTGTGTCCATCGCCAACATGGGCCTTTGGGGACGAATTCCCCGCCTGCGTGTGGGTCATCGGCCTCGCAATCTGCGGGGACAAAGCGATGGCGACCCTAGCAACCCTTTGGGAAGACAATATTAAGGTGTGCCGCGCACACACCGTGTTGTTCCGGCGACGTTCCGATAACTTGTTCCGGCGACGTTCCGGCGACGTTCAAGTGTTTCGTTGGAACCGCCACCGGAACAATCTGGTTCCAACAAAATTGATGCTTTTTTCTTAGGCTGGTTAGTTGCGCAACGCGGGTTTGCGATCTAGGCATGATGAAGCTACAACAATGAACTACGAAGCGAAATTTGGCAATCCATACCTCCAGGGGAAGATGCCCGTAGACCCACCGAGCATTCAGGCAAGGAACAAATACCAAAATGGGACCCTAGGCATGGCCACAATGCACAAATCAAACGGGAGAACGGGGACGCCAACGTTGAAAAGTCATACAACGCTGCGTCTGAACTACAAGGAACAGCAGGCTTGCAAATGGATACGAAAAGTTCGAAATGTGTACACCTAGTGGAAGGTGGCACCAACGGCCCACAATATGTCAACATGGCCCCGATGGGAAAGACAAGCCTTGGACGCGTTACACATGCAAGAAAGAGACAAAAAACATCATTTACGAAACTCATGGTGATGGATCTGGTTATCTGGCCTGCGACACTTGTTCCAGTGGTGTTCCCAAAGAAATTGTTCCGGCGGGAATTGTTCCCATTGGGAACATTCTAGTCGGGAACAACATTGGGTTTCAAACGCGTACCAAGCCCCCGCCCCCCCCCCCCCCAACCGCCTCCGGAGGCAAGTAGGTCGTGCGCGCGAGGGGGCAAGGCGCGGTGTGTGGCGCAAGCAGCAAGAAGGCAGTGACAGGCCTCTTCCCCAGCCGCCGGCGCCCGCCTGCCAACGGCCTCACGCCATCGCCAAGCGCACACACCCATTGCATCTGTGCGCTTTGTGGAGGGACAAGAGCGCACTTGGGGCCCTGGACCTATCGTGGGGTGGAGGCCCTGCGGGTGGGCGGGTGTTACGACCCCCTGGCCCGGCTCGCGCACATAGGCTACAGCTCGGTCGGGGCGGGTCGTGCTGCCTCCACCCGCCCCCCCGCCCGCCCCTTGCCACGGAGGCCGTGCAGGGAGGCGGGTGTTATGACCCCCCCTGGCCCGGCTCACGCTGACGGGCTACAGCCTGGTCGGGGCCCGTTGTGGTGCCTCCCACCGCCTCCCTCCCCCTGACAAGAAGGCCTTGCGGGGGGGGGGGGGGGTGCTATGACCCTCCATCTCGGCTCACGCAGACTGGCTACAGCCGGGATGGGTCGAGACATGCTTCCCCCCCCCCCCCCCCCAGCCAGAGTGCCCCTGCAGTGTAACGGGAACCAAGACCCCCCGGCCCGGCTCACTCACATAGACTGGCTACAGCCGGGTCGGGGCGGGTTGTGCTGCCTCAGACCACCTGCCCCCCATGCCGAGGAAGCCCTGCGGGGAGGCGGGTGTTATGACCCTCAGTCTGAGCTCCCGCAGCTTGGCTACAGCTGTGACGTTGGCTGCAACCAGGGTGCAAACTGGCTACAGCTGGGTTAGGGCGGGTCGTGCTGCCTCTGACCCCCTCCCCCCCCCCTCCCTGCCAGGGAGGCCCTGCGGGGAGGCGGGTGTTATGACCCCATGGCCTAGCTCACGCAAGCTGGCTACAGCTGTGTCGGGGCGGGTCGAGCTTCCTCCGACCCCCCCCCCCCCCGCTGCCAAGGAGGCCCAGCGGGGAGGCGTGTTATGACCGCAGATATTGCAACACCCCCATCGCCCCTTGTTTGGTAACGGGGCGGGGTTGACTGCAACGCGGCTGGGATTCCATGGCAGCAGCTAGATGCGAGCTGCAGCTGCCACTGTGCGTGTGTTGCACCTTGAGTGCGGCTCTTGCAGCGACCCCATGGCCCCTCGGGTGGTACCGGGGCAAGGGTTGGCTGCAATGCAGCTGCAGTGCCAGAGTTGTAGCAATACGCCGGGTGCACAGGCAGTAGTATGTCGGTTGCGGCCTGGGTGCAGCTATGGCAGCATGCCCATAGCCCCGGGACTGGTACCGGGGCGAGGTTGACTGCAACGCGGCTGCGATTCCATGGGTGCTGCCAGACACAGGCTGCAGCTGCCGCTGTGCGTGTGCTGCACCTTGAGTGTGGCCCTAGCGGCGACCCCATGGCCCCTGGGGGGTACCGGGGCAGGGGTTGGCTGCAGACATGTGGTTACAGCCGTGCACAAGGGTGGGGCTTTGCCGTGCGCAACCGTACATCCTCTTCAAATGTACCCGTGCGCAACCGTGCGCTGTCTTGTACTCCAGCCGTGCGCAACTGTGCGACCAATTTTTGACCGCAAATTTTGACTGGAAAGCACGGCAGGGGGGGGGGGGGGGCGCCGGCACCGGACCCTTTACGCCGACCCTCCCCCCCCCCTCTCCCTGCTGGTTTTTGGCTGGGAAGTGCCAGACCATGGGCGCCAAAGGCGCCTGAACGAAATTTTGCTTGAACTAGTAGAGCGTGAAAAAATGGGTTTTCAGCCCATATGTCTATACTCAAAATACTCAGTTTTTTCAGGAGACCCCAATAATGGATGAAGACCAATATCGACCAAATATCAATACCACCCCTGTACAGAGGACCATCAGAGATGGCCCATACCCTGGTGGGTAAAGCACTGCCTCTGCAACAGTGCAGGCAATTTGCAGAAATCTGGCTGGATCGGTAAGGCCATGGATCAATTTTTCTCTTGTTTATTTTTGTTTTCTTTGTGCTTTGATTGTGTCCCCTTTGTTGAGGATCCCCGAGAATGCAGCGGTGACGTAGCATTTCCGCCCACTTGTGGGCCCGGTTGAAGTGCTGCTCAACCGTGCGCAAGCGTGCGCCACCTTCCGATCTCGCCGTGCGCAACTGTGCATATCCGGAGAAATTAGCCGTGCGCAACCGTACACGCACGGCTGTAACCACATGTCTGGTTGGCTGCAATGCAGCTACAGTGCCAGCTGCAGCAATACACTGGCAGCGGCAGCGCTAGTATGTCAGCTGGTGCTTGGGTGCAGCTATAGTAGCACCCCCATAGCCCCTTGATTGGTACCGGGGCGGGGGCTGACTGCAGTGCGGCTACAGCAAGACACGGGCTACGGCAGCTGCAGTATGTGCGCTGCAGCCTCCGTCTCGGCTCACGCAGCATGGCTACAGCCGTGAAAGGAGCAAACGTGCCGTCTCAACCCCCCACCCCACCCCCCCCCCCCCCCTCCTGCCAGGGCACCCCGCGGGGTGGCACGTGCCTAGTCCTTCCATCTCAGCCCATGCAGAGTGGCTACAACCGGGATGGGGCAGGTTGTGCCTGTCTCGGACCCCCTCTCCCTCCCCTAAACACCCCCCCCTCCCTCCCCTGCCCCGGGTCTTTTCCTTCAGGCAGATGCTGCAGCGCACAGCGCCCTGCTGCTACTGCAATGGCACAAGGCAGGAGAACTATGGCTGCCGCTAGCGCACGTTCAACCCCCCCCCCCCCCCCCCTGCATGGCTCTGACCGCAACCCCTCCTGCGGATTGGGCCAAGAGATGACTTGACTCTGACGTCAGCCCCTCCTGCGCGGCACACACCACGAGACGAGATGACTGCCTTTGCATTGCCTCGCAGCACAGCACACACAATGCAGAGCAGCACAGCACACACAGTGCAGTGCAGCACAGCACAGCACAGCAAGCACAGAGTAGTGCAGTGCAGTGCACAGTACCGTGCAGTGCACCACAACACACACAGAGCAGTGTGACACAACGCACACCGTGCAGTGCGGGCACGGCGCAGAGCAGAGCAGTGCACTGCACAGTGCAGTGCCGCACAATGTAGTGCAGCACAGCACATACGCTGCAGTGCGGCACAACACACACAGTGCAGCACAGCACGGCACGCACGGTGCAGTGCAGCACATCATACACAGTGCAGTGCAGTGCAGCGCAGCACGGTGCAGCGTAGCACAGCACACACAGTGCAGTGCGGCAAAGCGCACACCTTGCGTTGCAGCACAGCACACACAGTCTGGTGTAGCACAGCAGGCACAGTGCAATGCATCCATCGCACACGCATCATATCGCACACAAAGCAGCGCAGCCCGGTGCTGCGCAGCACAGTGCACGCAATGAGATGCAGCAAAGCGTACACAGTGCAGTGCAGCACAACGCACACAGTGTTTCACCCGCTCCTCCCCCCCCCCCCCCTTCCCCTTCCCTAGTAGTGTGGCCTGTCAGGGCAGGTAGGGAATCTGGTCAGGGTTTGTTTTGTCAGGGCACGGTGGCAGTTCAGCACCGAATGTGCAGCTGCACAGTGTGCGCTGCTGCACGGAGCGGCGAGCAGCGCTGCACGGTGCAGTGCAGCGGGGCACGTGAATTGCCGTGCAGCGCGGCACACACACTGCAGTGCCGTGCACAGCACGGTGTAGTACAGCGCAGCACGGTGCAGTGCAGTGCAGCACACAGTGCAGTGCAATGCGCAGCACAGTGCAGTTGCACCAAGGCGCGCGCAGCGCTATGTAGCACAGGGTAGTGCAGTGCAGTGCACGGCACAGTGCAGTGCAGCACAACACACACAGTGCAGTGCAGCACAGCACACACGGTGCAGTGCAGCACAGCACATACGGTGCAGTGCAGCACAGCACACACAGTGCAGTGCGGCGCAGGGCACACCGTGCGGTGCAATGCAGCGCTGTGCAGTGCAGCACAACACACACACAGTGCAGTGCAGCACAGCACACACAGCGCAGCACGGCATGGCACACACAGTGCAGCGCACCACCACCAGCGCAGTGCAGTGCAGTACAACACACACAGTGCAGTGCAGCAGAACACACACGGTGCAGTGCAGCACAGCACACACAGTGCAGTGCAGCACAGCACACGCAGTGTTTGCCCCGCTCCCCCCCCCCTCCCACTCACTAGTAGCGAGGCCTGTCAGGGCAGGTCGGGGATTTGTTTAGGATTTGTTTTGCCCGGGCACAGTGGCGGTGCAGCACCGAATGCGCTGCGGCACAGTGTGCGCTGCTGCGCCAAGCAGCGAGCAGCGCGGCACAGTGTAGTGTTGCACACCACAGCACGGTGCGGTGCAGCGCGGCACGCAAGGTGCTGAGCAGCGCAGGACGCACAGTGCGGCGCAGTGCACGGCACGGTGCTGTGCAGCACTGCAAGCGCAGCACAGTGCAGTGCAGCGCAGCACAGCACACACGGTGCGGTGCAGAGCACCGCACAGTGCAGTCCAGCACCACGCACACAGTGCAGTGCGGTGCACAGCACAGTGCGGTGCAGCCCAGCACACACAGTGCAATGCGGCACAACGCAGTGCAGTGTAGTGCACAGCACAGTGTAGTGCAACACAGCACACACTAGTGCTGTGCAGCAGGGCACACACAGTGCAGTGCAGCACAGCACACATGGTGCAGTGTAGTGCGTAGCATGTGTGCAACACGGCACGCAAAGTGCAGTGCAGTACAACACACACAGTGCACTGCTGTGCACGACACAGTGCACTGCTATGCACGACACAGTGCAGTGCAGTGCACGACACATTGCAGTGCAGCACAGCACACACAGTGTAGTGCAGTGCACACCAGCCAGCACAGTGCAGTGTAGTGCGCACAAAATGCGGTGCAACACCGCAAACACCGTGCAGTGCAACACGGCACACCCAGTGCAGTACAGTGCAGCACGCACAGTGCAGTGCAGCACAGTGCACACAATGCAGTGCGGTGCAGCATACACAGTGCAGTGCAGCGCAGCACACACACACACACACACACACACACAGTGCAGCACAGTACAACACACGGCGTGCAGTGCAGCGCAGCGCACACAGAGCAGTGCAGCACAACACTCACAGTGCAGTGCAGCCCAGCACACACTGCGCAGCACGGCATGGCACACACAGTGCAGCGCAGCACAGCCAGCACAGCACACACCGTGAAGCGCAGCACTGCACACACAATGCAGTGCACTGCACGGCTTAGTGCAGTGCAGCACAGCACACACGGTGCAGTGCAGCACGGCACACACGGTGCAGTGCAGCACGGCACACACGGTGCAGTGCGGCACGGCACACACACTGCAGTGCAGCGCAGCAGAACACACATAGTGCAGTGTAGCGCAGCACACACAGTGCAGTGCACCACAGCACATGCAGTGTTACCCCCCGCTCCTCCTCCCCCCTCCCACTCCCTAGTAGCGAGGCCTGTCAGAGCACGTAGGAGATCTTGTTTTGCCGTGCCACAGTGGCGGTGCAGCACCAAATGCGATGCTGCACAGTGTGCGCCGCTGCGCCGCGCTGTTGGCTGCGAGCAGCACGGCACAGTGTAGTGCAGCACAGCACCGCACGGTGCGGTGCAGCATGGGACGCCAGGTGTTGGGCAGCGCAGGACGCGCAGTGCGGCGCAGTGCACAGCACAGTGCAGTACAGCACAGAACGGTGCTGTGCAGCACTGCACGCGCACCACAGTGCTGTGCTGCGCAGCACACACGGTGCGATGCAGAGCACAGCAGAGTGCAGTGCAGCATAGCGCACACAGTGCAGTGCACTGCACAGCACACTGCAAGTGCAGCCTAGCACACACAGTGCGGTGCAGCCCAGCACACACGGTGCAGTGTAGTGCTCGGTACGGTGCAGTGCAACATGGCACGCAAAGTGCAGTGCAGCACATCACACACAAGCACAAACAGCGCAGTGCGGTGCACAGGATAGTGCAGTGCAGAACAGCCAGCACAGTGCAGTGTAGTACACACACAGGGCAGTGCAGCACGGCACACACAGTGCAGTGCTGCACAGCACACACCATGGTGTGCAGCACGGCACATGCATTGGAGTGCAGTGCAGAGTGCACAGTGCGGTGCAGCGCAGCACACACAGTGCAGCGCAGCGCAGCACACGGAGTGCAGCACAGGACAGCACACATCCCGCGGAGCACCACGGCGCACACAATGCGGTGCCGTGCACAACGCACACAGTGTGGTGTAGCATAGCACACACCGTGCAGTGCAGCACAGCACGCGCAGTGTGGTGCGGCACAGCGCAGTGCAGCACAACACAACACAACAAAGTGAAGTGCAAGTGCACAGCACAGTGCAGTGCAGTGCACAGCACAGCACAGTGCAGTGCACAATGCAGTGCAGTGCAGCACAACACACACAGTGCCGCACCGCACCGCGCACACAGTGCTGCACAGTACAGCACAGT
This sequence comes from Eutreptiella sp. 'Long Island Sound 2002', assembly GCA_964036045.1. Lineage (NCBI taxonomy): Eukaryota > Euglenozoa > Euglenophyceae > Eutreptiales > Eutreptiaceae > Eutreptiella > Eutreptiella sp. 'Long Island Sound 2002'. The sequence goes on from OZ038378.1 coordinate 87,239,945, forward strand.
GCAGTGCCGCACAGGACACACGGTGAAGTACATTCGGTGCGGCACCGCCACTGTTCCCCGGCAAAACAAACCCTAAACACATTCCCCACCTTCCCTGACAAACCTCGGTACTAGGGAGTGGGAGGGGGGAGGGGGAGCGAGGGAAACACTGCGTGTGCTGTGCTGCACTGTACTATGTGTGCTGCACTGCACTGCACTGTGTGTGCTGCGCCGCACTGCACTGTATGTTCTGCGCCGCACTGCTATGTGTGTGCTGTGCTGCACACCACTGTGTGCGTTGTGCTGCACTACACGTTTTTGCGCACGGCACTACATTGTGTGCGCCGCGCTGCACCGCACGGTGTGTGCTGAGTTGCACTGCTCTGTGCGTGTTGTGTCGCACTCCACTGTGTGTGCTGTGCGGCACCACACTGTTTGTGCCGTGCCGCTGCTTTACAGTGAGCCCTGCTGCACCGAGCAGTGCGCAGCGCGGCACCATGCATTGCAGCACAGCACAGCGCAGTAGCAGCACAACACGCCAAGTGCAAGTGCAGCACAACACACACAGTGCAGTGCAGCACAACACACACAGTGCGGTGCACTGCACAGCACAGTGTAGTGCACCACAGCACGGCACACACCACGCAGTGCGGTGCGCAGCACAGGTCAGTGCAGCGTAGCACACACAAAGCAGTGTTGCACAGTGTGTGTGCAGCATAGCCTGCACGGTGCTGTGCAGCACAGTGCAGTGTAGTGCAGCACATCGCACACCGTTCAGTGCGGCACCGCACAAATAGCACAAACAGTGCAGTGCAACGCAGCAAGCAAAGTGCAGTGCGGCACAACACACACAGTGCGGTGTAGCACAGCACGCAAAGTGTAATGCCGCACGGCACACAATGTAGTGCAGTGCAGCACACACAGTGTAGTGTACCACAACACGCAAAGTGCATTTCGGCACAACACACACAACGCAGTGCAGCACAACACACATAGTGCAGTGCAGCGTAGCACGCACAGTGCAGAGCAACACAGCGCATGTGAAGCACACCCTGCATGCAATGTGGCACGGTACTGTGGTGCACGGGGAAGGGGAACCTAGACCCTCTGCCCTGTGGTGAGGTGCACAGGGCTTGGGAACCCCGTCGCTCCGCCCGTTGCTAATGTGGCCCGGGGTGGGGATCCGGTCCCTCCTGACGCCTTGTGCTGCAGAGCGCCGGGGCGGGGCACCAGTCTGTGCTGCTCCCCCCCCCCCCCCCACGACGTAAGCCCACCCCCCCCCCTTGCCCACGGATGCTGCACCGCTTCGAACCACTCCGGCTTGCTGCAGCGGATGAGGTGTGCATTACACGCATGGCCGGCCGATATGCAGAGATGTGGAAAAGCCATTGTGCGCCCCCCCAGGTGTCCTGTGAGCCTTAAGATTAGCCCCCAAATCAAATCAAATCAAATTCCCCCCGGACCCCCGCGTACCCTCCCCCCCCGTAGCCCATCATGTTCCCCCCTGCAGGGTGTCCGGTGCGAGCCGCCGTCCCCGAGCCCAGGCCCCTCTGAGGAGAACGCCTCGTACACGCCGCACGATCTCTTGGAGCGCGTGCAGCGCAACCCCCGTGACGTGGGACGACTCCGTGTCTTCATGACCACTTGCGGCGGCCTGCGGTTGGACCCCACGAAGGTCCCACGCTTCATCACGTATCGTCTGTGCGAAGCCTCACGTCGCCCACTTGCAAGAGGACAGCCGGCACTTTGCCGCAGCATGGCTCGCTGGCTTGCCGTACCGCGTGTGCGTGCGGCCCCTCTTCCCGGGAGGGGGCCTTGTCACCCTGTTGCACGCCCCCCTATTGGGCGGCTCCCAAGTGCACGTGCATGCAGAGGAGCACAACCTCATCGTGTGGTTGGAGCCCGCCCGTTGGGCAGTGCTCGCAGCCGTCAACTTGCATATACCGCCGGCCCTACAGTCCGGCGCCGGGCCGTCGTTATTGACGCATCCGCCTTCCTGCGCACGGTGGGTGCCAGCGGCAAGGTGGTAGCCGGCAACCTCGACAAGTCTCCGGGCCCACGCAGGGGCGGGTGGCTACCAAAGGCCCCAGCCCCAAGGGCCCGTTGGCAAGGGTCCGGGCCCCGTACCTCCCGGGCGACTCAACAACCGTCGTGAGTGAGGCAAGTGAGGCGACCCTCCGAGCGCGAGTTGGACTGGATCCTCGTCGGACCGGAGACCCCATGCGTGGGGGCGGAGAAGGTCTTGCTCCCCGGTCTCATGACCCACTGGACCGTGCAGTATGATCTGGGGTTCGCATAGCGCACCTTCGCGGCGGCGGACCCGTCCTGCCGCCGCTTCCGGTGGTCTCAGCCTCAGCCGGAGTAGCAACACGCACCCGCAGCGGCTGCTTCGCTGGCGCTGCGGTGGTCGGCCCACGCCCGTTTATCCCCAAATGGCGCCGTCCAAGCCGTGTGGACCGCCTTGGAGGGCTTGGTGCCCTCCAAGAAGGACTCGTGGGGCCCCCAAGACCGTGACGTCCTGCGAGCCTAGGAGTTGGATGCGGGCGTCGGCTCGGCGACTGCAGACGTGGTCCGGGCAGGGTGGCAGGTGCGCCAAGACGCGGCGCACGGGGCCCTCCCGCACGTAGAGAAGGCCAAGCTGGAGGGCTAACCCCAACGTCCCAGACAGACGCTGCGCGTCCCTCTGCCTAAATTCCGCCTCCTCACGGAGGTTAGCCCCGACGGCGTCCACTTTCCCACAGACGGCGGAGGCCTTCCGGGCGGAGCTCCGCAGCCAGGCGCAGAAGGTGCATTGCGGCCACGCGGGCCTTCCCCTAGATCTCACGCGTGGGCATCTTGGAGGCCATGGGGGCGGGGACCCCCAGCCGCTTGCTCTCTGCGGTCCTCCACCTTTGCCTTGCCAAGAAGCTCCCGGCGTGGCTGGTGCAGAACAACCTCCAGGTCATGTTGGAGCCCTACCTTCGGCGGCTGGAGACGGGCGTAGTGTAGGAGCGCCGGGTAACCCGTCAAGAGCTCCGGTGCGCCGTGCCCCCGGAGCACTTCGCCCACCGGCGGTAGCTATCCGGCCAAACTCTGACCCTGGCATGCCGGTGGATGCTGGCTGGTTGGCCAATCTAGCACGGGGCTGTCTAGTCAAACGATTGGATTGAGGCGAACATCTTCTGCAACCCGGATCGCGAGGGCACCGGAGCGTGGGACCACGAAGCCCCCGGGGAATCGCCGTCGCCCTGGCTCCAGAACTTCTACGATGGGCTAGACGTATGGGTTGCCTCCCTGTATGGCCTGGCGGGCCCGTACAAGCTGCGCCACGGCGGGGCCAAGGTCAACAACTAGGGTGTGGGGTACTTCCCCAAGACCTCCGAGAAGCGGATGAAGTGCCTCCGCCGCGCAATCTGCGAGGGGCTATACCTTGAGGACCAGCATCCTGGTGCCCCAGCCCCGGCGACCTACGTCCCGCGGCACCCGCTGCCCCCCACGGCTTCCTCCCAGAGGTCGCCTTCAGCGATGACCGCCGCCACTTGGCCCTCGTGGAGTGGGGCCTGGCTTGGCTTATGGCTTGCGCATTGACGTGCGCGGAGGCCTGCAAGTCGGTGCAGGTGGGCAAGCTGAAGGTGTACCACCTCGTGCTACGCAACCGCCGGCTGCACTATGCCCCGGGCGCCCTGCCCACACCCCTAGGCCCAATGCCGCTGCAATCCGGGGGGTTGATGCTCACCGGGGTGCCCCTGGTGATGGGCGAGCAGCCGGGCCCGCAGATCGCCAAGGCGGAGTCGAACCTGGTGAAGCCAGGGCACTCACTCTACTGCGTGCGCCCGGCGTAGGTGTTCGTCCACATCGTCCTCGCCTATGCGGTCTCGGCCCGGTATTACGTCTACGAAGCCATGCCGCCGTGCCCTACATGCATCCACCGCAGACAACGGGCTGTAGATAGGGTCCTGGCCCGGGCCGTGCTATGGATGTCGGTCGACGGTGGGGGCTTGGGCTTCCCCCACTTGTACAGCCGGATGCGGCTCCGGCATGTGCTGGGGTTCTTCTGGGCCATGGACTCTCGCAGCGTGCTCGTCCGCGAGAACGTCAGCACCCTCCGCCACCGCGACCATTGGAAAGGCACGGGTAACCCCGACCACAAGCTGCTTCACCATACCATGGCCGAAGTCAAGCAAGAGATGCATGTCCTCCTGGCGGTGGCAGCGCAGCTGGCGGCAGTGAATGTCGGGGTATTCCGGCCGTACGTGTCAGGAGGGGTCCTCACGGCCGCAAACGGGCTGATGGAGGTCACGCCCGAGCGCGAAACCCCGGGCTGGGGCGCAGTGGTGGCGGGCAACGCACGGATCCTCGCGTAGGTCGCATCAGGGATCCAGGCGCAAGCAGCCGGCCTGTGGGCCGCAGAGTGGGCGGGCATATTGCAGGCGTGGTGCCTAGCCGAGCGCTGGGGTCGCTGGGTGTCGCCCTCGAAGCGGTCTGGTATGTGGGGGGGGGGGACTGCTCCTCCGCCACCCTCAGCAGAGACTGGGGCGTCCCCTCCCCGTCCCCTTGGGTGGACAGAGTCGGTTCGCATTCGCCGAGGCCCCGGGGCGCGGCCGGCCCGACTTGTATGTGGCACATCACAACATCTAGTGGTCAAGCCTCTTGTCCGACCTCCAGGCATGTGCCCAGGCAGCGGAGGATCTAGGCATGGCGCGCGAGGGCAAGTACCCGTTCTTTGGCGCCCTAGACAGGATAGCACGGACGAGGACGTGATCGTGCAGTCGGAGAGTGCCACGTACGAGTGGCGATCACATGGTCAGGGCTAGTGTGGGCCGGGGACCCGCAACCCTGGCCTGCCCGCGAGAGGGCGGCTCTCATGGCGGCGCACCTTTAGGCGGTGGCTGACTAGTTCTCTCTTCTCCCGGTAGCCCGGTGGTTGCGCCTCATGCGCCGGCGGGAGCCAGTGGCTTGTGGGCCTGTTCCGCCCCCTTGCGGATGCGGGCACCGTGCTGCGCTACGCTATGGGCGAGTCCGCGTGCGCGGTGGCCAGGCCGCGTCCCGAGGGCCGGGCCGCGTCCCGAGCTGGTGGGCCACGCGGTCCCCGTAGTGGGGCTGGACCCGACGGAGCCGGGAGCGTGTCCCGGAGTGGTCCTCAGGGTCGGCGCCCCACCGTACCTGCTGGAAACGGCCCCAGAGATGGTCCCGGCCCCGCCACCGTCGTCCCGGGTATTGTTCCCGGGCTACACCATCCAGCCGCTCGGGGATGCAACCCCGCTCGCATTCCTAGCTGGCGCGGGCCCAGCGGGGCTCTTCGCCACCCCGGATGCCTTCTTCCCCGCGGAGGAGGCGGCCATGGGTGACCGGCCCGATGACGGCGAGGACGACGGACCCCAGGGGGAGGACTAGGACCCGGGCCTGGAGCTGGATGTCAACGAGGACGATGAGTACCTCCTTAGTTAATCCCCCCCCCCCCCCGCCTCCCTCCCCCACCTCCCTTCCCGGCGGCGGGGGCGGGAGTCTCGTCGGCTTAGCTGGCGGCCGGGCACCCCCCCACCCCCCCCCGCCCAGGGCTGGGATCCCCGGCGCCGCATGTGGCCTCGGGGTGACCCAGCCGCCAGTACTCAGAGAGAACCAATAGCCCCGGCGGGCCATGACCTCGCTTCACCGGGCCCCGGCGTGCCGCTGTACGCCGCACCTCCTCTCCCCGGCCCATACACGGAATGCCGCAAGTCGTCGCATCCCCAGGCTGTGCACCCATGCCCCGGGCTGGGATTGCCGGCGTCGTAGGCGGCCCCGGCGCGACCTCGCGGCCTCGGCGGGCCTCCGCAGGCCATGACCACGCCCCCAGGGCCCACAGGGCGCCTGGCGTACGCGGACGCCCCACGTGCGGTACCGGCAGGCCCCCTGACCTTGACGGCGAATGTGGCTGGCCCGGTCTGAGCGGGCACACACGGGCGCCGTTAGCCCCGCCGCGGGCCGGCGGCAGCGCCTCGACCCCGGCGAGACTATAGTGGCTGGTGGCCGCGGCCTAGCCAAGCAGTACCGAAACGCCATTGGCCCGTCTTGTGCAGGACCCTGCCCACGCAGACATTTGTACGCGCCCGACAGTGCGACCTCGTGCCGTGGCCCGGGTGGTAGCATGCGTGGGGCGGCCCTACGGCCCCAAGAGCCCCAAGTCGTGCAAGCGGCCGGTGGAGGGAGAGGGATCGGGGAGGGGCCGTGGTCCGGGAGAAGGGCTGGGGTGAGATAGGTGGCGGGCGTGGTCGGGGGACTGCCATAAGGAGAGCCAACACCCTGCCCCCGACCCCCTACTTGCGGGACGACGGCCCCTCGGTTTTCGGCGAGCGCCGCCATGGGCTCAGCTAGCAACGTCCAGCCATCAGGCCCGGTGGCAAGGCCACCCCGGAGTAATGTTCGGGCAAGGTGCGACCCCGGTCGTGGACCCGGTCCTGCCTGAGCGGCAACCCCCCCCCCCCCCGAGGGAGGCGAGTGGGCACCCGGCATGTGCCACGCCACAGGTACAGCTCTCCCACCATGCCGAGGCGCGATGTCGTGTACCCCACCTACGGCGCCCTCCCGCCGCCGTCCCCAGAGGGGCACCGGCAGAGGGGCCACCCTGTCGGGCCACATGCCTGCGTCCCAGTGGAGGTGGGGGGACCGCTAGAGCGGGGCACTCGCGCCGTACCGCCAGCGGAAGGCCTGATGGAGCATGGGGCCGGCCACTGCCAGGCCCTGAGGGACCCGCTGCAGCGGCGACAGCAACCACTAGCGGTCCGCCCCCGTAGCCGCCCAATGGAGGAAGCACCCCATGAGGATGTCCTCCAGGCTGAAATAGCTGGGGAACAGCTCTTGGAGGACGTGCAACGCGCAGGCGACGCCCACCAAGGACCGCTCAGCGCGGGAGGCGGGTCGGCAGCACTCGGCCCACGTGGCCCAACCAGAGGCGTAGGGCGGGCACCGGGTCGCACCGCGCCATCCAGCGGCGCGTCTGCTGCTCCCACGCGCGCGAGCGGTCGCGGGGAACTAGCTGCAGCCCACGTCGGCCCCGTTGGGACAGGTGGGACCTGGGTCCCCTCCCCCTCCGCCGATGCGGGGCCCTAGCCCCCAGGCCTGGACCCGCGCGCCGCAGCACCGGGCGCTCATGATCGAGGGGTGGGACGATGTGGTGGAAGGGTCCGGGGGCCACTGGGTGGGCATCACCCATGGCCCTCCTGTGCCTCCTTCGGGGCAACCGGCCCCTGGTCATGCCCCCGGACGAGCATGTTGCAGCCCACGTGGTGCTAACCTCGGTCCCCAGGGTTTATGCCCTGTGGTATGCGGTACTACTGCTTGCCCAAGGGGGGCCGGCTACACCTGTGGCGCCAGTACCCCCACGCGCACGAAGATGCCACCGCACGTGCATGGCTCGCCACCCGCGGGCTCATGCGAGCGCCGCGGGGTGCAGGTCGTCTTTCAGGTCGTCTTCCACACGCCCTGACCCAGGTGTGTGAGCCCCTAGCGGAAGGCCATGGGAGTTCTCGCCCCCCCCCCCCTCGGGCTGAGCGAGGCTAGACGCAGCGCTCCCCTCCCCCTGCGCGGGGAGCGTAGCCGGCGCAGGTGGCCCCCCCCCGACACCTCCCCCCCTCCCCTGCGTGCGCAAACTGCCCTCCCCCCCCCCTCCCTGCCCTAGGCGCGGCCGTGAGGCCTCCCCCCCCCCCGCGGCCCGCGGATGCGGACGGGTATGCATCGCATGCATGGCCAGCCGATATGCGTCGGGACAGCCATCAAGCGCCCTCCAGGCGGCCTGTGAGCCTCAAGATGGGCCCTCAAATCAAATCAAACCCCCCCTGTACCCCCCCCCCTACCCCCGGAGGTGGGGGGGGGGGCAACTTCGTGCCGTATATGGCCCTATTGCAGAGTGCTGTTGTCGTTACATGATTCTTGAAGGTGCAAAGTTACCAGCCAAGTGATAAATTACATGAGAGCAAACAATGGCTCCTTGGCATTCCAGATTTTTAACGCCAACTTGCTTTTCTACTGCTGGCAGTCGTGAAGTGATTTCAAAAGTCGTGGTCTTTGGAGCCCTCGTAAAGGATGAACAACGAAAAGGAGGCCCGGAAGCTTTTTCTATTGTTGGCCGCAGAACGGCATAGGGTGCAACCTAGGTGTGCCACATGCATCACTGGGGAGTGCTGTGGTGCTTGTATCATTGGGACTGACGTGTGGATTGGATTACTGGGGAGCGGTGGGATGCCTGCATAATGGTGGCTGTGGCATCTAGTCCACGAGGACTGGGGTGGGGTATGCACTTGGGATCTTCCTTGCTCAACAGCTCATGCCTCCCAGAGTTGTCCTTTGGAACGAAACTGGCTATGGCACATCTGACCCTTTGTCTTGGGGCTCGTTTGGTGGAATGTATTGAATGGATGCTTCGTCGTGTTTTGCAGCACGGGAGGAAGGCGGGGCAACAGCGCCTCTGACAGTTGCATGATTTTTGTGTGCTAGTAAAAGATTATTTGCAGTGGTGTTTTGGAGCAACGCCTGTCGAAGACTTCGTGGTAAGTTGACTGCTCAACAGGTCTCCTCTTCTGCTTTCCGCGATGACCTTTCAGATTTGAAGCGGATACATGACTAGATGGTACATTTTCCAATGTCTGACCCAAAGCTGAAATGGCAGAGGAGTCCTCATCCCTAAGGTGAGCACACAGCGTTGAGCATGGACAGAGGGCATGGGTGGTGCTGCAGCTGCGTACTTGTGTGCATGTGTGCATCAGAGCACGCTGTGTGGTGTGATGAGTGGATGGGGTTGACCGGTGATTATCAAGAGCGGGTGGTTTTTGCGAAGTCTCGCTTGCATGTGGGTGATTGACTGCATGGTCCTGATGGGAATTTTGTGATTTGAGCTATTTCCTTCAGCCGGAGTGTAGGCACATACTGCTGTTCAAACGTCCAAAGAGGAAGGTCACGGGTACGTGGAGCATTGCTTTGAATGAGCAGAGAATGACATGATATGCATGAGTTGCAGCGGGTTGAAGCTAGAGGAGGTGGCGGTGTGTGTGACTCTGAGTATCCATGTAAATGCGCAGGGTGTTGTGCACCTGATGCAACACCCTCTTGGGCAGCATCGACACATAGAATGCATGTTGAGAATTTGCAGGTCTTGGATTATAATTTTGGGTAGAGTTGATGATTTCAGTGCAACCCCTAATCCTCTCCTTTGGATGTCCAGGGTTGGGTCACACCACACTGTAATAACCCTTGTTGATGCAGGGTGAGCGAAAGGGAGTAGGGGGCAAAGACCTCTTCATGCCGGACATGGCGGAGACCTCTTCATTGACACGGCACTGGGACAGTGCATTGCATTTCTGCAGTAGAAAGGGGAACAGATGGGTCATGATCGCAGATACCTGTGTTTGGTGGAACCATGGGGTGTGTCAACTGGGGCCTGATGGACTGTGGCTAGCCAGTGTTGTCTCCCTCCCTCCCCCCTGCTAAGCCGTGGCTGGCTGCAAACTGCAGGTAAGGGTGAATTATGACTACATGTGATGAAACACAGATGAGCAGTGAGGTGGCCCACCACCCGAGACTGCCAGCTGGGTGGCCAGACTGGCCCGATCTTGCCACAGCTAGCCTTCCAGCTCCACACCCCCCTCTCAGATTATAATCGCCCCTAAGGGCAGAGGCTGATTGTTAACATTGATTTCAGGTGAATTGGGTGGGTGTGCCGAGGCTTACAGACCAAGGGTCTTTGGGTTAGTGACAAGACCCTGTGGCCGTGTTACATGATTTTGTTTATGAACGACAGTGATTGTGTGGGTGGTAGACAATTGATTGGTTACTGGCAGTGCTTTGGGTTGAGCAACTGCAGTCGGCAGGTACTCAACAGTTCAACAGTAGTGGTCCGCACTTTCCTCAGGTTTGTGCCTGAAGGAGCTCAATTGCTGTTGAATTTTTCAGCCACGTTCTACAACTGTTAGGTCTGCCATTAGGTTCCTGTTTTTTTGGGGTGAAAACTCAGGGTAATTTATTTTCTTAGATGCAAATTTTTTTATATGTGCTAAAACTTAACAAAAGTGCTAAAATTTAAGTCAAATCAGCTAAAAAATGAGCAAAAACATCCAAAAAAAAAAGATTTCGCATCCAAAAATAATTCTGCACTAAAAAATGAGATTCGAACAAAACCAAAGATTAAAAAAAAAGTCAGTCGCATGCTTTAAAACGTCAAAAAAGCAGATTTTTTCCTTTTTCAATGGCCAGGAAAAAAGTGAGATTTGGGGAAATCTAAAAGAACACAAAGCCGGGGAGGGGAGGGGAAGCAGAAATGCAGCTTCTAGGGGCACCCAACCGGAAGAATCATCCAAATTTTTTAGCGAACATTGAAAAACAAGGCATAAAGCAAAGAACAGCAACAAATGCCAACAAGACCGGGGCAGATGGCTGAGCATTTGCAGAACGTGCTGTTGCAGCACGAATTATATTAGGTCAAGATGATATAATCCATTTGTTAGCGTCCGGTCGTGCCGCTGTGCAAATGATGCACAAGACGCCTTCGTTGTGGAGAAGGGCTAAAATGTCGTGGATCTTTCTTAGCCCACGCAAACTGCACCCTGTTTTTCACCTCAAGGGCGGCATTCGTGTGAAAAAAAAAGACGCGCAGTTTCCGCGTGTTTCCATCTGAAAACTGAGAATTAAAAAACGGAGGAATCTCAAATATATTCTTTTAGGCTATCAGCGCAATGCAAGTAGTCAAAGGTATGAAAAAAACGTTTTTTTTGGCATGTTGAGTGCGCGAGGCCTCGCGCACTCAATTATGCAGAATGTGTATTTCCCAATGGTCCTGAATAAACAGTATTCCATGCCAAATGAGGCTCTGATGTCTTCATGGGTGCCTCATGGTGTACCGTTCGGGTCATGTCAGCAGCAAGAGTGGTCAATCAATGGACGTTTTGTACACGTCATGCACTATGTAAGGTGTAATAGATCTAAAAAGGCGGCTTGCCCTCAGTCGTTGCTAAACACACGATTTTCAGTTAGTTTACCTACAAATGAGGTGCCCAGCCTCCCATCTTTTGGGGCTGTACAACAGCTTGTCAGAAGCGCTAGGTCACAGGACGTATGAAGCAAGTGCTCTAGAGGAGGATAGTCTAATCGCTACTCTTGAGCTCACTGTTTTCACAGGATTCCAAAAGGGAGGAATCTCAAAAAGCCTCTTTGAGGCTATTGGCAGAATGCAAGTAGTCAGGGGTACTCAAAAACCCATGCTTCTAGCATGTTGAGTGCGCGAGCCCTCGCGCACTGAGTGTTCCGCTGTGCAAGTCTTTAACCCATATTGAATCTTGCAGTTTTGCTTTTGCTCCATCCTTGCTTCATGCCACTTCCGATGTCAAAAAGTGATCTAAAAAAAGCCTGAAAATCTCACTCCAGCTGGCTGAGTGCGCGAGGCCTCGAGCACTCAGCCTCCCATAATAAGTATTTTTTCATGTGGACATGTACAGGATGTGTGAACAGCGCCGATCTTTAATAGTTTTCCAGACGATTCAAAAATTGGTATTCTTCAAATTAGCCAACAAAATTTTTTTTCGGGGAAAATGACCAGTAACCCCTCTGATTTTGGACTAAAGAATGGTTATTTGACCCCCCTAAAAACAGCAAAAAATGGGCAAAACTGATGAAAAATGCATTTTTTGGGAGGGTTTGAAAAACAGTATTTTCAAGATGGCAAAAAAAACTATTTTTTTCGGTGACAAAATCTAGGTGCTTAGGTGAAAAAAAGGGGGTGCAGTTTGCGTGGGCTAAGTCTTTGGATATGCCAAACAAATAAAGAATCGGCATCCCTCCCGTATGCACCTTGGTCCGTTCATGTTGACTGCCATCCGAAGATATTTGGAAGGAGCAAAACTTGAGCATAAAGTTATGGGCAAAATTGTGCACCCACTCAGTAGTGTTTGAAAACAACCTCTAAGAGGCAATATCACTCGTTTTTGTTTACCGAATAGTGCACCTAAGTGTGAACGTTTGGACTCAAAGCAAAGGCTGCAGAAAAGCAGCATCTAATGCAAGAAGGGATATGTGGAATGCAGGGTTCTAAGGAATTGATCACTATGGCCGGCAGACGCTGCAACACAGGTGCGGGGGGGTCACAATGCACCGCGCAGAAAATGAACAAAAATGACCGTGAAAAATATATCTCAGAACAAACTCTGAGCAAGGAATCTGGAATTCGGGACTGACTAGGTAGACTGCCAAAGCTCCAAAAAATGAGGATGAAATGCAGAGGCGGATGTATTGGGATGCAAATGGCCGAGGAGTTGATGACTATGGCTGTCACACAATGCAACAATGCAGAGGAAGGTTGGTGGCACGTTGAATTGCAAGAGAAATGAGCAAAAAAAACCTGGCTCTATCATTCTTTATCTATTAAGACGTCCCAACTCAGCAACCCTGACACACTGTTCGTTTGAACAAGCGAACAATAGAGACCATTGTCATTCTTCTTGCATGCACTTACCACACACCCGCAGAAAGACACACTGCTCCCTCTCTGGCCTGTCAATTTCTCGAACGCCCTTGCGCCCGCGTGGTTCATAGGTGAAAGGCGGATCTCAGAAGACTTGCACATGTCATCTACAATGACCTTCCGCAACTAGTCACATAACCATCGGGGGTTCCGCAGGCTAGCAACGTCGACGGGACTCCATGCACGGATGCCTCTACGAACCAGTAACCACCCGCAAACGGCGTGTGCGGAGCTTTCGCCAAGCGCATGTGTTTCGGCTGCTGAGTGTTGCGGTACAAGCCAATCAAAACGGTGGTGCGGTCTTTCGACTAGTTGTGGAGCATGCGCTCGTACCATTTCTAGAAAAGAATAAGGCGTCGGCCTTCATGGTGACTCCAAATGCGCTTCATGGCGGAATTCATGCCCTCTTGTTGTTTGTTTGTAGTTGGGTAACCGGGCTTGTGTTGTGGCAACACACCAAGATGTGCCCAAATAGTCCTTCCGGAAACCCTCCGTAAATTTTTCGGGAAATTTCCATGAAAAGTAGTCTTTAGTAGCCTCTGCCTTCTTGTCGTGGTGCACATGTGGACACGGCAAATTGGCTGGTCTCCGTACGGTTGTCATGACCATAAGGTAGAAGGCTCCCAAAAGGGTTGCCCTGTCGGGAACATTCTTTGCAACGTAGAAATAAAAGTTGGCCACTATCATCCCACGGCGAGCACATCCTGAACAGCACTAGCACAATCTGCCATCCATCCCACCCGACTTTTTGCACCTCCTCGTGCACCGCTTTAAAGAACCACGCGCTGACTGCTTTCCGATTCGATGGTGCTACGCAATCAACGATGGGCAACAATCGGTGTGCGACGTCATACGTGCCCAGGGCGTGTACTGTGAAAGCCCTTTGCTATGATGGAGAACTGCTTGTCAATGTAGACGAAATACCCTCTACGGCCATTACGGGCTTTTCGCATCAGATTCGGGGTCGACAAGCAAGTGAAGAAGCTGGATCCATCATCTGCATTGGATTATTTGAAGCAACACGGTGAATTGTCATCAATTTGCCCCTCTTCCAACTCTTTGATCCCTCTCCTAAGCTTTGCCTTGGTACTGAGGGGCCGGGGGGCCCCCAGTGCATGCCTATTGGCGGTCTACTCCACCGACATTTTGCCTGCTACACTGTCATCGCGGAACGCTTCTCGCATTAAAGCTAGATCCGGATGTGGACGGTTGCCTAAAAAACATTTTCAGCTTCGGGGTCATATGCAACAGCAAATGGAGAGACTTACCCCGGAAGTATGACAAATTAGGCCCATGCTCACAAAAGGTGATTTCCTTGATGGTCCAACATCAAGCCGCCTGGTCATGTTGCACGTACCGCTTGCTGTCGCAATCCTCACAATAACATGCATACATTAATTGTTGACCAAGGATACATAGAAAGCGCCCATGCACTGTGGTAGCGGCAAGAATGGCTAGCTTGCGAGTTGCGAAGACTTGCCGGTGTAAAGGTGCAAACTGTAGATCACGGTCTGCAACCGTGGTCTTGGTACAACTGTTGTTTGCCAAAGTGTCTTTGGAATGGTTTTCTAGCGAACCGGAAAGGGCATAACTAAAACAGGCGTGGGGCAGACAGGGAAACATTGCCCAGGCAACCTGCATCCCCTTTTTTTAACCGAAGCACCAAAATTTTGTCATTAAAAAATATTTTTTTTGCCATTTTGAAGGTACTGTTTTCAACACCCTCCCAATAGATACATTTTTCGTCAGGTTTGCCCCCCCCCCCTTTTTTTTGCTGTTTTCAGGCGGGTCAAAGGATTATTTTTTCAGTCCAAATCAGAGGGCCTGCCCGTCATTTTCCCCGAAAAAAACATTTCTTTGGCTGATTTGAAGAATACCCATTTTGGGATCTTCTAAAAAACTATTGAAGTTGGGCGCTATTCACACAACCTGTACATGTCCACATGAAAAAATACTTATTATAGGAGGCTGAAGGCGCGAGGCCTCGCGCAATTAGCCAGCTAGAGTGAGCTTTTCAGTCATTTTTGAGATGAGCTTTTGACATCGCAAGTGGCATGAAACAAGAATGGAGCAAAAGCAAAACTGCAAGTTTCGATATGGGTTCAAGACTTAGTCAGCGGCATACTCTGTGTGCTAGGGCTCGCGCACTCAAGATGCTAAAAAAATAGTTTTTTTGATACCCCTAACTACTTGCATTCTGCCGATAGCCTCAAAAAGGCTTTTTGAGAATCGCCCCTTTTGGAATCCTGTGAAACAGTGAGCTCAAGAGTGGCGTTTGGGAACTCTTCCTGTAGGCCACCTTGTTTCATACGTCTTGTGACCTGGCGTTTCTGAAAAACTGTTCTACAGCCCCGAAGATGGGAGGCTGGGCACGTCATTTGTAGGTACAAGTGAAGGACGTGCATTGAGCAAGAACTGAGGGCAAGGCGCTACTTAAATCCATTGCACCTTACATAGTACATGGCGTGAACAAGAAATCCGTTGATTGACCACTCTTGCTGCCGACATGACCCAAACGGTACATAATGAGGCACTCATTGAGACATGAGAGCCTCATTTGGCATGGAATACTCTTTGTTCAGGACCATCAGGAAATACACATTCTACATAAGGTAGTGCCTGAGGCCTCACGCACTCAACATTCTAAAAAAATAGTTTTTTTGATACCCTTCACTACTTGCATTCTGCCGATAGCCTCAAAAAGGCTTTTTCAGATTCCTCCGTTTTTGAATCATCAGTTTTCAGTCGGAAACACGGAGAAATTGCCCTAAATTGTTTGCACACAAATGCCGCCCTTGACGTGCAAAACAGGGTGCAGATTGCGTGAGCTAAGGGGAAGGACACGTTAGGTCTTCAGCACGTACACTTGGCCTGGGTTCTAGAACTGTCAGGGGACTCCTCAGGATGATGTAAAAACATGTTGTCTAACACATTTGCTCCAGCCGCCAACATGTAGTCCCTTCCCTTCCTTGATCTTGACACATCGGTTCAGCCAAAACCTGAAATTGTGCCCCTAGGCTCTGGCGAACATGGCTGAGTGCCGCACGTCAAGAAATCTATGCACTACCTATGACCCATCCAAATGACCTCTGTGCATCAGTCTCTTAGCGAAGGACAACCCTCTTCTTTGAGCACATGAAATTGTGCACATGGGCCTCTAGCCAAGGTGGCTGAGTACCCTAGTTAACAAGGTCGAGACACTACCTGTAGGCCGCGATCATCAAGTGTTGTCGAGGTGATGCAACCGCCATGCAGAAGGAGAGCAACAGGGCCCGTGGCCGTGGTTTGGAGCATCAAAGGCAGACCAGGAAAAGCGAACCACGATTGGATCATCTACCGCAGCAAGGCCCGGGCTTGGATGATCTAGGGCTGCCAAGGAGATGCACAGGCGGTAGGCAAGGAGACCAACGCCGCCCGGAGCCTGTTGTGGTTTGACTTGGGAACTGTCTTGTTTCTCAAAAAATCCAAAATACGACAAACCCTTGCGCAAGATCTTTAAGCGGGGCACCAAATCGAACCCAATCCACAATTCGAAGACAAAAATTGTGTTCAAAGATATAAAAATATCATACACATTTCGTTCACAGCAACTGGCATCTCGATGTTTTATATGTATTCGCATACTGCAGCGCTCGATCGCGCAATCGCGTGCTTGCTGTGCTGCTGCTGATGGAAACCATAACACTTGTTGTGGTTTGACTTGGAAACTGTCCTGTTTCGCGAAAACCCCAAAATATGACAAACCCTTGCGCAGGATCTTTAAGCGGGGCATCCAATCGAACCCAAGCCACAATTCGAAGACAAAAAGTAACAAAAAGTGTATTTCCCTGCCAAAAGGTTAGCTTTAGTTGTTATAGAGAGGCCTAAAGGCATAACACATTTTCATCTCAGTATTGGCCAAACCAAAAACGGGTGATAAGACATTTTGACCTATAAAACAAGCATTGAACAATGGATGTTGTGTGGACCCCTGACCCCCCAACTGATTGAACTTATACACCATTTCCTGGACTGACTGAGGCGCTGACATTGATCTAGAGCCTATACATTTTTCTATGTTTTCTCATGAATGCTTACCTATCCTAGTGGTCTGCACCCTAGGGGGCTGTGGCACCTCTTTTTGAGAGGTCCTGGGTTCAATTTCCAGTCAGCCTAGCTAAGTAGGAAGATCCCATGTGACATGGCAGTGACCTCATCGCCACAAACTACGCCACCTCAGCATCTATGGGACCCAACACAAAGATTGCACATGTCTAGATGGCACTAAAAAAGAGAGGATGCCCATGTGGGCAGTTTTTCCTTGAGGGTAGGATATTTTCTAACTATCTTTTCCTAAATTTGTAGTTATTATGAGTTTCCTTTGTTGCTACACTATCTCCTTTGACGGCAGCCCTTCATCCTGTGGATTTTATGCTCTGATTCTTCTCCTTGCACTGTGGGTACTTATTTCTGGTTGATTTCATCAAAACATATTTGTTTGGAAAACGTGAACTACATCAAGAAGCAGCAGGAGCAAGCAGGGGCACAAACAAAAGAATATCATCAAAGCAATCAACAGTGAAAGCCTGTTCTAACTTTCTGGTAGCAGAGATTTACAGTCTTTGCGTACCTGCAACCCCGTGCAGTACAACGAGTACGTCGAGACTGACTCCACTGAAGGGCGAAGAAATACAATATGGACACCAACGACACTGCCAAGACGACAGCGCCCTCAGTGGCACCAGCCAAGCCAGCGCCAGCGCCCAAACCTGCTGGTGAACCTGAACCTGAGGAGCCTGTACCCTCAGTGCCCTTAAGTGGGCTGGGGGATGATTCCCTGGAGGGCTTGAGAGCTGCCTTCAGTGTACCATACGTTGGGGGACCTGAAGGTCAAGAGAAGGAGAAGGACAAGCAAGCAGTGGACATGGGAGCCGAAGAGGTAGACCCTGCAGATGGACATGGACCATCTGACGAGCTGCCCTTCGAGGACAAACCTGTTGAGAGCGCGCCGAGCGCCTCAGATTACCCTGCAGCACCCTCTCCAACAACCGCTACACTCCCAGCCACACATCCAGCCACATCCTCAGCCCGCAACCACTCCACCTATGGCTGAGGGTCTAGGCCTTACTGGTATGCCTTACCCCACCTATGGTGTGACTCCAGCCGCGAGTGTGCCACCTATGGCAACTGCAGTCAGCGAAGTAGTGGCATCCAGCTCCACCAACACCGATGTTCCTGAGCCTATGCCGCGCCGCTATGAAGATGTCTATCACAGACCCGTGGCAGGTGTGTACATGACTGAGATACCTGGCTACGCGGCACCCGAGCCTTGCTATACTATGCGGGGACCTGGTGTCACTTCTCTGATTGGCCTATGTCGCCCTGAGTCTTGTGGTGGAAGGAGTAGAGGATCTGGAAGATCCTCCAACAGATCCCTGACGCGGTCGGAGATACAAGAGGCTCTTCGAGGAGCGACTTTTCAAATAGTTGGTGATCTAACTCATGAAATTCGGGCCAGACTGGAGCCCCTGATTCCTCCCCAGGCGTCACCTACCACTGTGGGAGTTTCACCTCATCGTGTGCAAGCCAATCATTTGGTGGCGGGGCTGACAAACACCCTGGGAAGCTTGAGGAGCCGACCTGTGCCAACCCCTGCTGTGATACCAAGAAGCCCTTTCATACCAAGAACGGCCCAGCCCCCCTACAGCCACATGGAGAACTCCACGCGGGCCGAGCTGGACCGGTTGGGGTTGACAGCCCTAAGGGCATTGGTGGATGTTGAGCCCTACGGCTCTAGTGACCGGGGTGGAGATCCTTCCGAGGATGAGCCGCCATCTATGACGTCTGCTTCACCCTCTGAGGACGATGACCCTGAGGACCCCGGGAACACGAGCGGCAAGAAGAGGAAGAAGATGAGGAAGACCAAGCGCCATGAGGGACGAAGGTCCCAGGAGGCTAAGGCTATAGCCTCCTCCAAGATCGTGGTGAACTTGCCGGAGTTCACGGGGAAGGACCTCAGCGAGTTCGCTCAGAACCTTGGGCGGTTCCTGGGGATGACCGGCCAAACCCGTGCTAGTGGGCGAGTGAAGTGCAATCTGCTCCTGCAGTGCTGCAAGACCAAGTAACTGGAGAGGCAGGTCAAGCAGATCGTGACGAAGTCCGCCGACTTCGCCGACGTGTTGGTTGCCTTGGAGAGGCAGTACCCTACCTATGAGACCGACCTCTCCATGAGGGCCGAGATCCAGAACCTGGCTGTGCTGCACAACAACCCAAAGCCTGCCAGGATTTCCAAGCTGCTGGCCGACTTGGACCACTCGGTAGGGCGACCGACACCCGGTTCCTACGGCAGCGACGAGCTGCTATTCTGGTTGGTGGCCTAGCTCCAACGAGAACGGTGGGATGAATGCCGGGCAACGGCAGAGCGCAAGGCCAGAGCCCTCAACTAGGAGAACCTGTCTGTGCTACTTTTGGAGCTGGCGCTGTAAAACGAAAGCGACCAGCACCTGAAGGCCTACCGTCCTGGAGGAGGCGGCTCCGGGAGCCAGGGCCGAGGGTATCAAGGACACCGACCTGGACAGGGGACTACCCCCGAAAATGCTCGCATCATGAGCAATTCCCAGGACCTCTTGTGCTGTGATGCCAGAGATGAGCAGGGCTCCCTGCCTCACGCCCCTGACTGCGACCAGCGGGAATGCTTCGTGGTCCAGGGGAAGAAGCAAGAAACCAACATCGGCGGCAAGGGGAACCTGCCGGACCACTACAGGTGTACAATCCCCTGTGCGTTCTGCGGGAAGAGGAAGCACTAAGAGGACCAGTGCTACCACAAGCAACGCCTATCAGCAAAGCTTAAGACCGAGAACGGCAGTGGCAAGGGCAGTGGCAAGGGCAACGCCAACAAGGACAGTGGCCAAGGCAAGTCCAAGGGCAATGGCAAAGGCCAAAATGGCAAAGGCAAAGGTGGACGAGGATGCTCTGAGCCTAAGCCGGACAAGGACAAGAACGGGAACCCGTCCAGAGGGAACCCCAATACTACGCCAGGGGGGAACTCTGAGCCCTCTGGTGGGCAACCAAACACGGGCCCTACGACCAGTTCCCAGACGCAAGCCCCACAAGAACAAGGGAATAAGCGTGCCAACGAAGACCGGGACCAGTCTGACGCCCGCAAATGCTCCCTTATCATGCGCATGGCCCGGAAACTTCAGAAGAAGGCGTTGGAAGTGACCTGCCCCGCGGAGTTCTGACAGGGACGCTCCGGGGGACCTACACAATTGGTGTTCTGGGTACGTATCCTTCTTGGGGGACGTGAATACCTGGGGGTACTGGATACTGGGGCCACTATATCTATTGTGGCCAAGAAAACTTTACCTGGTGGGGACCTGAAGAACATCTTGCCTACCGCAGCCATCTGCTGGGGAGATGGGCATCTGGTGCACAGTTGCGGGGACTGAGAGGTCGAAGTGCCTATGGGTTCTAGAAGCATTGCCCATCGGTTCTACGTGATTGACACCGAAGCCTTCGACTTTGTACTGGGGAACGACTTCTTCGTCGAGCCCTCCCAGATCCTATCCCTCACCCTGTAAGCACCCTAAGTCCTCCAAGTGGACCATGGTGACGGCTGGGAATCTGAACCCCTTGAGCAGTCTGCGCACACGTTTAGCTAACTGAGGGTATGCAAGAGGACCATGATGCACCATTATGGTCGCCTCCAAAACTGACGAGTATCAGCTCCTGGGGGATGTCTTGGGCCAAGGTCTGAAGCAGTTGGGATACTCCCGGGAAGATGTGAACGTGGAGCTATTCGCCAGCGACAAGCAACATGTCCTGGACCTCTACTGCAGCAAGGGGAAAAATTGCTGCTATAAATTTTACTGGCCCTCTTTCGGGATGGCCTACGGGGACCCAAGATTCAGTGAACTCGGGAAGGTCCTGACCAAGGTGGCCCTGGAACGTTCCCGTATGGTCCTGTGCTCCCCCGATTGGGGAGCCCATGGGGGAAATGAGTACTGGTGTACTCTTTTGGACAAGCTGACAGTCACCTCCATCCAGCTGCCGGATGACGCCATCTACGTGCCTCTCGGCCGCAAGACGCCCATCATAAAACCTGGATGTGGGAGCATGCTAAGCGTGGTGGACGGGAGTCTAGCTCCAGTGCCCTGGGAAGATCTGAACCCTGCTATGGTCCAAGAAATTCAACGTGAGAGCAGCGGCTTCACCCTGGATGTGCTGAAAAATCAACTACGACCTCGAGATGCCCTGGAGACTACTCCTGGGGGAGACGAGTACGACGTGTCTGACACTGTTGCCGTCAACTCCCCTTGCCGTGTATCTAATCCTGATGTAGTCTCAGAATGTGTGGTATCCGAGCTACCCAGCTCTATACACTCTGATGACGAGACTGAGCATGACGCCTTCTTCGTGCAGACGTGCGTGGAGGAAGTGGAGAACGCCGAGTACACTGCCCCACCGAAATTCCTACTCTCCATGAGGGGAGAGGAGCCCCTGGACGAGGAGTTGCATCCCCGAGCCAGGCCGAGAGAGTACCCGGACTCCAAGAGGATGTTGGTGGCGAAAAAGCTATGCTACGCTAGGTCTACCCGTCGCTATTGGCCGTTGTAGCAAGGTTCGATGGGAGATTTCTCCCAACTGAAGGAGGACCTCGAACAGAAGATAACCACCTGGCAACGACAGGTGGATATGAAGATCATGAAGAGCGTATGGCAGCCCATGTGAGGACCCCAGAGAAGGATGAACTCTCAGAGGAATGCGTATGCGAACCCCCTCGAGTGTGCCTATGTTGTCACCATCCACCTGAGACTGTGGAACGAGACCTCCTCTACGCCTATCAAGGACTGAAGGATACGACCAACGACGCTCAGCCGGTTGAGGATCACCTCCCTGCTTCTATACACCAAAGGGCAAGCAATCTACACTCTGACGAGGACATGGAGGACAAGATCAACCTTGTGGACCCAAGAGTACAGAAGCTGATCAGGACCCACCTGGTGGAATCCCGAAAATACCTTCTCCAGCCTCCTGTGACAAGCTGGTACAGATGGACCTCAAGCTGAAGCCCAAGTTCGTGGGTCACAAGATACGCAGGGGACCCTATCCGGCTCCTAAAGAGCAGGCCGATGGGATAGAGCGACAGATACAAGAATGTATCGACGCTGGCCTGGTCCTGGAGTACAAGGATGGGGACTACCCCCACACTGCAGCCCCTGTTTCCTGGTGGCTGAGCCTAGGTCTACAGCCAAACGGCTGGTAGTGGACTATGGAGAGCTGAACACGAAGACGTTGAACCCCTCAGGGTCTATTCCAAACATGGAGTAAACCCTCGGGAAGATAGCCTCCTGCCGCTACAAGACGAAGATGGACAAGCGGAGTGGATTTTGGCAAATGGACCTGCTGCCCAGTGCCCAGGAACTCATAGCCTTCATCACCCCTCAGGGGAGGGTGTTCAAGTGGAAGGTCATGCCCTTTGGCGTGGCTAACGCACCTGCTCTTTTCCAAGAGCTGATGAACAAGATCCTATCCATCCTACGTCGGAGACCTGTGGTGCAGGAACTGATATCCCGTGGCGCCCAGATGGAAGCACACATCGACGATGTATGCCTCGGAACGAATACCCAAGAGGACCACCTAGTCCTCTTGGGCGAGTTCTTTGCAGTCTGCCAGGAGAACCACACCAGACTCAAGCTGGAGAAGTGTGAGTTCATGCAGGAGACTATGCAGTACCTGGTGTTTGACATTGGCTATGGGTGGTGGACCCCAGCTGCCTCTAAGGCCAAGCCCGTGATGGATGCTAAGGTACCACATGAAGAACCCAAGAAAGGACTCCATGATGGATGCAGTTTGATTCGGGCCTGCAACTTCTACCGCCGCCACATCAGAAATTTCACCTACACGAGCGCCATCCTGTCGGATCTCATCAAGAAGAGCACTACCTGGCGCTGGGACCCTCAAGAACAACAAGCGTTTGACGAGCTCAAGGACAAAGTTACCAACGCTAAGTGCCTGGGCGTGCCTAGAGCACAAGGGGAAATTATCCTGGTGACTGACGCCAGCAATATGGGCGGAGGTGGAACGTTGTTCCAGTGGCAAGCACTAGAGAAGGAGGAGTTCAACTCAGCCATTTCCTAATGGGATACTGATGGACTAAAACGAGAAGGTACTCTCAAGCACAGCTACCCTGATGACAAATGGGTCCTGGTTCCCCTGGGTCATTGGAACTGGAAATGGAACCAGGCCCGGGGTAACTACTCTACCTATGAGCAGGAACTGCTCGCGGGTATGCTAGTGCTATCCTCTCAGTCCTGACTGTCGGGGAGTAACCCAGTGGTTTGGCTGTGTGACCAAGAACCGGTCCGCAACTTTCAGAAGGGACCCCCACCTGAGAAGGCTAAGCTCAGACGCTGGTGGACGTATCTGAGCCAGCTACGGCTCTCAGTTCATCATATCCAGGGCGTCAAGAACGAGTGTGTGGACTACATCAGCCGCAACAGCTTTGACGACATGATTGGGGCCAGTTCTGACGAGCTAGCCAAGGAGGAGTTCAGCGGTATGGATGTACACCTGGACCTGAACA
Source organism: Eutreptiella sp. 'Long Island Sound 2002' (assembly GCA_964036045.1). NCBI lineage: Eukaryota > Euglenozoa > Euglenophyceae > Eutreptiales > Eutreptiaceae > Eutreptiella > Eutreptiella sp. 'Long Island Sound 2002'. Next base: position 87,262,951 of record OZ038378.1, read on the forward strand.
TGACCATGATCAGACCTCTAGATGGACTCCGACAAGTGAAGTACCTGAAAGAGTTTGGGGACATCTACAAACGCCTGGAGAAGCGTCTGGGACCCGTCCTGGTCAACCAGGCACATGGAAGCGGGACAAGACCTACCTCTGGCATGAGGACCGGATAGTCGTGCCTAGCAACCGTCTCCCGGCACTCATCAAGTGAACCCATGAGTCCAGTGGTCATGTGGGGGCTAGCCGTACCCTGAGGCTGTTCAAGCAGTGGTTCCACTCTACGTGGACGGACGACCAGCTGCGGAAAACCCTCCAGCCCGTCGTGGACACGTGCCCGTGTCGGTCCTGTAAACCTGGGGATATCAGGGACAGGGGTCTCTCTTGGACTCTCCCTATCCCCCGATGTGCCAACAGTGTTCTCTACGTGGACTACACAGAGATGCCTAAGTTCGGGGGCTATGACTTTGCCCTATTGGTAACCTGTTGGATGACCAGGTTTACCAGGGTGTTCCCATGCACTAAACACATCACCGGCGAGTAGACCATCAAGATACTCCTGGAGGAGTGGTTCTGTGTCTATGGGGCACCCAAAGAGATTGACTCACACGAGGACGTCCGAGTACGCTCCGACACTGGCTGTTACAAGAGAGTCCTGAAGTCCCTCAATGTCCAGGTGACAACGGAAATTTCCCTATACTCATACGAGTAACCCCCTATGTGAGCGACAGATTCGAGTTCTCAAAGAGAACGTAAGGATATGGTGCAAGACTGAGCGCACCAAAGACTGGGTGAGACTACTCCCCGTCATATCCTTGATGATGAGCTCCCAAGAGAGTTCGGCAACTGGCTACACGCCCCATGAGCTATTCATGGGACGCCCGGCGTGGTTCCTACACGCTCTCTTTCCTGGGGATTCCTACTCCACTGTGGGTAAGGGGGTGAAGGAGCAACAAGACAAGGTGGATAAGGCCAAGGCTATGCTCCAGAGAGTGAGAGAGCGCCAGTGGAACAAAAAGAACAAGCACAGGGTGCCAGCCTCCTACCAAGAGGGAGACTGGGTGGTGGTGTTCCACAGTCGGCTACCCGCCTGGCCACGCTCCACCAGCAATGACCCCTACTTCGGGCCCTACAAGATCCTCACTGTGGATGGTCACCGTATCACCGCTCAACAGCTCAAGCGCTACTACGACTCGGAAGACCTCTGTGGGGAAGAATGGGAACTCAACGACAAGGAGATCGCCGCTCTGGACCTACAGGGCGCTGCCAGCCCGATGAAAGTTGAAGGAGCAGTCCCCGACATGAATGCCGAGGAGATGGCTAAGGAAGGCCACTACCTGGTGAAGTCGGTTATCCGACACCGCTATCGCCAAGGGTGGCGTTTCCTCACCCTCTGGAAAGCATTTGGAGTTGAAGAAGCTACCTGGGAACCCTTTTCGGCCCTTGTGCTTCCTGAGGGACGCCTGAACTCTGTTCTGGTTGACTACTTGTCCCAGAACAACCTAGGAGAGTTGCTGAGGCTCGCTGAGACGCTTACCTCTCAGAAGAAGCCTAGGGACTGAACTCTTCCTATACCTGCCTATGTGTGTGTGAGCGTGCTGATCCTGAGGACCTATGAGCAAGCTGCAGAAATGGTGTCCTAACTATACCCAAGACTGCACCCTTGCTGAACCCGGCGGATATCTTTACACGGTGCCACAGGGTACGCCTCGGGTCTCTCCAACCCTAGGTGCCCAATTTCTGTGCTGGCACCAGACTTCCTTGGGGAAATACCCAGCGATAACGCCAAGGTATGGGTTTTCCTACCTACCTGACTACTACAGGGGAGGGGTGGCCAACAGCTATGAGGCATGAAAACGCCTGTTTGCTACGTGGCCAAAAAACCCAAACTACCACTACCACTGCCCACCAAAACCCTGATAAAAATTCAGGAAACAGGCGGGACACTGACACACACACTACAGGTCCTACACTCACTACAGTGGCACCAGCCATCGAAGGATGAGCGAGCACTGGGCTGAAGCCCTCACCCTCGCTTGCCACTCCTACACACACACGCTACTTGGTGTTGTTGAAGAACATGTCTCAGGCCCTAGTGGCCCACCTGTGAAAGGACAAGAGAACACGGCGCTACTAAGCGACTGTGGCCTACCAGGGACGCAACTACGTTTTCCCCTGTCAGGGCTTGGAGGGAAGGAGTGCTCTGTTTGCGTGCACAGCGTGTATGTCGAAGATGTCGGACTGTCGCGCCACTCCTGGCTGAGGTGCAGTTTGTTGATTGTGTGATCAGCGCCCATTTTAGCTTGGGCAGAACAATCCAAAGTCGCCGAAGGCAACTGATGCTGCTCCAATTCACCCTGACCTGCCCACCTGTAAAGCAAAGGCAAACTGCCTGGGTTTGAGACGGAGGAACCAAGCCAGCCTCCACGTGTTATACGCTTCTTAGGCTGACCTATAATACCCTGTTCCCAAACCCAGGTGCAAGCAAGCAAGCTCAAGGAACTCCACCCGTTCTCTTAAAGAACGTAGGGTCGAGCCCCTGGGTAACCTAAAAAAGGGTTGTACCGTGCGCAACACGCGTGGCCTACCCTTTAATGCGCCATATGCATGCACAGGTATGCACCCGTTCGCCAATCAACTGTTGCAATCTTTCTTTTCCTAACAATCCATGCCACAATCACAAACTCAACCAGGGGGTGGCCCCTCCTGGGCTTACTCATCTTACCTACCGCTGGAGAGCGAAGCAAGGGGACGGAAGACACAAAACACAAGCAAAGCAAGCGTCTATGCACGCGTGTGTATGCTCTAATCACCCAATCTTACCTCTAATCATCGTGCAATCTTTTAATCTGTCCCTCTACTCTATGTTTGCGGTGCTACACGGCGAGTTCACGGTAACACGAGACAAGCAATGTGCATGCTGCATACGAAGCAAACAAAACCTGTATGTTTATACCTTGTTCCTGTAATGCTTTTTGTCCTTGATTTTGATCATCCTTCTAACGTCTGCGAAGCACTCAAGAACAATAACCAAAACTTAATATCATCCCGTCAATCTGTACAAACATTTTGAGTGTAAAATACATACCTAATTTATGCTTTCTGATATGCCTACTTTATTCTGATCTGGCCTATGCTACGCATGTGCGACACACGCGATCGCACTAGCGATCTTTACTCTGTGTCCTATTACACTCCCTTCCCAAGCTATTTGCTGGGGTTTACCTCAGCAAATGGCTGACTAAGGAAAATAGACACTCAGATCTTTACACTAGTTTGGGGGGGGGGGGGGGGCTGAGCTGCTGTAGACAGCCCAGAGCAGGGTGTCAAACAAAAAAAACTGTCAAACACACACCCTAAAAAAATTTACTGTGGCGTGGTGCAGTGCAAGAGTGCACTGCAGCCCTACATGCTGGTTAGAGTGGGTGTGGGGGTAGAAATGTGGGTGGCCTAAGTTGCACAGCAACCCTACAATACTAACCTGCCTACGAACAGCTAACTGCCTGCAGCAATGGCTAAGCAGGCATCGCACTGCACTAGACCTTGTGCAGAGGAGGCGGGGGGTGGGGGCTGTCAGAAAATCTGTAACAATTTTCTGCCCGCCTGAAAAGGTTGGAATATTTTACAAATAAAAATTTGTATCCCTGCACCTGCAACCCTGCAGACAGTAACAGCACCACATAAAAATTGTTTTCTCTTCTTGAAACTTCTCAGAAGTTTTTCAAAGCTGAAGTAAAGTACAAAAACCCATTAACCTGATTAACCTGACTTCTGAGTTCTGTCTTCACTTGTTTTCTGTCTTCATTGGCGCTGTAGTCTGCAGAGCAAGCAAGGCAAAGAAACAGGGAGAGAAGTAAAAAAAAAACGAAAAGACCGAAAGCGCAGAAAAGAAATGCAAAGCAACCGCTCGCGCACAAACGACCGAACACTGCAGAGCAGCAGAAACACACCTGAAGTGCTCTGCTCCCGCGTTCTGTGTCGCTCGTTGTCTTGAACTTCTTTGCACCTGTGCAAAGCAAAAGAATAGAACGAAAACACACATGTCATATAAAAAAAAACGACGTGTCAGATCGTCAGTCATACCTGATGAAAATTCCATACTGAAACTCCTGATTCCCACCTCTGATTCCTGAAGAGCCTGCAGAGCACACACAGAGGTTGGAAAATACACACAACACGCAAACGACAACTATGCTAATGCACATGACGTGTGAACACGCAAACGAAAATGTACCTAAACGCAGCATGCAAACTTTTTATTATTATTTTCTGTTTGTCAAGCGCGTAACTGTAGTTGTGCAATCTATAACAAAAAATGAGCAAGCTGGACTAAACAAACCCACGCAAACGCATTCACACACATTGGGCACGCAAAAATGCACTCTGGAACTCGAAACAAAATGAAAACCCTGAAAACACACATGATAAAATTTACCTGGACAAGGACAGAAATGAAAGACTGAAATTAAAAAGACTGAAAGTAGAAGACTGGGCAACAAAACAACTGCATAAGTTGAAATGAACACATACACACACGGGTCATTGTTTATAATATAACAGAAGGGCCTGCCAAACAGCTGCAAATAAGCTGCCTGAAGCAGCGGTAACACTTCTGACCGCCTACGCCCCCGCAGACAACCAGGGGTCGTGGCGAATCACCCGCCCGACCCGAGTAGGCGCCAATGCCAGAAAAAGAATCGCCCTTCAACTCAAGGTGGGGTGTCCTGCCTTACCAACCCAAGGCCAGGACTGTCAGGAAAAATGAAGGGCTTTAGAAGGCACCCAAGACCCAAAGGCTTTAAAGGCGCCTTGACGGGAGAACTATCCCTGCTTACAGTGGGGGTTACTGTCTTACCTAAGCAAGTGCTTGCCAAGCACTCAAACAAACTCTTAAGCAAACTAAGAAAAAAAAGGCTAAGAGTGAAACGTAGAAGGGAAGACCACAAAACAACACAAACAGAAACTGAAAGGAACAAAGAGGAAGCAGAAGCACCCAAACTGGGTCGTGCGTGTTCGCCAAGGGCGAAGGGACGCAACTGCAACCCAACAAACAACTCAAAGATGCCCAAAAAGACAGAAAAACACCAAAATGAGAAAAGGTGAAAAAAATACAAAAGGAGGAAAAAGAAGACAAACCTGTATATACATACACACATACAAACACACTGCACACTCAAAAACACACAAACTGAGCACGCAGCACATACTCAATTTTCACATTCACTCATTTGCATCCTGGATTCCTGCTGGATGGCTGCTCCACCTGCAAAAGCAGGAGCAGGAACGCCAGAACAGCGGAAAAAGACAAGTAAAAAAAAACGAAGCGAACACAGCAGGCATGCAACACATAACACACCTGTAAACAAGACGTGTCCATGTGTGCTCACCCTTCGTGTCGCGTCTCGCTGCGTTGGCTGGTGCTGCGCTGCTGCACCTGCACACACACACACACACACTCAAAAGCAAAACCAAAGAATAAAGCCTTAACAACGAACGCGTAAGCGAACGAAGCAGGCGACGAAAAAGACAATACGACACGAAGCAAAAGCTAAAAGCGTCCAACGCTGAGAATCACCTACTCCTAAGGGCGGCGCTTGCAAGGCCTGGGCGCCACTCCTTCAAAAATCTCTGCGCCCACTCAAGTCTTTGCTGCCTCACAAAGTGTGGGCAGTGTCCACCACGCTCCTGCGCTTAGCCAGCGCGTTTGCAAGCAGCGTCGAAAACGCTGCATTGATATCCCAACGCGGTCTTCGCAGCGTCAATCACGCTGCTGCTCGGCCAACGCGTTTGATGCAGCGTCCAATACGCTGCGTTGACGACTCACGCGTTGTTCGTAGCGTTCACCACGCTGCATTGAGGGCAAGCAGCGTACACCACGCTGCGTTGTTCATCCTCACTGTGCTCGGCAGCGTCCAGCACGCTGCCGTGATGCTCCAGCGCGGTTGTTCGCAGCATCCACCACGCTGCCTTGATAACCCAACGCGCTGCTCACAACGTGCTCCATACTGCTGCGAAGGCAAGGGGCTGTCAGATGCCCCACTGTTGACGACGGTGACCAAAGCTCTGTTGGCTGCGTAACCACGCTGCCATGATCACCCACGCTGTTCTTTGCAGCGTCCACGATGCTGCTGTGATCAGCCAAACTCTGGTTCCGGCAGCGTCCACGACACTGCTGATCCCCAAGCGCTTTCTGTGGCAGCGGTCACGACGCTGCTGTGATTTCCCAACACTTCCTTGGCAGCGTTCACGACGCTGCTGTCCTCTCACTCGTTGATGGCAGCGTTCAGCACGCTGCTCTTCTCTGCCCACTTGTTGTTACTGACCCTCATCGCACAGCAACAAAATACCTCTTCGATCATTGGGACAGCATAAGCAAGACCTCTTTTTCGATTGACAGGATTGTAATGGTTTTTGTCCTTGATTTTGATCATCCTTCTAACGTCTGCGAAGCACTCAAGAACAATAACCATAACTTAATATCATCCCGTCAATCTGTACAAACATTTTGAGTGTAAAATACATACCCAATTTATGCTTTCTGATATGCCTACTTTATTCTGATCTGACCTATGCTACGCATGTGCGACACACGCGATCGCACTAGCGATCTTTACTCTGTGTCCTATTACATTCTTTGAATTCATATTGAGGTTTTCGAATTCTTCATTCCTGATTGCTCCTAGAAGCATGCGTGGAATCTCTACGTTTATTCATTATTGTGTGTTTTGTCATTTGTTGATTAATGCGTGACATACTGTTATAATCTTATTTTTCGTGTCTTTTCTTGTGCCCAATTAGGATGCGCTCGGGCGCGCCACTTTTCTCTGCGTGTAAATCCAGGAATTTCTAAATTCCTGTGATGAAAAAAAAATTCCTAAAAATGTGCATTTCATGCACATGGAGATTCTGGACAGGTGTATGCTTCCAGAAAAATTCTAGGCGGTCATTTGACGGATTTTGGTGTTTGCGTCGATCGTTGCGTGTCTGACAGTCCCTCAACCCTTCGTCCCTTCTCTGCAGATGTCCTGGAGCGCAAACAGTGGAGTAGGCCGTGTTCAGGCCGAAACTCTGACTCCTGTACCACTGTCCAGAATCCCAAATGCCCATGAGGGTAAAAAACCTTTCCATGCCAATAAGGACACATCAGGTCAGACAGCAGGTTCAATGAAACCCCAGACAGCGTGCCCTGATCGTATGCTGCGTTGGGTTTTGCTTATTGGACTGCGTTTTGCTATTTGGAGGGGAAGGTGGATGCACACATGAATTGGCATGCCCATTCTAACCCCCTACCCACCGTCATCCTTAAGCTGACCCTTCGTCAAAAAACTGATTTCACTTCTTTTTCAGAACTTTTTTCACTTTTTTCACTTTTTTCACTTCCTTCTAACTTGCCACCTTGGACATAAATTATTATCATATAAGTGTTCCCCACAGCCAAATTGCGCATTAGCACAACCGGGATGGCACCTCTCGGCACCCCATCTTTTTCCACTGCTTGCACTGATTCCACTTCTTTTTCAGAACCTTTTTCACTGAATTCACTTGCTTCTAACTTGCCACCTTGGACATAAATTATTATTGTATAAGTGTTCCCCACAGCCAAAAAGCGCATTAGCACAACCGGGATGGCACCTCCTGGCACCCCATCTTTTTTCACTGCTTGCACTGATTCCACTTCTTTTTCAGAAGGTTTTCACTGGTTTTATTTAATGCCTTTATCCTTCTAACTTGCAATCATTATTTACCCATATCATTCTCAATGCGTTTTTGACCTTTCGGGGAGCACTCTAGTACACAAACCTCTAGACGGAAGCGGATTTCACTTACAAAAACCAAGCATAAGTGATTTTTGCGCACAAATCACGTAGTTTGGTTGAATGCACGGCACCAAGGCACATCTAAGCAAGGAAACGAAGTTGAATTGCAATCATTATTTACCCATATCAGTCTCAACGCATTTTTGCCCTTTCAGGGAGCACTCTAGTACCCAAACCTCTAGACGGAAGCTGATTTGACTTACAAAAACCAAGCATAAGTGATTTTTGCGCACAAATCGAGGAGTTTGGTTGAATGCACGACACCAAGGCACATGTAAGCAAGGAAACGAAGTTCAATTGCAATCATTATTTACCCATAGCATTCTCAATGCGTTTTTGACCTTTCAGGGAGCACTCTAGTACCCAAACCTCTAGATGGAAGCTGATTTCACTTACAAAAACCAAACATAAGTGATTTTTGCGCAAACATCACGTAGTTTGGTTGAATGCACGACACCAAGGCACATCTAAGCAAGGAAACGAAGTGGAATTGCAATCATTATTTACCCATATCAGTCTCAATGCGTTTTTGACCTTTCAGGGAGCACTCCAGTACCCAAACCTCTAGACGGAAGCTGATTTCACTTACAAAAACCAACCATAAGTGATTTTTGCTCAATATCCACGTAGTATGGTTGAATGCACGACACCAAGGCACCTGTAAGCAAGGAAACAAAGTTCAATTGTTTACCCATACCATTCTCGATGCGGTTTTAACCTATCGGGCAGTACTAGTACCCAAACCTCTAGACGGCAGCTGCGGCACCTTATTTTTCTCCATTTGGACGGCTTTAGTGATTAGTGATCTACCACTATTAGCTATTAAACTAAGTAACTTATTAAACTTAATAAAAAGCTGACGCAAAATCTGCAGAAGCTGCGGAAGCGGCAGGCAGAAGCACCAGAGGCTGCGGAAGCGGTAGCGCGATCATTGGAATCAGTTGTGTCACGAAGGGTCAGCTTAAGGATGACGGTGCCAGGCCACAGCTGCCCAAGCGACGCCAATGAGCGCAGTGCGAGCTGTAGGTGTCTGTTGTGACTAAGCAAAACGTGGCGATTGCCCTGATGCAGCGCCTTCTTTCCAATGTTAGGCATGTCATAGGAAATTTCAAATAAATGTTGAAGCCATGGGGAGGCCAAGAAAAACTCCCTTTTTCCTTTAAAATGCGACAGTGGTGGCCACAACAGCACAAGGGGGGAGTAAGAAAAAGCGTATTTCCCTGCCAAAAGGTTAGCTTTGATTGTTGTAGAGAGGCCTAAAGGCATAACACATTTTTATCTTAGTATTGGCCAAACCAAAAAGAGGTGATGAGACATTTTGACCTATAAAACCAAGCATTGACTAATGGATGTTGTGTGGACCCCTGACCCCCCAACTGATTGGACTTATACACCATTTCCTGGACTGACTGAGGCGCTGACATTGATCTAGAGCCTATACATTTTTCTATGTTTCGTCGTGAATGCTTACCTATCCTAGTGGTCTGCACCCTAGGGGGCTGTGGCACCTCTTTTTGAGAGGTCCTGGGTCCAAATCCCAGTCAGCCTAGCTAAGTAGGAAAATCCCATGTGACATGGCAGTGACCTCATCGCCACAAGCCATGCCACCTCAGCATCTATGGGACACAAAACAAAGAGTGCATATCTCTAGATGGCACTATAAAAGAGAGGATGCCCATGTGGGCAGTTTTTCCTTGAGTGTAGGATATTTTCTAACTATCTTTTCCTAAATTTGTAGTTATTATGAGTTTCCTCTGTTGCTACACTATCTCCTTTGACGGCAACCCTTCATGTTGTGGATTGGATCCTGTGGTCCTTTGCCTTGCACTGTGGGTACTTGTTTCTGGTTGATCTCATGAACAAATATTTGTTTGGAAAATCTGAACAACATCAAGAAGCAGCAGAAGCAAGCAGGGGCACAAATAAAAGAGTATCATCACAGCAATCAACAGTGAAAGCCTGTTCTAACTTTCTCAAAAGCCCTGTTCAAAGATATCGACATATCATAGACAGTTCGTTCACAGCAACTGGCATCTTGATGTTGCATATGTATTCGTAGACTGCAGGGCGCGATCGCGCGTTCGCGCGCTGGCTGTGCTGCTGCTGATCGAAACCACAACGTTACCCCCATGTGAGACCTGGAAGAGGTCTCACTCATCTCGTCGGGCGGCGCACCGTCCAAGTCCGGGCAAACAGTGGCAGAAAACTAAATTCTTGCACCTCAACATGTGCTGTTCTCCTGAAACATAATAGTGGTCGAGACCCACAGACCAGGGTCGAGCGCAGGGAACACCTGTCATCAGCGCCTATTCATACACCGTGTTCCACTTTGCCACGGCGTCTTGGTGGAAGCTGCGGAAGCTTCGCCGGGGTACGGCGCTACCCACAGCAAGGCTGTTGGCTCGTCGAGATACCAGAATGCAAGGACACAGCCATCGAGGCCAAGTGTCCGGCAAACAAACAGCCAACAGGACTGTACATCTGTGAGATTGACGATGCATATGAAGTCAGTCGACGCCATTACCTGGCATCCTGATTAATCAATCCAGCAGTCCTCGTTGCACAGGAACGTGGACGATTCCTTCACACGAAGTTGACAAACTTCGTGCACCTCCTTTAGCGTCTCGACGCTGGCCATGAACTTGAAGGTATCATGCCCGGTGTAATGCCGACGGATATTGCTTTCAAAGGCAAGCTTCTGAATCAGGACTCCAGATGGATGATTGATCAATCGAAGATTGGGGTCACCAGGCCGTCCATCGACAGGGCACTTGTACTGGAAGACGAATACATCCTCACTGACAAGGGCTCGATGCTGTCCCGTTCCCAGTGTCTGCGCCCTGGAAGTGTATGAATCGCAGAGGCTTGACTGCTCCCAGATGAAAGGGTTCCATAGGTCCGTTCGGTGAGTGGTCTGGAAGGACTGTACGTTATGCCAGCCAGTAGTCCAACAGTACTTCTGACTCGAAGCAGAGCTGGCGGCATTGCTGTGGTAAAACCGACCAGTTCTCGTGTCGACTCGCCATCATGGGTCGTCGTCGTTCGAGAGCCTCCGAGCAACGATGATGGCGCTGAATTCGTCAACACCATAGCCGAGGGCGTATCGATCAATAATCCCGAGAGTGTCCGTTCGAGAATCGGCTCGAAGTCGACGGACATGTTGATGCACGTACTGCCCGTCGGCGAGAGTATTCTGCAGGGCGAATCGAACCGCCTCTGCAGTGAGAAGACTCGACGCCGTGTCGACAATGACAGCGTCAAAGACATGGTCTCGCCACTGTACATTCCGTCGATGGGCAGCTTGGAAGTCGGTCTTAATCCGCGAGAGGAATTTTGAAAATGGGCACATCGACGTGATGTTGATAGACGTTCCAATCTGGCGGTAAGAACTGCTGGTCCAGAGGATCTGGATGAAACAGATCGCTCGCGGCCAACCGCCGGACTGGAGCTCCTCGTTCGTTGAAACACACATCTTCTCAATAGGGAACCTGTCGGCGCCAGTACTTCCCTGGCCGCCGTATCCACTTTCCCAGGGGGACATGAGGTACTTAAAAGTTCCCGGGCGCCGGGTAAGATCTGCACAATCTTCGAAAGGGAAAAGGTTGATATACCTTTCGTTGGTCGGCGGTACAGGTGCGACCTTTTGGATTTCCTTTTTGAACTCATGGTATTTGAGTCGTCTAGGACTGATCTGGTAATCGTCCACAGCTGAACCAAATTAATTGGCGGCCCAGGTGCGACCACATTGTAGGGGTACGGACCGGCCGACTGTCCCAATCGATGATATTCTTGGAACGGACCATGAGGTCTTTGGTTCGAACCGGGTCACATTGGTGCCTCTTGTACCCAAGTCGAACGCTACCTCGAAGGCCTCGAAATCGATGCCGTCGAAGGAGCAAATCAGTCTTGTACGCGAGAAAGGGTGCTCTGTCCTGGAATAGTCAATGGTCCGATTAACAGACTTTCGTGAGGTCCCGAATGAGCCCAGGAATCGCGATAGCTGATGGGGTCGGTCAACGCATGTTTCCCATCCGTCCAGACACGTCGGTATCCGAAGAACAGGTCGATTCCGTCGGCGACATGGATCAGATCGTTGATCTGACAAAGCTCTAAATGCATGCGATTGAGGCGTTGGATTTGGTTGGCCAGGTTGTCGTCTTCGAGGTTATTTCTGAGCTCCCAATCAGCTTCCTCGTCGCAACCTCGACAGGCAACGAGAGCTGATCGAAACGTTTGACAGGCCACTTCGATCTTGGCGTGCCACTGGTAGCTTCGTGCGCAGCCAGAGGTTCTGTTTTCGTCGAAGGATGTGTCAGGAGCTGTTCTCATTGACTCGTAGGGAAACAGTGCTGTCTCGCGCCAACTCTCCCTGTCAAAAACCTCACGCAGGTCGTAAATGCAGGCTGTTGTCCTCGACACGACATTTGCGTGTCGCTGGCTCAGGAAGCGATGCGTGTCCGCTGAGTTTGAGCCGAGGACAAGCACCTTCGGGTTGAGTTTGTTATAGCTTTGAGTGAGCGGATCCTCCTCGTGCGTCCCGAACCAATAGGGTGGCTTCATTCCGAATTCGTGCAGATGTTGGAGTTCATGGACGGTTTTCAACTCGTTCTCATAGGCTTCCATGTAGTGGGCTTGCCACAGAGATTCCGGTCGATGGACTTGGTCATTGCTGTGTGGTTGATTCGAATAAGACCAGTACTGCATATCGTAGTCCTCGTTCGTGCCATTGTCGTAGGGGTCATTTCGGTGTAGGTGGTGGTTTGAGCGGATCGACTGGTGGCTTGCGTCTCCCATCCATGAATGTTCGGGCCATGGTTCGTTCCATCCGGGCACTGAGGAGAACAAAAGGACTCAGTCATATCCCGTGCAGCAATCGAAATCCTCCTCTTCCTGTGAATCGAACCACTCTGTACGTGTATCCAACCACTCCTCCGAAGAGTCGGACTGACCATCAGCCCCCCAAACGTCTTGGCACTGTTGTCAAAGGTATCCGGCGTCATCCGGGGAAGGGCACCCTGGCACCTTTTTCAGTTTGAAGTCAATGTCCGTCTGGTCCCCCTCCCAGGTGGACACTAGGACAGGCATGTTGGCAAGGCCTCGTTTGAGCATCCCTAAGCCAGTCTTACCTCCTGACATGATGACTTGACCACTTGGGGCTGTCCCGGCAAATTTGCCTCGGGGGGACACACCTTCGAGGTAGCCCAAAGCTCCTTTGCCTCCTGTCGACGGAGAGTTGTCTCGTTTGCCCTTCGGGCTGCCCGTGTAAGCTGATCCACTGTAGCTCGGCTGTGCTGAGGTCAGTGCCATTGATCGGCTTGGCTGGACTGGCGCCGACGCAACTGATCAACAGCGGTGCGCTAGCGTCGATGCAACTGAAACTGATGCGGCGTCGCCATCGTGGTTTATCTCGTCAACATCGATGACGGTCGATGGCGATGCTCGAGAAGGCGGAGGTCCAGAGGAAGTCGGGGATGCTCGGGTGGCAGAACTGTAGGTCGAACGTCTCTCTGAGGCTCAAGCGATCAAGCTGGACCCAGGCATGAGTTTTCGAAAACTCACGCTACAAAGTGGTGAAGTTATTCAGGTTGGAGTCGAAGGAACTCAAGGTACACTTGATTGTCCTCTAGGGCTTTACTCGATTTCCAAGACCACGTGTCATCATCTCATTCACAGCGGTACAGGAATGTGCGGCGATTTTTGGACCCCACTCGACATCTAGCCAGAATCTTAACGAGTCGAGGGGAAGCTCCAGTCTTGACAGGTGGCATCGGAAATTCCGACACTGGTTGTCCCTCTCGATCGATGTAGGGCTTCCCGCTGTCGCAATTGAAAACGCGCAACCCGTCCAAGGGGGCAGGGATGTCCTTTTAAACGTTCTCGCCCTTGTTGAGCACCTCGAGGACTTTGCATGGGCCACACCAAACAACATCAAGTTTTCCTTTGTGTTGATATTCGGGTACTAACACCCAGCACCGCTCTCCCAGCTCAGAGACTCGAACGTGTCGGTCCATTTGCAGGACCACATGCATTTGGCGTCGACGTTCCTCAGCGAGCATGGCGCGCACAGAGTAGGTAGGTAGGTGCACTCGGTCGTGGAGAGGCGCCCCATGGTTCCCGCTGGCGTTGCCGCTGTGACAAACAGGAAGAGGCTCCGCGCATGAAGAGGGGAGGCGGCTTACATCCTGCTAGACCTGACTGTTGGCCCCCAACTAAGCGGCCCCGGGAAACACCGGGAGCGCCGATCGCCGCCGGCGTGACGTGCTTGTCTCGCCGGGAGGGTGTGCCCCCGTGCTTGCGCACGTCCCCTCCTTTGAACAGAAGACTAGAGGTTCACCGGACTTCCTGGCGTATCCCGTTCCCAAGGCATGCTTGCACCTTCTTGGTACTAGGGTTCCAAGGCGCTTGGGTGTCGCACGCTCCGCTTCGAGTCCCAAAGCAGCGCAGGCCTTAGGATGCAGCCTTACCCCTGGTCTCCGGATCTCGTTCGGCCGAGTCAGCTGCATGGCACGGGCTGCCTCAGTGCCCGGGCTATGGACACTGGGCTTCCTACTGTTGTGTGGCGTTTGTGTTTGGGTCCGGGTTGCGGTTGGGTGTGGGTTTAGGTAACCCCGCCAGTCCTGGCTGGGGTCTTGGGCGGGTGTGTTTGGGTATGGTTTGTGGTGTCGTCCCTCTTTTGCCGGCTGGGCTTTGTGGTGTTCGTGGTCCGGCTTAGGTTCAGGCCTGCCTATGGGACGTGCGTGGTTGCGTGCGCGCTCCGCCTGCACCCCGCCGTTTCCGGTTCCGGTGTGCGGTGTGGGCGTGCGTGCTGGGGTTTGGGTTTCAGCTGCGCCCCGCCACTCCTGGCTTGGTGCTGCCGGTTTTGGCTTGGTGGTCCCCCTGTGCCCCTTTGGGGTCCTGTCAACGGTGCATTCTTGATGGGGGGTTTGGCCGCCTCTTGTGGCGTTGGCGGTAGGTTTGGTGGCTGTGGGCTGTTCCCTCGCCCCCCCCCCCCTCCCTCCCTCTTTTTTTTTATTTTTTGGGGGGGTCTGCCTGTTCCTCCCTCTGCCTTCCCGTGGCTGGCGCACCCACTGGCCCGCATTCAGTGTGGTCTTCCGGGTTGCTGTTGGCGGTTGCGTTCTGCTTGGCCGTGTCCCGGCCCCATGGGTCGGGTGGGTTATGTACACGCTGGGCTCGGCGTCCCTTCCTGCCGGGTTAGGTCCTGGCTCTGCCGGCTGGGCGGCTGCGCCAGGCGGCTTCATGTGGCTCTGGGATAGGGGGCTGGGGTTGTCCGTGACCTTTCTCCTCCGCGGTGCCGGTTTCAACCTTCTGGGTGGTCCGCCACCGTTGTTGCCAGGCGCGCGGTGGCCCCGTGTGTGGCCCGCGGTGCCGTTGTGTGGCGTGGCCGGGGTGTGTAGTGGGTTGTTTTGGTTAGTCCTTCAGGTTAAGGGCAGCCGTGCCGTGTTGTGCCGCTCTGTGCCGCGTCGCGTCGCGTCGTGCTGTGGCGTGTCGCGCTTTGTAGTGCGTTGTCGTGGCGTGTTGTGCTGTGGTGGGTCGGTGGAGGTCAGCCTGGCCTGTGTCGTGGTGCGGAGTGCGGGTCGGAGTGTGGCTGGCAGGTGGCTGGGGGTTAGGTGCGGGTGGCTCGCAGGGTCCGTGCTGTGGGGGCCTCGGCGTGCCGCTCGGGCTGGTGGGTCGGGTAGGTGCCCGTGGGGCTGCCCACCCTGGGGGCCTGTGCCTTGGTCCCGTGTCCTCTAGGGGTCCCGGTCCCTAGCCCTGGTTGCTGTGGCCGTGCTTTCGTCCTCTTCCGGTGCCTGTGAGGTGGCCCTTGTGGCGGCCGGGGTCGTCGCCTGGCAATGAGGGCGTGGTGGTGCGCCGCGCGGCGGTGTGAGCTGCGGCTTCCTCTGTGGGTGTAGCCCGCTCTCCCCGTGTAGGTGTGTCCTCCATCCCCCGTGTGGTTTCCGGTCGCTGGTGGGTGTGCGCTGGTGTGATCCGTACGGCGTCCGATTCTTGCTTCCGCAGTGCGTGTTGGGGATGTGCGTCCCCGGGAGTCGTGCGGCGTTCGCTGGGGGTGGGGCGGCGATGGTCCTTCCGTCGTGGTATGCCCTTCCTGGGTGTGGGTCGTGGCGCCTGCTGTGGTGCCCTCTTCCTCTGTGCCTCGGTCCCTGCTCCTGCCCCTTCCTGGTCCTTGGGTGTTTTCCTGCCCCCACGTTGTGCCTCTTCCGGTGCCCTGTCCCTATGGGCGCCTGCCCCTCACTCCGGGCCCCTCCTTGCCCCCTTGCCCGAGTGTCCCTTGCTATCCCTTGCCCTCCCCTTGCCCGTGCCCTTCCCCTTCCCGGTGTGGTGGTGGTGGCGTGGGGGGGGGGGCGCCGATGGCCCAGGCCTGGGGGTGGGTGGCCTGGAGCCATTGGCGGAGGGCTTGGGGGCAGTAGGGGGGGCGGAGGCCCTGGACCGCGTCGCGGAGGAGGCCCTCCCATGCCCCTTGCGGCATGATGGCCTCCGGGGCGGCCATGTTGGGGTCCGCGGGGGTGTGGGTGCGCACCTCCTCGAAGGTGTGCACCATGTGCACCCCTTCTCGCCTCCCCGCTCCCCCGCCCCACTTCACCCAGCAGCAGAGCTCCTGCAAAGCGGGGGCAGACCACCAGGCGAGATGGGCGGGGGCCCGGGGGGGGGAGGGGTCGGAGCTCGAGGTCCTTGAGCGGCAGGGGGAGGACGTAGACCTGTGGTGGTGGCGGGGGTGGCGGTGCCTGGGGTAGCGGGAGCGGCGGTGGCGGGGGCTGGGGGTGGTGGACGGGTACGGGTGGAGGGGGGAACGGGAGGGGGAGGTGGACATGGGGCGGCAGTGGCGTGCTTGGAGGCGCCTAGGGGAGCGGGAGTGGTGGTGGCGGGGGCTGGGGGTGGTGGATGGGTATGGGCGGCGGGGGGAACGGGGAGCCCGGTGGGGCGTGTGGGGGGAGGGGGAGGTTGACGTGGTGCAGCGGTGGGGTGCCTGGCGGCCCTGGGGGGAGCGGGAGCGGTGGTGGCGGGGGCTGGGGGTGGGGGTCGTGTACGGGCGGAGGGGGGAGCGAGAATTCCGCTAGGGCCCGTGGGGGGAGGGGGAGGTGGACATGGGGTGGCGGTAGAGCGCGTGGTGGCACCTGGGGGAGCGGGAGTGGGATCCCGGGGGGTCGTGGTGGCGCCCTGGGGAGCGGGAGCGGCGCGAGTGGGTCGTTGAGGCGCGGTGGCGGTGTGGGGAGTGTGGGCGCCGGGGGCGAGTGTGCCGTGCGGGGGGGGAGCGGGAGCGCCGCCGTTGGCGGGAACGGGCCTCATCGCTCGAGTCGGGCCAGTCAGGAGGTGTCGGCGGGTCCTGGGGGGCCTCCCGTGGTGCCGCCTGGTACTGGCGGGGGGGGGGGTCCCTCTTCCTCCATGGATCCGCCACGTAGGGGTGTGATGGCGGCAGCGGCTGGTGGTATGGGTCGATTGACTGTCCCTGGCAGGGTTGGGCCCTGGGGACCCCCTCGGCGTGGACGTGGTGGCCGGGGGGATACGGTGGCTGGTATGGGGGGGGTGGCCCCTCATGGTAGGTGGGGTATGCGGGTGGAGCGCTCGGTGGCTGCCATCCCATACGCTGGTGCTGTTCGTGCACGGGGGGTTGTGGCCCAGTGGGGTAGGGTGGTAGGCAGTGCTAGTGCTGGGGGTGGTGTTGGTGACGGTGGTGGTGGGACCGCTGGTGGTGGTGGTGTTGGTAGTGGTGGGGTTGGTGTTGCGGGTATGGCCCTAGGACCCCTTGTGGGTATTGCGGTCCTCCTTGTGGGGAAGGGGGGTCGGGCATCGTTCGCAGCCCCTGGGGCTGTACTGTTTGGTGGGCAGGGGGGGCGGGTCGGGGGCTGGGCTTAACGGTGATTGTGGTCGAGGGGTCCCACGTCCCAGGGTCGGTCTGGCCGGTGGCAGTGGTGGTTTGTGGGGCATGGATGACGGGGCGCTTGGAGATGGGGATGTGTACGAGGGTTTGGACGGGGTCGTGTTGGGTGGCCGCCTCTGTGGTGGCGGCGGCTGCTGGTGGGAGGGGGGCGGGGGTTGTGGTGGGTGGGGGATCCTGGCTTGGGTTAGGGTTTGGGTTAGGGCGGTGTCGCTTGGGTTTGTGTCGTTGCGTTTGTGGTGTTGTGTGTGCTCGTCTGGGCGCCAGCTTGGGTTTCAGGGTTGCGTTTGGGGTTGCAGTCCGGTTCCAGGTTGAGGAGAACCTCTGTCTGGAGATGTGAGGGCGCCGGTGCCGGGTCGGGGGTCTTCCCGGTGCGTTGCCGGGGTGCCTGAGTCGCCTGTGTGGGGGTCGGGGGGCCGGTGCGTGCGGCCGCGGCTTTGGCTTTTGCCGTTGCCTTGTGGATGAGGGCGGCGGGGAGGGGGGGGTCGGAGGATGAGGTTGAGGAGGTGGATGAGGCTGAGGATGAGGAGGAGGTGGTGGACGCGGGTTGGGCTTGATGCGGGCGGTCGCGGGCTTGTAAGCGGCGGCTTCTGCTGCGGCCACGGTGGGGAGGATAGACGGCATGTCCTCCCGATGTAGATTGGGGGCGGGCAGCTGGGGGGGCCCGGTCGTGACCTGGCGGCCCGGCGGGCCGATCTGGTCGGCAGCGGCGGGGGAGGCAGGCGCGGGGCTGTGGCCTTCTCCTTCTGGGCTTGGCTGGGCCGGGGTCCTGCGATGTGTGAGGTTGTGTGGGTTGGCGTCCGCGGGGGGGAACAGTTCGCGTGGGCTGCATTCGGGGGCCGGGGGGGTGGGCCTGGGTCTTCTAGGGTGTGCGCGGGGGGCGTGTGCGGGCCACTGGGTGGGGTGGGCGTGTCGCGGGGCGCGGGGTTTCCTCGGTGGGTGTGTGCGGGTTGTCGAGTGTGGCGCGCGGTGAGGGGTGTCTGGCGGGACGGTCTGTGGCGGGCGTGTGCTGGTGTTCGGGCGGGTGGGGGAGGCCCGTGTTGTGGGGCCCGGGAATGGGTGCGATGGTGGGCCTGTGTGGGTCCCCTGGTGAGCAGCGAGAGGGGAGGGGCATGGGCGGGGATTGCGCGGTGGGGTGTGCTGTGTCGGTGTATGTGTCAACTGGCAGGGGCGCGCTTGCGTGGTAAGTTGTAGGCTGGGCGGTTTGGAGGAGAAGCTTGCCGTCTTCTGCTGCCGCGGCAAGGATTTCGCAGACGAGCTTGCGTATCTGGTGGACCTCTTGGTCAGTGGTGGGAAGGGGGTATGCTAGCTCTGGGCTAAGACCCACGCGGCTGAGGACCCTGTGGATGGCGTGGTACCTGCAGGTGAGAGAGAGCTGCGGTCTGAGGGGGGGGTTTAGCCGCGTGTCTGGGCCCGCCTCGATCTGTGTCTGGGCGGTGGGGACGGCCCAAATCCAGGGCACGGTGCCCGTGGGCCGCCAGCGGCGCTGGATCCAGTGGGTTAGGCAGAGCATGGCCAGTCCCAGGTGGTAGCCCGCCTTCCCTGAGGTGATTTGGGCCAGGGCGCGGGCTGGGGGCTTGTCCCCCAGCTGGAGGATGCCCCTGAGGACCCTGTGCGGGGTGATGGGGTCCCCTACTGCCCCTGGTGGGGCGGTCCCTGGGGCGAGCATGCTGTCTGTCCCTTTGACGAGCCGTCGCGGGCCGGGAGACGTACGTGTAGCGGCCACCACGTAGTAGTGCCCGCGTTCGAGGACTGTACACCACACCTCCGGCGGGGGGTGGTCACTATCTGTAGGTGGGGGAGGGAGGTCGTCGTCTGGGGTGCGGAGGCCGGCGGCGCGGAGAGCGGTGTCGCGGGTTGGTGCAGGGGCCTGTTCCCACTGCTCCGGGTGGTTCGGGTCCGCTGGGTGGTCCCTCTCCGCTGGGGCCCGTCGTAGGCGTATGGTCCCTCGACGTGTGACGTTGATGTCGGTATCGTGCGTCAGGGCCTGGCCCCACTCGATGGGGGGGATCCAGACGTGCTGGCCCTGGGTGTGTTTGCGGGCTCGCCAGAGTACGAGGTCTACGATGGCCTCGTGGAGGCCGTTGCCTGGGGTGGTCAGGTCCCGGAGGGCTGTGACGGTGAGCTTGCTCCAGTCCTCTTGTAGGCGGTACCAGCCCAGGGGAGTGGTCAGGGCTCTGCCTTGGAGGGTTGCTCGGAGGAGGTCGGGGTTGCGGATGGTGGCCGGTGTTGGGGGGGGTGCCCGGGGTCCGGGGGGGTGGGCTGGGTGGGTTGCCGGGGTCTTGGACTTCTACGTCGACGTATGGTTGGCCCTGGGTGGGCTTGACCGGGCTGGGCGGTGCCGGGTGGCTTCTCTGGTGAGAGATGGGCTTTCGGGCGCTGTGGTGGTGTCTTGGAGGCCTGCGGATGGAGATGGGGGGCGCGTGCGGAGGGCGCAGTGGGTTAGTGGACGTCTGGGTCATGCACGGCATGGTAACGGATGAGACGCTGCATGTGTTCCCTGGCGGTGGGGTCGGTGAGTTGCTCCGCCTGTGTGAACAGGAGGTGTTTGCGGTGTACCATTTGGGCCGCTGCTCTGCGGACTGCTTCTAGCTGGAGGTGCGCTGCTGCCTCCATTGGGCTTTCCATGTGTTTGGTGAGGTGTCGGTGAAGGGCCTGTGTCACCGCCTCTCTCATGGTGGCCTCTTTGACCAGGGGATCCCGAATAAGGTGTTCGGTGGCCTGGTGTGTGTGGCTGTGGGTTGGCCAGCCTTCGTGTTGTCGTAGGGTTTCTGCCGGGGACCAGCCCACTAGCGTGTCCCTGCCTGTATGGAGGGGGCATTTCTTGAAGTGTTCCCAGTCCTGCAGGGTGGTGTGGTCGCACGGGCAACGGGTGTGTTCTTCGGGGACGTGGATGTGCTTGCAGGCGAGCCATCTGGCAACCCTGGTGAGGAATGGTAGTTGCTCCCTGAGGAGCTGGATGCGTCGTTTTTGGAGGTGGACTGGGACGTTTGCTGGGCGCAGTGCTGAGTGGTAGAGGGGGATTTGCAATCTCTCCTGGAGCTCCTGGATGTATGCCCGGCTGTCTGCGTCGCTGAGCAGGCGGGCGAGATGTTGGATGGGATTGGGGTAGTGGTATGCTCTGTCGTGGGAGGAATAGGGGGCGTCCTCTGGTACCCCGTCCGGGGTCTGATGGGGCTCGGGTACGGGGGGTATGTGTTGGAGGTGTGTGTGGTTTCGGCCGAGGTCGGGGATCTGGAGGGTTGGCAGGTGCGTTGTGCGCTGGTGTACTGCCTGGTTGTCGACCTTACCATTCCCGTATTGGTGCCTGTGGGACTCTTGTTTCACGATGTGGAGTTGGACGTAGGGGGGAACGCTGCGCAGGGTCTTCCAGAGCAGCAGTGCCTGGGTGCCGAGGCTCGTCGCGGTGGCTTTGTGGAGTGGTTGCCTTGCTATGCGGAGGAGCAGGTGTGTGTCGACAGTGGCGTCTACCACGAACCAGCCCCGGACGACGTGCGGGAGGTGGGCGGGTAAGTGGGCCGCGATCTCGGCGATAGCGTCAGCCATGGCCCCTAGCTCCCCGTGGGAGGAGGCCCCGTAGGTGGTGTGCCCCGTGTGGTGGTCCATGAGGTAGTGTCCCCTGGTGTGGGTTAGCTGCAGGGTGGCCCCCCCGGTGATGGGTGTGACAGCGGAGTCGCCTGAGGCGTCGGTGAAGAAGAGCCGGTCCGTCGGTGATGGTTGTGGGAGGCGGCATGGGTTCATGGGCAGGTAGGCGTATATGGCGAGGCCCGTGGTGAGGTCGGCCACCGGGGTTGTTGGCTGCAGGACGGGGGTGGCGTACACCCCTATTCCTTTGGAGATGATGTGTTTCGCTTTGGGGGACATGGCTACGAGTCCGTGTTCCGGCTGTCCTTGTGTGAGGTAGGAGTAGATGCAGTGGAAGATGTAGGCTGTGTCTGGGTTTAGGTCGTGGCATGTGAGGGTTTGTGTTCGGTGCTCCGGTGTGTGGCAGGAGTGGTGGAGCGGATAGTAGGGGTGCTCGTGCTTGCCCGTTCTGCCTGGTTCGTACATGCTGTAACGGATGGCGACCCCTGCCGGGTCGGGGCGGAGCGAGGTGGGTGTAGTGGTGAAGAGCCATTTGGGCGTGTGGTAGGCGTTCCACGCTACTGTGGGGTTGGTGTCGATGCGGTGGAACCATGGGGCTACCCATGCGTAGGCCTGTGGTGGTAGGTGGGTTGTGGGGTGGGTGTGGTGGCGTGCTATGAGGTGTAGTACGGGCCATGGCGTTGTTGGTGCCTCGGGGTCACAGGCCCAATATGTGTGTGGCATGCTCTGGGAGTCATGGGGGACCTTTGGTAGGTCTCGGGCGGTCATGTGGTGCTTCGGTATGCGCCATTTTGCCCCTTGGTGGATGACGGTGGTCTGCGTGGGTTTGGCTTCATTCGGGGCCAGTAGTAGGGTTAGTGGTGGGACTGGGCCCGTCACTGGGGGGACGGGTTCGTGTTTCGAGCTGGTGGGTGCGTAGGGCGGTGTCGCTGGGATGGGTCGGGGGTCTTACTTTTTGAAATCTCGGTAGGCTGCTCGCATGTCTGTGCTTCCTGGCAGAGTGTGGCCCGCTGCTCGTGCCGTGTGCGTGAGGTACTGGTGGAAGAGGCGGTATGTCGGAAGAGGCCATTCAGGAAGTTGTAGGAAGGGGGTGTGGTGTGCTCCGCTGTGGTGAAGGACCCGCATTTGTGAGAGGGTGACGTATACTACGGTGATCGAGGCCCCGACAAGGTCTATGGTGTGGATGGTGCCCTTGGGGTGATGGTGTAGGTCCCCGCACAGGACCGCTAGAGGCCCTTACTCTGGGCACGTGTGGTTGGTGAGTATGGCGTGGTGTGGGGATTGGAGGAGACGCTGCAGGTCGTTCCACAGGCGCGTGTTCATGTTTGTGGGCATGCCCGTCTGGTGGAAAAACCAGCTTGGGCATCTGTTGCGGGCCCGTTGTGCAGCTTGGAGGCGGACTGGGGTGACCTCGCGGACCTCCGGCGAGTTGTTGTGGGTCATGCGGTGAAGAAGGAGGGCGGTGTGTCTGGTGTAGGCCGCTTTCACCTCGTCGCCTATGGCATCCCCATAGTGGGGCCATGCCGCTCGGATGGCGCGGGTGGATAAGGAGGTGGGCCAGCCCCCGTGTGCTGCCCATGCCTTGGTCACGGCGCGTGTGGCCGGTTGGAGGGCGGTGGTGGGGTTTGTCAGGTGGAGTACTTGGAAGCCTATGGAGGCGTTCAAGACCCCGGTGAGGTAGTACGCCAGGCTCTGGTGGGACAGGGAGAGGGCCTCGGTCGTCGGGGACGCATATCTGGGGAGATGGGCGAGGTGTGATTGCAACTTGCGAGGGAGGGTGGCGTCCTCAGGGTTGGCGGCCTGGATTACCCCCAGGTGGGTGGTGGTTGTCACGACTTGCATGGGGGTTCCTTGTGGCCCCAGGGTGGGGGGTGTGGCAGACCCCTTGACCATGGCCACTGACTTTGTGGGGTGGACGATGAGGTTGTTGCGGGAGAGGTAGGAGATGGTCACGTCCAGTAAGCCATTGGCCTCTTGGGTGACCGTTGGCCCGGGGTCCGGGGCATGGGGTTCGTGTGGGGTGTGTGCGACCGTGAGGTTGGTGTCGTCCGCGAAGCCCCCCAGGGGGGAGAGGCGGGGGTAGGGTGCGTAGGCCGGATAATCATGCTCGATTGCGAGGGCCAGGGGGAGCGTCATGAGGAGGTACAGGAAGGGGCCTTCTGCTCGTACTTGGGGGACCTCGCTGCCTGGCTCCAGGAAGGGGGTGAGGCCTGCTCGAGTGCGGACCGTGTATTTGCGGGTGCGGATGTAGCCGGAGGCGAAGTTGTAGAAGGGGAGGCCGAGGCGTTTCCACACCGCCTCCAGCCGGAGCCAGGGGGTTTTCGGGAAGGCTCCCTTGACGTCGATGGAGGCGATGATGAGGTCTACTGGGTCCATGTCGGCGATGGTGTCCTGGAGGAAGATGGCCTCGTGTGGGAACTGGCCTGGGATGGCCCCCCAGAGGCTGGCGGGTATGTGGGGGTCCAGGTGGGGGCGGATGCGGTGTAGAAGGATGATCCAGACGATTTTGACCTCCGTGACTGCACAGACTATGGGGCGCCAGTTGTCCGGGTTGGCCCAGTTTCCTTTTTTGTAGAGGGGGCGGACAACGTTTGCCCAGTCTGGTGGCAGTAGGGTTTGCCCCGTGACGATGTCCCAGAGGCGGTGGGCGAAGATGCGGAGGAGGTGGGCGGGGAGGTGGTAGTATGCCTCCGCAGGGAGGCCGTCGTAGCCTGGAGTTTTGTGTTACCGGAGACTGTGGATGGCCTTCCGGACTTTGTGGATGGTGAAGCGGCGCTTTTCCAGTTGCCTCCTCTGGGCGTGGTTGAAGACCTGGGGGAGGCGGTCGATTTTGGCCTGGGTGTCCCCGTCCAGTGTGTCTTGGGCGGGCGTGTGTTGTCGGAGGAAGCTGTCTTTGGTGGCTTGGAGCACTGTGGCTGGGTCGTTGGCGAGGGAGCTGTCCTCCTGTCTGACCGTGGTGATGGTGCGGTGGCTGGTGTCGGTCATGGCGTCATTGAGGTGGCGGATGGCCTTGTAGGGGAGTTCATGTTGCGCATACCGCTCGTGTTCTTGGGCGATGCGCTGTTACCTGTGGATGTGCCACCGCTGCAGGTCTGCCCTGGTGTGGGCTAGGTGTGGCCTGCAGTGGTGTATCTGGCGGCTGGTTTGGGGGGTGTCGGTGGGGAGGAGGCTCGCCAGTTGTTGCTCCGAATGCCAGAGGTCATGGAGCATGTCCCCTAGGGCCGTGGGTGGTCGGTCGTCGTCATCGTGGGGGTGTTGCTGGAAGCCGCAGGCGACAGCGGCCGTGCGCATGGCTGTGAATAGGTCGGCAGCATCCGGTTGGATGCGCCGGGCTTGGTCTATGGCCCTGTGATATTGGGACCAGGCCTGTTTGTGGTGGAGTGGGGGCATCCTCAGGGGGGGTGGTAGGCCTTGGTCCGCATCCTCTGGGGGGCTTGGGGGAAGGTTGAGGATGGTGAGGCGGATGTGCAGGGGGCTATGGCCTGTGGGTCCCAGCGGGAGGGGTCCATATCGGGCCTCCGCCCGGATGATGGTGGTGGGGTCGCCATAGCATACGTCAATGCGGGAGGGGGCGGCTTCTGTTTGGTGGGGGAAGTGGGATGGTTGGCCTTCGAGGTTGGCCGTCAGGTCCACGAGCCCCAGCATTTTGATGGTGTCGCGGACTGCGTGGTCCTGGGTTGTGGCCTGTCCCCCTCGGTCCGCCTGGGTGGGGGCAGCGTTCATGTCGCCGATGATGATTGTGGGGCGAGCATGGCCATCTGGCGGTATGCCTCGGCCAGAGCTTGGAGGAAGGGTTCCGTGGCGTCGCCGAAGGGGACGTGGGCGTTGATGACGTTGAGTTGCCATCGGTCCTCGACGATCTCATAGACGCCTAGCCTCCCTGGGATGCTAAGGTGGTGGACGAGGTGGACGTGGATGCTGGTTCGGGCGTACAGGGGGGTCCCCTTGTGCCTGTAGCATTTGTACGCTTTCTGGTCCGGGGTATATATGGGGGTGGTTTCTGGGGGGTCGTCACGTTGTAGGCCTTGTTCCTGGAAGGCGAGGAGGTGGGGAACCCAACCCGGCCCCTGTGCCATCGGGAGCTCCTGGAGGGCGGTTGCTGCGTCCTTGGAGTATGTGACGGCCGGGTGGTTGAGGTCGAGGAGGTTGACGGTGGCCTCGGTGGGGGCAGGCCGGGGCTGTGGAGGCTTGTGCCCTCAGTCCTTGCCCCGTCAGGGAGGGGGACTGGGGCTAGGGGACCTTTTGCCGGGTGGTGGGTGCTTGGGTAGGCGCGGCGGGGGGAGGCCTTGGCTCCACTCCGGGGGGAGTTCCCGAGTGTATTTGGTGCCTCTGTGGGCCTTGTTCTGGTCGGTGCGGAGCCGGATGGGGTGGGCGCTGGTGAGCTCCAGGGTGTGGCCTTCTGGCTTGTCTGGGGCGCTGCTGCCTTGGTCTAGCTTCTTTTGGCGGTGCCAGACCACCCAGATCTGTGGACCCCCGTTGTCCCCCAGGTCGCGGAGGCGGTACTGGATTGTGCCCTCACACCAGATCCAGTCGCCCGTGTGGTCGTTGCGGAAGGGTTGCTGGACCTTCACGCCCTTTACGAATCCTTGGTACGCCTCGGGTGGGGGCGGTGCTGGTGGCGGGAGGGAGGATGATGAGGATGCCTGGTCCGGGTGGGGCGGTGGTAATGATTGGAGGGAGGACGACGATAATGCTTGGTCCGGGTTTGCCAGGTGGGTCGAGGGGGGGGGTGCGGGGGGTCGGTAGGCTGCCTTTTTTGCGGCTTGGTTGGGGGCGGGCGTGCCCCTTCTCCGTCTCGCTCGCTTGGGTGCGACTGGAGGAAGTGGGGCTGGGGGGGCGTGGGGTTTGAAGAAGGGGTGCGTTGCTTGCTGGCCCGGATTTCTTAATGGGGGTCTGCCGGCGTTTGCATGGTCGCTTTCGCGTGGCTGCGCGTGAGGTCGGCGAGCTTGCGCACGGTCTCCGGGGGTCGGTTGGCCATGGCAGTGCGGCCAGGCTGTTGTCGAAGGGGTGGTGAAGGTGGTAGTTCCTCATGGCCTTGGCCTGCATGACCCAGGCCTCCGCGGGTTGTGGTGAGTCCGGGCGGCTGGGGGACCCTTGAGCCCAGTAGAGTGCTGTGTGGAGGGCTTCCCACGGGGCGCCTTCGCGGCCCGTGTGGGTGGTGGCCTGGAGGAGTCGCTGCCGGCCTTGTGGGGGGTCTTCTGGGTCTATTTCCGGGGTGTAGGCCTGGGCTGCCATGGGGACTCCGTGTGCCCAGTGGAGGACCCACCATTGGGCGTCCGCTTTGGGGATGAGGATGGCGGGTTGTTGGGGGAGCACGTCCAGGGTGTCCCACGATGCGATGGCTAGTTCTATCCTGGAAGGGTGGAGGTGTGGGGTGGCCCTGCGGCTTAGGAGTTGATCGATGTGGACGAAGGTGACGGGATCGTTGGGGCCTTGCGGTGGTGGGGGCATCGCTGGGATGGCTGTGGGGTCCTGGTGGCGTTCGTGGGCGGCGAGGGTGTATAGGGCGGCGGTGATGATGTGGTGGGCTTGCCCCTCCAGGACGATGTGGCGCTCCGTGCCGAAGTCCTTTGGTAGGTGGGCTGCGGGGTGGACGGTGATGTGGGCTAGGGCGCGTTGGTGGGCCTTTTTTCACCCGTCTGGCGCCTGCGTCCGTTTGTCCCCCGGGATGTACTGCTGTTGGTGTTTTGGTGGGGGCGGTCCCAGGGCGAGGGATTCCACTCCGCGGAGGGAGATGGCGTGTTCCCTGGACCTGTTTGGCAGGATGTATATGCCCGGGTCTCCAGGTACGGTGCCCAGGTACATGTTGCCCGTGATGGTGGGGGGCGGGAGCGGTTTGTGCAGGGGCGAGGTGGATGTGGTGGAGCAGGGCGCGTCATGGTGCTCACACCGGGGCTGGTCCATGCCGTACGGGGTGACGTGTACGGCGAAGGGTCCGACAGCGCGCTAGAGTTTGTGGGGTGGGATGTTGTTGAGGCGCGCGACCGCCCGTGTGTGGGAGCGCCCTTCGCTGATCCACACGGCGTCTGCCCGCGGCGCCGCTGGGTTCAGGCAGTTCGTGATGATGCCTGTGATCGGGCGGTTGTGGGTGGCTTCTGACACTCTGGCGGGGGGGGCGCTGATGCGGGGGATGGTGTGGTTGTCCTGGAGGGTGCGTGCCTTGCGCCTTGCATCGTGCCGGTGCTGGGCCTCCTGGGTGGGGCCGTGCATGGCTGTGTGTTTGGGCTTCTTGTTGGGGCGGTCTGCTGTGTGGAAGGGGGTGGGCGAGGAGGGGGCGTGGTGGAGGGTGGGGTGTGGGAGGTCCCCCCGTGTTGCCCATGTGTACAGGGTGGTCGCGGCGGTCCCATCCGCCTGTATGGTGTATCGCTCGTTGTGTCGGCGACGGGTGACGAGGACGTTGGGGACCGTAAGCTCATACACCTGTGTGGTGTGGGGGAGGTGGCGGGTGACGGTGATCTTGGCGGTGTCGTTCTTGCGGGTGGTGGTGTGGGGGATGATGTAGTGGGTTGCCCATTCGTCGTGGGGGGTGTGCCCCTTCGCGTCCAGCTTGAGTGGGGGTGGAGTGGTTTTGGTGATGGGGGCTTTTCTTGAGCCTTTGCGTGGGGCGCCACTTTGGTTTCGACCAGGTACTGCGGGCCCCAGGTTTCCGGGGCCCCTACCTGTGTGGCTGCTGCTGCTGCGGCTTGGAGGAGGGCGGTTGTGTTGGTGTCCAGGAGGGGGGGCCCTGGTTGGAGGGTGAGGGTGTCATGGTCTTGGTATGCCCACCAAATGGTGTAGCCTCGTTGGGTGTTGCGGAGCAGGGTCTGGGTCTGGGCTTGCTGGATGGATAAAGTGGTCTTGATGTCCTCCGCTGCTTGTTGGTTTATGGGTGTGGCGTACACCCATAGTCCCGGGGTGTGTATGCCGTGTGGTGCTTGGCCTACTCCTCGTACCGGGTGTAGGCTGTGGTGGGTGCGCGTGAGCCCTAGGTGTTCTTCGAGGAGGTCCCCCCGGATGTCCTCCCACCGTTGCTGCCAGGTGTGTGTGTGGTCATTGGGGGTGGGGTAGGTGATGACGATGGCTTGCCATGCACTGGGGCCCGGATGTACCGCCATAGGTGTGGACAATGCTTGCGGGGGTATGTTGACGGCGTGGGTGGGGGCTGCTGTTATGGGGTCTCCCTCCGTTGGTGTGATTGTGGCATCCCCTTGGACGGTGAGGAGGAGGTGGTGGCGGCCCGTCGGTAGTGCCCAGGTGGTGGTGGGCTCGGTGATCGAGTCGAGGCGGATGGCCTGGAGCCCCGGTGTGATTTCGTCCCATCAGAACGTGCTGTTGTGGACCGCCCATTCCCGTGGCAGGTTCCGAAACCCGTTGCGGTCCGGGGTGGTGCGGTGTTGTGGCGGGAGCTCCATTGTGGTGATGGGGTGGGTGAGGGGCTCTGTGCCGGGGCTTTCTTGTGTGGTTGGTGGTGATGGTGCCTGGGGCATCTCTTCGTCCAGTTGTTGTGGGGCTTTCGCCTCCTGCAGTTCTGCGCTGATGGTGGCAAAGACATCTGGGAGGGTGGGGGAGGCGGGGGGTCGGGGTACCGGATTCTTCCAGGTGATGTGGTACTCTTCCGGGTTCTCGGGGCTTTGCTGTACGGTGATGGCGGCGGTGGCGGCGTCTTCAGGTGTCCATCGGGGTGGATTGTGGTCGAGGGGGTGGAGGGTGATGGTGTGGCGGTGTTTCCAGCTGTGGAACGCTAGGAGGGCGTGGAGGCCGTGCCTGGTGTCCCCGGGCGGGCGGGGGTAGGTTTCGGCGGCTGCTTCCAGGAAGGCGTCCTTGGTGCCTTTCCAGGTGTCTTCCCAGAGAACGTCTTCCTCTATGCCCCACTCGTTGTCGTTCCTCTTCTCCTGCTTCCACCCCTGGAGGGTCGGGTGGTTCTCAGGGAGGTCTCGTTGGATGGACTGGTAGTACTGCTCGGCGTCCATGGGGGCTAGGGTGCTGGCCAGTGTGGCGTAGATGTCCTTTGGGGGGGCGGGCCGTGGGGGCGTGGCGGCGCGGTCGGGCTCGGGCTCCTCTTGCTGGTGTTCCGCTTTCTGGTCTGCAGAAACGCGGGGGATATGGAGCGTGGTGGCATGGGGTGGTCGGGCTCCTGCGGTTCCGTGGGTTGCTGGTGGGCTTGTGGGCGCGGGGCCGCGGCTGCCAGTAGGTGTCGGATGGCCGGGATCATGTCGAAGTTGTCGTCCCAGGATTGGGCTGCAGCGCACGTCCTGTCGGGGGAAGCGGGGGGGCGTGTTGCGGAGCGGTGCACGATGGGGTGGGCGACGCGTGCAGGGGGTGGCGTGCTCGCTCTGCTGTTCCGTTCCCCGCGAGCCCTGACCCTTGGGGGGTGGTGGTGATGTTGGTGGTGAGGGTGGTGTGGGTGCTGGAGTCAACCTTACCAAAATGTAATGCAGAGGAAGGAAGAGGGGGCGAGGCGAAAGCACAGCACAAGACACATACTGAGCACTACTCAAAACTACCGGTTTACTTCACAAGTGTACTCTACATTCCCCTTTATGGTACACTTGTCCCCTGATTCTGTCTTGCCTATATCTCTGCACTGGATCCCCAACAGGGAAAACGGCCATCGGCAATGGATCCGGCACCCTCAAATTATGGGGGTATAGCCTCTTATAAAAATTCTTGAATTTTCAACAATTTTGGGGTTTGAACCTAGGTCCCCCGAATACAATGCAAAGCCTTTAACCACTAAGGCAACTGGCCAATCTGCCGAAATGCCTGACATAAAGTAGAGTAGAGTGCGGTGCCGTCGGCGAGGGTGGTATGGGCGTTAGTGTAGATGAGGTTGGTGCAGGGCTAGTTGATGGTGGTTAGTTGGTGAGTCAGCCGGTCACTGTTGTCGCTGTCGGCGTCGCCAGTGGTGTGGCTGCCTCTGATGTCGTGGGCACTGATGGTGAGCGTGATGGTTGGTGAGCATGGCGAGGGTGACATATGGGGCGTATGTGGTGTTGCCGGTGGCGTCGATGGTGAGCGTGTTGTCTCTGGCCATTGGGGGCGTAACGTATGTGGGCCAGACGTGGCAGTGGTGGCGAGGGTGCTGTAGATGACGGGTGGTGTGGACCACGTCGCCGCCGGCGGTGGAGGTGTGCTAGGTGCTGTGGTGGTGAGGGTGGTGTTGGCGACGGTGGGGTGCCGCGGGTGGTGTACTGGTTGATGGTGATGGAGCTGTTTTTGGTCTGTGCGTAGTCCCCGTCCGGTGGTGGTGGTGTTGGTGGTGTTGGCGTTCGTTGGGGCCGTTGGCGATGCCTGGTTCCTGGCCTTGCGCGGGGTGGTGGTGGCGCTGGTGAGTGCAGGTGGTGCCATGGGCGGCGGTCCCATTGACGGCCCGGCTGGGTGTTCTGGCAGTGATGCCGACGGCGTGGGTGCGGTGGCGGCAGTGTTGTGGTCGTCAGTTCATCGAGGTTCGTGTCTTCTCGAGTGTTGGTGATACTGATGGTGGGTCGGCGTAGGCGCTGCTTCTGGGTGTGGGTCCGGGTGCGGGAGGTCTTTCGACTGTCGTGGGCGCTGAGGGCTGGCTTTCCTGCTGGTGCTGATCATCGTCTTCTGGCGGAGGGTGATGTCGCTGGTGGGGTGTCCGCTGGTGTTATTGCAGGTTTTGGGTGTAGGTGTGGTTTAGGGTGCGGCGTTGGTGGGTGGCGTGACCGGTGGTGGTGGCGCTGGTGGCAGCGGTAGTGGGGGTGTCGGTTGTTGGTGAGGGTGCCGTCGTCGGTCGTTTGGTTGGTGCTGGTGATGGTGTCGCTGGTTGTGCAGATGGTTGGGGGTGTGGGCGATGCCGTCTTTGTTCGTGGGGGGGGGATTGGGTGGCTATCGGTCGACGGTGCTGCTTTCGGTGGTGTTGTTGAGGGCGATGCGGGTGTTGGTCGGGAGTGTTGTTGGCGCTGCTCTGGTTGTTAGTGCCGGCGGTTCGCGGTTGCAAGTGGTTAAGCAGGCTATGCCGCCGGTGGGGTTGGTGCAGGTGGGGTCGGTGACCGTTCGGCTGATGCCGTTGGTGCGGGCTGTGTGGTTGTGGTGTCAGGCGTCGGTGTCGTTGGTGACCGTGAGGGTGGTGCGTTGGGGGTTGGTGCCGGTGTTGGCGCTCCGATGGTGAGGGTGCCGGGGACGCTGGGTGGCTCCGTGTTGTTGGGTTTTCTCCTCGCCACTCTTGGCGGAGCGTGCCGCTGGTGTCGCTGGTGGTGAGAGTGGTGGATGTGATGGTGTTGCTGCGGTTGTTTGTGCTGCCTGGGGTGGTTGTTGACGATGCTCCGGGTGATGTTGATGGGGTGGGCGGTGATGCGCATGGTGAGGGTGTTGTAGGTAGGCGGTGTGTTGCCCTGCAGTGCCGCTGGCGTTGGTGTTGGTGGGTTTAGTGTGTGCTGTTGCTGTTGCTACCCCTGGCTGGAGGCCCGGTGGGTGGTGCTGGTGGCGTTCGTTCGCCAGCCCTGCTGGCGTCTTTGGTGACGCCGACGGTGGGGGCGCCCTAGGTGTTACTCTGTGCCGGGGTCGTGGTGGTGTTGGTAGGGGTGTTGTAGGTGACGGCACCTTGGGGCGTTGTTGGTGGGGTTGGTGGTGGTGTGGATAGTGCCTTGGGTGTTGGCGACGCTGGTGTTGTCGACGGTGAGGGTGTGAATAGGTGATACTTGGTGGTTGGCGTGTCTTGTGGTGGTCTGTTGGCTTGGGTGTCCTTTGTGTTGGTGCTTGGCGCGGCCTGCGTTTGGGTGGTTCCGGATGTGCCACTCGTGGCTGGTGGTTGGTCGGCTTGTGGTCCTGGTGGTGCCGGTTGTCTCTGGTGTTGGGGTATTTCCTTCGACTGTCCTTGGGTCTGTAGTGGTAGGTGTTGCACCGGTTGTGGTCGAGGGTGTCGATGCTGCGGGTCGTTGGCGGTGTCACTGTGTTGCCGCCGTCGGTGAGGGGGCCGCCAGCGGAGCTCTGGGTGTTGGCGCCGCCGGTGATGCCAAAGGCGAGGGCGTTGTAGGTGATGCCTTGGTGGATGGTGGTGTTCTGACGGTGGAGATGGGACTTCGCCACTCCTGGCGGAGGTTCCCACGGGCGTTGCTGTCCGGTGTGTTGGCCCTGGCCCCCCTTGGTGTCGTTGATGCCGATGGTGTTGTACCGGGTGGTGTCGCCGTGGTGGCTGTCGTTGACGCTCCGGGTTGCTGTTGCTGAGGTTGCACTGTCGGTGGTGCTGTCCGTGATGCCGGTGGTCAGGTTGTTGCGGGCGTTGCTATGGTTTACGGCGTCTCTGATGTTGCTGATGCTGCTGGTGGTTGCTGTGGTTCTGTTTGTGGGTGGTCAGTGGCCTGTGTTCGTGGGTGGAGGTTGGCTGGTTCCTGTGGCTCTGTCTGGGAGGGTGTGCAGTAGGTGGTGTGGGCTGCTGGTGATGCCGTTGGTGAGGGTGGTGCAGGCGATGCCCCGCGTGATGTCGTGGGTGAGGGTGGTGTTGGTGGCGCCGGTGGTGTGGGCCCCGCTGGTGACTGCGTGGTGGATGGCGCCCTGTGGTTGCTTTGGTGACGAGGGTGTTGTTGTTGATGGTTCTGGGCGTCTGCCTTCGCCTCCTCTGGCCTGGGCTTGGTGGTTTGTGGGTTCACCGGTTGTCATGGCGTTGGTTGCCTCTGGTGGCGGAGGTTGCCGGTGGCAACGCTGATGGTGGGGTGATGCTGGCGATGGTGTTGTTGATGCCGCAACGTTGGCTTGGGTGATGTAGGTGTTGTATCCGGTGTTGGTGTGTGTATGTATCGTAGGCGATGGTGAGGACGGCAGTGCCGCCGGTGATGGTGATGGTGAGGGTGTTGTGCTGGCCTGATGGTGGTGTTGGTGTTTCCGATGGTGTGAATGCTGGCGGCGGTGGCTCTGGGTGCGGGTCGGTGGCTGGCGCGGGTGTGGTCGTTGGTCAGTGTTGGCTGGCTTCTTCTGTTCGTTTGATGTTGGCGAGGGTGTCTTAGGTGTTGTGCTGGGTGCTGGGATTGCTGGTGTTGCTGACGGTGTCTCTGTTGGTTCCGGGTGTTTCCGCTGGTGAGGGTGTTGTGGCGTTCGGTTTGGGTGTTGGTGGCTGTGCTGGTGTGGGTGTCGCAGTTACTGGTCCTGGGTTTGGGCGTGGTTGGTTGGCTTTTGCTGGGTGTGGGCGCTCGCCACTCTTGGCTGAGGGCTTGGTGGGTCTACCCTTGTGTACTAGCGGTATTTCTGGGAGCCCTGCAGCTCCGCTGGCGGGGGGTTGCTGGGTTCTTGTTCTTTGGGTTTTCGTGTCTTGTGTGCGTTTGTGGTGCGGGCGGTGCTCGCGCTTTGGTGTGTGGTGTGCGTTTATGGGGCTCGTGCTGGTGGCGGCTGTGGCGGTGTGTGGTGTGTGCACGCGTGGGTGTGTGTGCGGTGTGTTGGTGGTGCGTTTGGGTGCCTGTCCTTGCCTTTCTGGGCTTGGTTTGGCGGCTTTGTGTGGGTGCAGGGGCTGTGTGTCGTGGCACCTCTCCCACCCCGGCTGTGGGGTCCGGGTGTGGTTCTCCAACACCCCTGACTGGGGTCTGTTGGTGGTGGTGTGTCCCCCCGTCGCCCCCTTTGCGTGCCCTCCCCGCTCTTCCTCTTTGCCGCGTCCCATGGGCCGGCGTTCTCCTCGTGCCTTGCCCAGCCCTTCCCAGCTGTGGTGGGTGGGTGGGGGGAGGTCCTTGTCGCTGGCTCGGGTCCCTTCCCCTGGTGTGTCCCCTTTGGGGGGCCGATGCTTGCACTCCCCGTCAGGGTGTAACTCTGTTGTACGGGCCGTCCATTTGGACCCGCTCGGTACAAATGGACCTGCTCCGTAGCCAGGTACTCCAGCCGTTCCCCACACCGGGGTCGGGTACACTGTGGGTCGCAAGGGAGTCCTTGCGGGATAGGCGTGTCTTTTGCCTGCCCCGATGGACGGTGTGCCCTACCCGCAGCCCCTCGCTGGGCCCGAACCGCAGTACGTGCCGTGGGGAGTGCTCTTGGTCAGGCCCATTGGTCACCGCCCCAGGCCGGTGCCACGGCGGGCCGCTGACCAACGGTCCCGGGCGTATCCCACCTTATTGCGTCTCCCGTGGGCCCTTTTTGTCCCGCCCCCCCTTTCGGTGTGTGGTTTGTGGTGGTGGGTTTCCCGTCTCTCCCGGATGGGGTCGTGGTGGTTGGGGGGCGGCTGTTCGCCTTTCCTGCACCTGTTGCTTGTGTGTGTGTCCCCGCCTCCCCTGGTTGTGGTTCGCCGCCGGTGGCGACGGGTGGTCCCCCGCCAATCCTGGCTTTGGGGCAGGGTCTTGGGTGTGGCTCCCCGCCACTCCTGGCCGGGGTCCTCTGGTGTTGGTGGGGGGTGCGCCTTCGCCACTCCTGGCTAAGGTCCGTCGGTTTGCGGGGCGTCGTCCCTCGCTTCCGGCTGTGGGTTCTGGGTAGGCGTTCCCTCGCCACTCCTGGCTGGGGGCCCCGGGTGCGGTCCCCCGCCACTCCTGGCTGAGGGCCCGTTGGTGTTGGTGGTGGGTGGCCGCTCGCCACCCCTGGCTCAGGGTCCTGGGCGCGGTTCCCCGCCACTCCTGGCTGGGGTCCGCTGGCTGTGGTGGCGGCCTTTTCCTCGGGGTTTGGTGGGTGGTTTCCCGTGTTGCGTGTGTTTGTGGTGCGGCGCGTGCTGGTGTGTGCGTTGTGTGTTTGTGGCGGTGGTGTGGGTGTGGGTGTGTCTTCCGTGTGTGTTCGCGCGTGTGCGGCGGCGTGTGGCGGTTTGTTTCCCTGGCTGGGGCTTGCTGCTGGTGTAGGTGTGGGTGGGGGTGTGGCTGGTGTGTGGGCGGTCCCTCGCCACTCTTCGCGGAGGTTCCTGCGTGCGTTTCCCCGCCACTCCTGGCTGCTTTTTGCTGCCGGTGGTGGTGGGTGTTCGTCGCCACTCCTGGCTGAGGGCCCCGGGTGCGGTCCCTTGCAACTCCTGGCTGGGGTCCGCCGGCGGCAGGGGTGCGTGGTTGCTTGCCCCTCTTGGGTGTGGCCCTGGTTGCAGTTCCCCGCCACTCCTGCCTGGGGTCCGCCGGCCGTGGCGGTGGCCGTTTGCGTGGGGTTGGTGGGGGTTTCTCGTGGTGTGTGTGTTTGTGGCGCGGTGCGTGCGCGCGTGGTGTCTGTGCTGGTGTGTGTGCCATGTGTTCCTGGTGGCGTGGGTGTGGGTGTGTCTTCCGTGTGTGTTGGTGTGTGTGTGTGTGTGTGTGGGTGTGTGTCTAGGGCCGGTTGGAGCTTGCCGCTGGTGTGGGTGTGGGTGTGGTTGGTGTGTTCAGTGGTTGGTCCCTCGCCACTCCTGGCGGAGGTTCCTGAGTGCGAATTCCTGCCACTCCTGGCTGGGTTTCGCTGTCGGTGGTGGTGGGTGCTCCTCGCCACTCCTGGCTGAGGGCCTCGGGTGCGGTTCCCCGCCACTCCTGGCTGGGGTTCGCTGGCGGCGGTGGTGTGTGGTCGCTTGCCACTCCTGGCTGCGGGTCCCGGTCGCGGTTCCCCGCCAATCCTGGCTCGGGGGTCCGCTGGTGGCGGTGTTGGGTGGGCCCTTGCCACTCGTGGCTGAGGGTCTCCGGGGCGGTTTGCCGCCACTCCTGGCTGGGGTCCGCCGGCCGCGGCGGTGGGTGTTTCCGCGGACGGGGGTTTCCCGTGTTGTGTGTGCTTGTGGCGCGGCGTGTGCGTGCCGTGCCTGTGCTGGTGTGTGTGGTGTGTGTTCATGGTGTCTGTGTTGGTGGTGGTGCGGGTGTGGGTATGCCTTCCGCGTGCGTTTGTGTGTGTGTGTGTGTGTGTGCGTGTGTGGTGTGTTGGTGGCGCGCGGTGTGGTGCGGTGTGGTGTGTTGGTGGGGGTGTGGCTGGTGTGTGCTGTGGTTGGTCCCTCGCCACTCCTGGCGGAGGTTCCTGTGTGCAACTCCCCGCCACTCCTGGCTGGGTTTCGCTGCCGGTGGTGCTGGGCATTCCTCGCCACTCTTGGCTGAGGGCCCCGGGTGTGGTTCCCCGCCACTCCTGGCTGGGGTCCGCCGGCGGTGGTGGTGCGCGGGTCCCCGCCACTCCTGGCTGGGGCCTGCCGGTTGCAGTGGGGTGTTTCGTGGGTGAGGGTGCCCCTTGTTGTGTGTATTTGTGGTGTGTGTGGCTGTGCGCGATGGCCGTGCTGTGTTGTGTGTTGCGTGTTTGTGCTGTCCGCGTTGTTGGTGGTGTGGTGTGGTGGTGCAGTGGGTGTGTCCTCCGCGTGCGCTGGTGTGTTTGGTTGCGTGTGTGTGGTGTGCCGGTGGTCTGTGCTTTGGTGTCCCCGCCTCTTTTGGTTGGGGCTTGCGGCTGGTTTTTGTGTGGTTGTGGTTGGTGTGTGGTGTGGGTCCCCCGCCACTTCTGGCTGAGGGACGTGGGTGCTGCGCCCCGCCACTCCTGGCTAGGGTTCGCTGCTGTGCGGTGGTGGTTGGCTCCTTGCCACTCCTGGCTGTGGGGCTTGATTGCGGGGGACCGCCACTCCTGGCTGGGGTCCGCCGCCGGGTGCCGTGGTTGGTCCCTCGCCACTCCTGGCCGTTGGCTGTGTGCGTGGTTCCCCGCCACTCCTGGCTGGGGTCCACTGGTTGTGGTGGTGGGGGCCCTGGGTGCCCTTCTGCTTGGTCTTGGTGTGTGTGTGTGTGCTGTGTGGCGCTTCCTGTTGGTGTGGGTGGCGTGGGGGGGTCGTGCGCGGTGTGGCTGCCGTGTGTGTGCGTGTGTGTGCGTGCGGTGTGTGGTTGGTGGGGTGTGTCATACCTTGGTTGGTTCTCGTCGTCGGTCGGCATGGTTGTGCTCAAAAAGGAGAAGAAAAGCAATAGAAGAGGTCCTGTAGACGTGTAGCAGAAATGCGTGGTATGCGTAATGCGAAATACATACCTCTCTATTTGTCCCACCGCGCTTCTTTCCCCCTGTAGAGAGAGAGCGTGTGCAGGCCTTTGGGGGGTTGGTTGGTTGGTTTTGTGTGTTGTGCCTTGTGTCTCCTTTTTTTTTACTTCCGTAGCGTCTTCGATAACATACCTCTATGCCTTGCGTTTTCCCTATAGAGAGGGCGTGGAAGGCGCCTTTGTTTTTTTTTCGTAACATACTTGCCATACCTTGTGTAGCTTCTCGTTGTCATCCCCTATAGAGAGAGCGTGTGCATGTTCGTGGGTGGGGTGGGGGTGGGGTTTCATACCATCTTTCTCCTTAATCTTGTCTCTGTCTTCTTGTACCTTGCGGCCTTGTGTATGTTTGTGTATGTGTGCGTGGTCCGTCCCTTTGGCGCCCTCCCTCGCATTCTTAACATACTTGTTCGCCATACCATTGTTTACCCGTAGTTCGTGGTCATCCCCTATAGCAAGAGCGTGTGCTTGTTTGCGGGAGGGGCGGGGTGGGGTTTCATACCATGTTTCTCCTTGCTCTTGTCTCCGTCTTCTTGTACCTTGCGGCCTTGTGTATGTTTGTGTATGTGTGCGTGGTCCGTCCCTTTGGCGCCCTCCTTCGCATTCTTAACATATTTGCTGCCATACCATTGTTTCCCCGTTGTTCGTGGTCATCCCCTATAGCGAGAGCGTGTGCCTGTTGTGTAGGTGGGGCGGAGCTGGGGTTTCATACCATGTTTCTTCTTTACCTTGTCTCCGTTTTGTTTCACCTTGCGGCCTTGTATACGTTTGGGTATGTGCGCGTGGTTCAACCCCTTGGCGCCCTCCGTCGTATCTTTAACATACCTGTTCGCCTTTCCATTGTTTTCCCATGGTCTGTGGCCGCCCCATACCTTTTGCGCTTTTCTTTTTTTTTCGTCGTGTACCTCGCGGTGCTTGGAGGCTATGGAGGAAGAATGGGGATATATGGGTGTGGTTCTTGTTTGTGCGCATGCTTTATGACGTGCGTGGTGGTTCGTTGTTCTTTTTTGCGTGCGGTGTTGTCCCTTTGGCGCCCCCCTTCACAACATACTTGGTTTCCTCACCTACGCATGTGTAGCGGGGGAAATACATGGGGTCGTAACATACTTGTTTGTCATACCTTTGTTTTCCCGTGGTCCGTGGTCGTGGGCGGGTGCTGGTGTTTCGTGCTTTCTTTGGTTTTGGTTTGGTGTCTCTCCTTTTTTTTTGTTTTCCTCTTTTTTTTTGACGTGCACAAGTCGCCTAGCTCCTATGGCACACACTTTGCTAGGTGGTTTGGAGCACGCAATGTTCAAATTCTTCGTCCTCGCAGCACGCTTGTTCTTGGTGCTCTGTGTGTGTCCTAATTTCGACGACCTCGCCAAACAGCGGCGTAAATCTTTTTTGGCGGGGGGTTTCTGAGGTCGGAAAAAAGGATTTCTCTGTTTATTTTTGTCGGCTGTGCGTCTTTTTCTTGGTGTTTTATTTTTCTCTGGCGCGCACATAATCGAAGGTACATTCAGCCCGATGCATGTAATCACTCAAGGGCGAAGGTTCATGTGCATGAGATGTCATTCAGGGAACATCTAACAGAAAATGGGATGGGCGTCCCTCATCCATCTCGAAAGGTGACAGGCGAAGACTCTTGGATGTCAGGTTGTTCAACTGGATCTTGTTGAACAGGAGGTCGACATCACACTCGCTGTTATTGAAAATGCCCTGTATCCGCTGACGTTGAAGGATCGACCGGTTGCTTCCCTTCGCCAGGCCGTTGCCTCGAGGGCTGTTGGCCACTGTCTGATGCATCTCAATTTTGAAGCGGTGCGCCGATTCTTTCCACGCTTGGTCCTCAAATAGCTTGTCCCGATCAGAAACAATTTGTCAAGGGCAGAGTCAAATCACTTCGCGTAAGAACACGTAGACCAGGTCATCGGCTGTCATGTCCTTCCTGCAAGGGATGAACATTCGATTTTTCGCACATTCGACCCTCCCACCCTGGACACGTGGACCAGATGGCCGCGACACTGCCTCCCCAAGCGCCTGGAGGAGGGGCTTAAGGGGCATCTGACCTAGGGCAGTGGGAGGGACAGGATGTCCCCTTGATAAGACCATCTTCCCGCATTGTCAAAGGAGGCATCCTTGGCTCCCAAAGATGCCTACCTACCTACCTACCTCCACGTTTCGAAAACGGGTCGACTACAGCAATGATGCGATCATGGCCTTGTGTGGTCCGCAGCTGTCCTGAAACCCAATCCACAGGCACACTATGCCATTTGGTGTCCGGAACCGGTAGGGGTCTGGGCTGCCTGGCAGTGATTGGATGTCCTGACCTAGCCGCTTGGTACACATCGCAACTCAAAATGTAACGCTCCACGTAGCGTCGAAGATGGGAACAGACATAGTCACGTTTGATCAATGCCATGGTGCGAAGTACTCTTGAATGGCCGTAGAACTCGGACTCGTGGTACATGGCCACAATCGATGTTACGAGCATTCAACGTACAAAAACACGTTTGCCTACTGTTGACAGGTGGAAGAACCTACCGTCGTTGAAGGACAGCGTGGTGTCTCGCAGAGGTGTCGTGCCGTAGGGCTTTGGATGACGATCTTGTTAATGTGTCTGGTGCGTGGGTCTTCTCGATATGCCGCTGCCCACAGTGCTGTCGAAGTCAAATTCTTGCATTGGTAATGTCGGTGTACGCCACGATGTGTGCCTTTAAGGCTGGAGGGGTACGGCATATTTGAGAAAACCTTTGGTAAGGATTTCGGCTGCAGTGTACCGTCTCCGTGGCGTCGACAGCGGATCAACCCCGTCGAGGTCGGGGCATATCGAAGGTCTTTGCTAAAGGTAACTCGAAGGCAGCAGTCCATGTCCACTACGGGAAGAATATGAGGATGAGTTGACTGACCTGGTATTTCATCGCCAGCGTCGTCGAGGCGTGCTTGCGGGCTCGTGTGAATCTCCCCCCTACGCCTGTTCAGTTGGCGATGGCTCCAGCTCTTCCAGCTCAACGGCTGGTTCTGTGTCAAATTGGAGTGCTGGCTCAGCATCAACGTCATTGTCAGGTTGTTTCCCTACGGAGCGTCCACTTCGAAGCGGTACGTACAGGTGGTCGTATG
Organism: Eutreptiella sp. 'Long Island Sound 2002'; assembly: GCA_964036045.1. Classification (NCBI taxonomy): domain Eukaryota; phylum Euglenozoa; class Euglenophyceae; order Eutreptiales; family Eutreptiaceae; genus Eutreptiella; species Eutreptiella sp. 'Long Island Sound 2002'. The sequence goes on from OZ038378.1 coordinate 87,303,135, forward strand.
GCTGGGGCCACACCTGGTCGTGCGAGAACGAATCTTTGAGCATGTGTACAAACTCATCAACAGGTTTTCCTTCAGGTGATACCCAGTTCTCGACCAAGGGTACCGCGAAGGGTCGTGTACGTGTAGCATTCTCGATGTCCATCAATTGTCTTGATGTCAGGCGAGCACCGGCATCCGCTGCTGGATTCTCAAGACCCGGTACATCCAACAAGGTGAGGTTGTATTCCTCGAGGAACTGGGACCAGCGTGCTTGTCGTGGTGTCTGCGGTCGAGGACACGTTTTTGAGATAGCGAAGGCTTTCGTGGTCGGTGTGCATGTGTACCTGTTGTGGTCCTCAGAGAAGATGAAACCAGTATTTTCGGGCTAGCACAATGGCCCACAGCTCCTGTTCTCGGATAGGGTATCCAGTTTCAGCAGATTGCATTTTCCGTGACATAAAGGCAATAGGTCGAAGATGTCCCTTGTACTTCCCATATGCACATCGTTGTGCTACCATGGCCCCTACGCAATCCTTGGAAGCATCCGTGTACAGATGGTACGGCTGTTGTGAGTAGATAGCACTCAGATGTGTCGCACTGATCATTGCTTGCTTCAGCTTGTTGAAGGCAGCTCGAAGCGCGGTTGTCCACTCCCAACCGAAATGTGCTTTAAACATGGCAGTGAGGAGAGCCGCTACAGGTTGGAACCCTTCAACAAACTGCTGCTAAAATCCAGACAACCCGATAAACTGTCGAATTTCATGGACTGTGGTCGGCGCAGGCCAACCTCCAATGACCTTGACCTTTTCGGGGTCGATGTGTACTCCATCTTTATCGACGATGCATCCGCGAAAAGTGACCCCAGACTGGAAGTGCGTTCATTCCTTGATACAGGAAAATAGCTTGTGTCGCTGTAGCAGTTCATGCACCAAATCAGGGTGTTGTTGGTGTTCATCAGCGTCATTCGAGAATATGAGGTTTGACGTTTGAGTTTTGAATTTTCTGGTACTAGGCGCTCTTTGGCCCCGGGGGGCCACCTGGTTGGGCCAGGTGATATCCTCCCCACCCGGACCTAGCGGGGGGCCCTCCATGACACACCTCCTGCCTGGTGGTGGAGTCCCCCGGGTTCACGGGGCTCCGAGCCCTGTCCCTCCCCGGCTTCCCCATTTCGCCACTCCCCGGTCAGTGTGTCACTTAGCAGCTGTGGTTGCAGGCGCTTACCCACTACGCCGCCTACCTGATGCGTGGTCGCCCGGGCTGCCGGCGCCGCCGGGCCCGTGCTACTGGCTTTTCGCCTGTGGGACCTCCATGGGCTGGCGCGGAGTCTGCCTAGCTGCGGGGTTGGTGTGTAGCAGTGTAGTTGGCACCGGTCGCGCGATCGCAGCAGAAGAAAATAAAAAACCAAGAAAAGGACGCACAACCAGAAAAAAATAAAGCGCAAAATCGATCTTTCTGACCTCAGAAACCCCCACAAAAATTTTACGCTGCTGTTTGGCGAGGTCGCAAAATTTAGGACACTCACAGGAAAAGAAGAACAACAGAGTCGCGACGGCGACGAAGATGAGCGTTGCTTGCCCCAAAACACCTAGCAAAGTGTGTGTCCTAGGGGCTAGGGACTTGTGCGCGCTCCATCAACAAAGAAGATGAATAGAGGCGAACACCAGGAACAAGCGAGCCGCGACGACGAAGAAAATGAACATTGCGTGCTCCAAACCACCTAGCAACGTGCCTGCCATAGGAGCTAGGCGGCTTGTGCGCGTCAAAAAAAAAAAAACAGAAGGAAACACAACAAAAGGAGAAACACCAAACCACAAACAAAGAAAACACGACCACGGACCACGGGAAAACAATGGTATGACAACCAAGTATGTTACGGCCCCATGCATCCTACATATTATACCCACCGCTACACATGCGTAGATGAGAAAACCAAGTATGTTGCGAAGGAGGGCGTTCAAGGGACAACACCGCACGCAAAAAAGAACAACGAACCACCACGCACGTCAAAGGGCATGCCCAAAAACACAAACCACAATCATATATCCCCCATATTCCTCCATAGGCTCCGACCACTGCGAGATACACGACGAAAAAAAAAAAACAACAAAAGCGCAAAGGGTATGGGGCGGCAACGGACAATGGGGAAACAATGAAAAGGCGAACAAGTATGTTAAAAATACGAAGGAGGGCGCCAAGGGAGCACACCACGCACGCATACCCAAACGTACACAAGGCCCCAAAGTGAAAGAAAACGGAGACAAGGTCAAAGAGAAACATGGTATGAAACCCCACCCCCGCCCCACCCACACAACATGCACTCGCTCTCGCTATAGGCGATGCCCACGAACCACGGGGTAAGAATGGTATGGCGAGCAAGTATGTTAAGAATGCGAAGGAGGGCGCCAAAGGGACGGACCACGCACACACACACACACATACACAAGACCGCAGGGTGCAAGAAGACGGAGACAAGAGCAAGGAGATCCATGGTATGAAACCCCACCCCGCCCCTCCCGCAAACACGCACACGCTCTCACTATAGGGGATGGCCACGTACCACGGGGAAACAAGGGTATGGCGAACAAGTATGTTAAGAATGCGAGGGAAGCCGCCAAAGGGACGGACCGCACACGAAAACACAAACGTACACAAGGCCGCAAGATGCAAGAAGACAGAGACAAGACAAAGGAGAAACATGGTATGAAACCCCACCCCCCCCCCACCCACAAACAAGCACACGCTTTCTCTCTAGGGGACGACAACAAGAAGCTGCACAAGGTATGACAAGTATATTACGAAAAAAGAAAAATAAACACAAAGGCGCCTTCCACACCCTCTCTATAGGGGAAACGCAAGGCAAAGAGGTGTGTTATCGAAGACGCTACGGAGAAAAAAGAAAAAAAGGAGGAGACACAAGGCACAACACGCAAAAACAACCAACCAACCCCCCAAAAGACCTGCACACGCTCTCTCTCTACAGGGGAAGAAAACACGGTGGGACAAAAAAAGAGGTACGTACTACGCATCACGCATGCCACGCATATCTGCTACGCGTCTACAGGACCTCTTGTTCTGCTTTTTGAACCATGCCGACGACCGACGACGAGAACCAACCAAGGTATGACACACCCCACCAACCACACACCGCAAGCACATACACGCACACGCACGGCAGCCACACCGCGCACGACCCCCTACCACGCCACCCACACCAACACGAAGGGCCACACAGCGCACACACACACACCAAGACCAAGGAGAAGGGCACCCAGGGCCCCCACCACCACAACCAGTGGACCCCAGCCAGGAGTGGCTGGGAACCACGCCTACGGCCAACGGCCAGGAGGGGCAAGGGGCGGGGACACCAAACCGCAGACCACCGGCACACCACACACACGCAACGACACACACCAGCACACGCGAAAGACACACCCACCGCACAACCACACCACAGCACCAACAACGCAGACACCACAAACACGCAACACACAACACAGCACGGCCACCGCGCACACCCACACACACCACAAACACACACAACAAAGGACACCCCCACCCGGGAAACACACCACCACAACCGGCGGGCCCCAGCCAGGAGTGGCGGGGAGCCGCACACCACCACCGGCAGCGAAACCTAGCCAGGAGCGGCGGGGAGTAGCAGACAGGAACCTCCGCCAGGAGTGGCGAGGGACCAACTACACCACACACCAGCCACAACCCCACCACACACCACCGCCGCCAGCGGACCCCAGCCAGGAGTGGCGGGGAACCGCGCCCGGGACCCTCAGCCAGGAGTGGCGAGGACCGCCCACCACGACCGGCAGCGAAACCCAGCCAGCAGTGGCGGGGAGTAGCACACAGGAACCTCCGCCAGGAGTGGCGAGAGACCAACCACACCACACACCAGCCACAACCCCACCACACACCACCGCCGCCAGCGGACCCCAGCCAGGAGTGGCGGGGAACCGCGCCCGGGACCCTCAGCCAGGAGTTGCGAGGACCGCCCACCACCACCGGCAGCGAAACCCAGCCAGGAGTGGCGGGGAGTAGCACACAGGAACCTCCGCCGGGAGTGGCGAGAGACCAACCACACCACACACCAGCCACAACCCCACCAACACACCACCGCCTCACACCACACACCACACACCACCGCCGACAGCGAAACCCAGCCAGGAGTGGCCGGGAACAGCGCCCGGGACCCTCCGCCAGGAGTGGCAAGGAACGCCCACCACCACCGGTAGCGAAACCCAGCCAGGAGTGGCGGGGAGTAGCACACAGGAACCTCCGCAAGGAGTGGCGAGGGACCAACCACACCACACACCAGCCTAAAACCCCACCAACACACCACCGCCGCACACCACACACCACACACCACACACCACACACCACACACCACCGCCGCCAGCAGACCCCAGCCAGGAGTGGCGGGGAACCGCACACCACCACCAGCAGCGAAACCCAGCCAGGAGTGGCGGGGAGTAGCACACAGGAACCTTCGCCAGGAGTGGCGAGGGACCAACCACACCACACACCAGCCACAACCCCACCACACACCACCGCCGCCAGCGGACCCCAGCCAGGAGTGGCGGGGAACCGCGCCCGGGACCCTCAGCCAGGAGTGGCGAGGACCACCCACCACCACCGGCAGCGAAGCCCCGCCAGGAGTGGCGGGCCGTAGCACACAGGAACCTCCGCCAGGATTGGCGAGGGACCAACCACACCACACACCAGCCTCAACTCCGCCAACACACCACCGCCGCACACCACATATCACACAACACAAACCACACACCACACACCACTGCCGACAGCGAAACCCAGCCAGGAGTGGCGGGGAACCGCGCCCGGGACCCTCCGCCAGGAGTGGCGAGGAACGCCTACCACCACCGGCAGCGAAACCCAGCCAGGAGTGGCGGGGAGTAGCACACAGGAACCTCCGCCAGGAGTGACGAGGGACCAACCACACCACACACCAGCCACAACCCCACCAACACACCACCGCCGCACACCACACACCACACACCACACACCACGCACCACCGCCGCCAGCAGACCCCAGCCAGGAGTGGCGGGGAACCGCACACCACCACCGGCAGCGAAACCCAGCCAGGAGTGGCGGGGAGTAGCACACAGGAGCCTCCGTCAGGAGTGGCGAGGGACCAACCACACCACACACCAGCCACAACCCCACCACTCACCACCGCCGCCAGCGGACCCCAGCCAGGAGTGGCGGGGAACCGCGCCCGGGACCCTCAGCCAGGAGTGGCGAGGACCGCCCACCACCACCCGCAGCGAAACCCAGCCAGGAGTGGCGGGGAGTAGCACACAGGAACCTCCGCCAGGAGTGGCGAGGGACCAACCACACCACACACCAGCCACAACCCCACCAACACACCACCGCCGCACACCACACACCACACACCACACACCAGACACCACACACCACCGCCGACAGCGAAACCCAGCCAGGAGTGGCGGGGAACCGCGCCCGGGACCCTCAGCCAGGAGTGGCGAGGACCGCCCACCACCACCCGCAGCGAAACCCAGCCAGGAGTGGCGGGGAGTAGCACACAGGAACCTCCGCCAGGAGTGGCGAGGGACCAACCACACCACACACCAGCCACAAACCCACCAACAGACCACCGCCGCACACCACACACCACACGCCACACACCACACACCTCACACCAGCGCCGCCAGCGGACCCCAGCCAGGAGTGGCGGGGAACTGCACCCGGGACCCTCAGCCAGGAGTGGCAAGGAGCGCCCACCACCGCCGACAGCGAAACCCAGCCAGGAGTGGCGGGGAACCGCACCCGGGACCCTCAGCCAGGAGTGGGCAGAAACACCCACCATCACCGGCAGCGAAACCCAGCCAGGAGTGGCGGGGAGTAGCACACAGGACCCTCCGCCAGGAGTGGCGAGGGACCAACCATACAACACACCAGCCACAACCCCACCAACACACCACCGCCGCACACCACACACCACTAACCACACACCACTGACCACACACCACCGCCGCCAGCGGACCCCAGCCAACGAGGGACCAGCCACGGCACACACCGACCACACCCACACCCACACCAGCAGCAAGCCCCAGCCGGCCCCAACCACACACCCACACACGCACGCACACACAGCAACACACACGGAAGGGACACCCACGCCCACGCCGCCACGAACACACAACACACACACCAACACAGACACCACGCGCGCACGCACCGCGCCACAAACACACACACTGACGGCGAACCACAACCAGGGGAGGTAGAGACACACACACAAGCAACACGGCCAGGAAAAGCGAAAAACTCCCCCCACCAACACCACCCCACCCGGGAGAGACGGGAAACCCACCACCGCAAACCACACAGCGAAATGGGGCGCGGGACTAAAAGGGCCCACGGGAGACGCAGGCGAGGGACCCAACCTCAGGGGTTTGGGGGCCCCCCCGGTGACCGTATCGGCCCCACCCGAGCACACACAATAAGGTGGGATACGCCCGGGACCGTTGGTCAGCGGCCCGCAAGGGCACCGGCCTGGGGGGGTGACCAATGGGCCTGACCAAGAGCACTCCCCGCGGCACGTACTGCGGTTCGGGCCCAGCGAGGGGCTGCGGGTAGGGCACACTGTCCATCGGTGCAGGCAAGAGACACACCTGTCCCGCAAGGACTCCCCTGCGACCCACAGTGTACCCGACCCCGGTGTGGGGAACGGCTGGAGTACCTGGCTACGGAGCAGGTCCATTTGTACCGAGCGGGTACAAATGGACGGCCCGTACAACAGAGTTACACCCTGACGGGGAGTGCAAGCATCGGCCCCCCCAAGGGGAAACCCCAGGGGAAGGGACCCGAGCCGACGACAAGGACCCCCCCCCCACCCACCACAGCCGGGAAGGCCCGGGCACGGCACCAGGGGAACACCGCCCCAAGCGACGCGGAAAACCGACAGAAGGAGGAGGGCACGCAAAGGGGGCGGCGGGGGGACACACCACCAACAGACCCCAGCCACAGGGGGCGGGGAACCACACAGCCGAGACGGGAGAGGGGCCACGACACACAGCCCCCACACCCACACAGAGCCGCCAAACCAAGCCCAGAAAGGCGAGGGCAGGCACCCAAACGCACCACCAACACACCGCACACACGCCCGCGCATGCACACAACACACACTACCACAGCCGCCACCGACACGAGCCCCACAAACGCACACCACACACCAAAGCGCAAGCACCGCCCGCACCACAAACGCAACACACGCAAACCCAAAAATCAAGAACCCAGCAACCCCCCGCCAGGGGAGCTGCAGGGCCGCCAGAAACACCGCTAAGACACAAAGGTGGACGCACCAAGCCCTCAGCCAGGAGTGCCGAGCGGCCACACCCAGCTACACCCAACGGACCACGCCCAACCCCAGGACCAGGCACTACGACACCCACACCAGCACCGCCGGAAACACCCAAACCGGACGCCACAACACCCTCACCAGCGGAAACACCCGGAACCAACAGAGACACCGTCGGTAACACCAGCGACCCCAGCACCCAGCACAACACCTAGGACACCCTCACCAACAACAAACCAACACAAAAAGCCATCCAACACTGACCAACGACCGCACCCAGCCGGTCCGGTCCCCCACCGACCCGCACCCAGAACCACCGCCACCAGCATCCACACCATCGGAAACACCAACACCACCAACAATCAAGCCAGCACAACACCCTCACCAACACCATCACCGCCGGCACCATCGCCTACGAAACCTACGCACACCAACACCGGTTCCAGCACCTACATCACCCAAGCCAACGGCATCAAACACAGCATCGCCGGCATCACCCCACCATCAGCATAACCACCGGCAACGTCCGCCACCAGAGGAAACCAAAGCCACCACAGCCGGTGAGCCAACAAACCACCAAGCCCAGGCCAGGGGAGGCGAGGGCACACGCCCAGAACCATCAACAACAACACCCTCGCCACCAAGGCAACCACAGGGCGCCATCCACCACGCAGTCACCAGCGGCACCCACACCACCGGCGCCACCAACACCACCCTCACCCACGACACCACCCGGGGCATCGCCTGCACCACCTACACCAACAGCATCACCAGCAGCCCACACCACCTACTGCACACCCTCCCAGACAGAGCCACAGAAGCCAGCCACCGCCCACCCCCGAACACAGGCCACTGACCACCCACACACAGACCCACATCAACCACCAGCAGCATCAGCAACATCAGAGATGCCGTAAACCATAGCAACGCCCGCAACGACCTCACCACCGGCATCACCGACACCGCCACCGACGATGCGACCTCAGCAACAACAACCCAGAGCGTCAACGACACCACCCAGTAGAACACCATTGAGATCAACGACACCAAGGGGGCCCACACGCGGGCCAGCGACGCCCATGGGAACCTCCGCCAGGAGTGGCGAGGTCCCACCCCCACCGTCAGAACACCACCATCCACCAGGGCATCACCTACAGCGCCCTCGCCTTCGACATCACCCACAGCTCTGCCGGCGGCGCCCTTGCCAACACCGTCACCAGCACTGCCGACAGCGGCAACACAGCGCCACCACCAATCACCCACAGCACCGACCTCCCCAACATCGGAAACAAGCGGCACCACCCCACCAGGACCACAAACCGACCAACCACCAGCCGTGAGTGGCACGCCCGAAGCCGCCGACCACCCAAACGCAGGCCACGCCCAGCACCAACACCAACAACACCCACGCCAACAGACCACCACGAGACACGCCAACCACCAAGTATCACCTATGGCACCATCACCATCGGCAACACCATCGCCGCCAACACCCACGGCACTATCCACACCACCACCAACCCCACATACAATGGGCCAAGGTGCCGTCACCTACAACACCCCTACTACCACCACAACGACCCCGGCACCAAGTAACACCTAGCGCACCCCCACCATCGGCATCACCAAGGACGCCAGCACGGCTGGCGAACAAACGCCACCGAGCCCTCAGCCAGGAGTGGCGAGCGCCCACACCCAGCAACACCCAACCAACCACGCCCAAACCCAGGACCAGGAACTGCGACACCCACACCTGCACCGCCACCAACACCCAAACCGAACGCCACAACACCCTCACCAGCGGAAACACCCGGAACCAACGGAGACGCCGTCGGCAACACCAGCAACCCCGGCACCCAGCACGACGCCTGAGACACCCTCGCCAACAACGAACCAACACAAGAAAACACCCAACGACCATGTTACACCCAAGGCGTTACAACCGCGCCACCCACCGACCCGCACCCAGAACCACCACCAGCAGCATCCACACCAACAGAAACGCCAACACCACCAACAATCAAGCCAACACAACACCCTGAGCATCACAATCACCGGCGGCACCGCCATCCTCACCATCGCCTACGATACCTACGCACCGACCAACACCGGATACAACGCCTAGATCACCCAAGCCAACAGCATCAAACACACCATCGCCAGCATCACCCCACCATCAGCGTCGCTGACGGCAACCCCCGCCACCAGAGGAAACCAAAGCCACCACAGCCGGTGAACCAGCAAACCACCAACCCCCGGCCAGAGGAGGCGAAGACACACACCCAGAACCATCAACAACAACACCCCCGCCACCAAACCAACCACAGGGCGCCATCCACCACGCAGTCACCAGCGGCACCGACACCACCGGCGGCACCACCCCCACCAACAGCATCACCAGCAGCCCACGCCACCTACTGCACACCCGCCCAAACAGAGCCACAGGAACCAGCCAACGCCCAACCCCGAACACAGGCCACTGGTAACCCACACACAGACCCACACCTACCACCAGCAGCATCAACAACATCGCCCGCAATGACCTCACTACAGGCATCACCGACGGCACCACCGACAGTGCGACCTCACCAACAGCAACACGGAGCGTCAACGACAGCCACCACGGCGACACCACCAGGTACGACACCATCGGCAACAATGACACCAAGGGGGCCAGGGCCAACACACCAGCCAGCGACGCCCATGGGAACCTTCGCCAGGAGTGGCGAGGTCCCGCCTCCGCCGTCAGAACACCACCAGGGCAACACCTACAACACCCTACAACGCCAACACTCACAGCTCCCCCGGCGCCGCCCTCACCAACACCAACACCAGCACCACCGACAGCGGCAGCACGGCGACACCGCCACCCACCCGCAGCATCGACACTCTCGACCACAACCGAAGCAACACCTGCCACTAGAGACCCAAGGACAGCCGAAGGAAATATCCCAACACCAGAGACAACCGGCACCACCAGGACCACAAGCCAGCCAAACACCAGCCGAGAGTGGCACGCCCGGAACCGCCGACCACACAAACGCAGGCCGCACCCAGCACCAACAACAACAACACCCACGCCATCAGACCACCACGAGACACGCCAACCACCACCGTAGCACCCTCACCGTCGGCAACACCAACGCCGCCAACACCCACGGCAATATCCACACCACCGCCAACCCAACTAACGACGGGCCGAGGTATCGTCACCTAGAACACCCCTACCACCACCACCACGACCCCGGCACAGAGTAACACCTAGGGAGCCCCCACCGACAGCAACACCAAGGACGCCAGCACGGCTGGCGAACAAACGCCACCAGCGCCACCCACCAGGCCCCCAGCCAAGGGTAGAAACAGCAACACCACACACCATCACACCCACCGCATCGACATCACCCGGAGCATTGTCAACATCAACCAGGGGTCCCCACCACCCAAGCAGCACAAAACACCACAGCAACACCACCACATCCACCCCCCTCACCACCAGCGACACCAGCAGCACCCTCTGCCAGGAATGGCGAGGAGAAAACCCAACAACGCAGAGCCACCCAGCGTCCCCGGCACCCTCACCATCGGACCGCCACCACCGGCACCAACCCCCAACACACCACCGTCACCAACCCCACCGACCCCTGACGCAACAACCACACAGCCCGCACAAACGGCACCTGCCGAACAGTCACCGACACCACTTGCACCACCCTCACCAGCGACCAAGCCCGGTGAACCACCTACGACCACGAAACGCAGGCACTAAAAACCAGAGCATCGCCGACAACACTCCCGGCCAACTCTCAAGAACACCACTGAAAGCAGCACTGTCGACCGAAAGCCACGACACCCTCACAAACCACCAGGGTACGGGTCCCCCTTCCCATCCCCCACCATCTGCACAACCAGCGACACCATCACCAGCACCAACCGAAACACCGACAACGGCAGCCTCACCAACAACCGACACCCCCACTACCGCTGCCACCAACCAGTCACGCCACCCACCGTCGGCGCCGTCCACCAATGCCGCACCCTGAACCACACCTACACCCGAAACCTGCACCAGCACACCCGGCCGGGCTGTCAATGGAACCGCCGCCCATGGCACCGCCTACACTCACCAGCGCCACCACCCCCCCGCGCGAGGCCAGGAACCCCTGGCGTCGCCAACGGCCTCAACGAACAGCAACACCACCAACACCACCACCGCCGGACGGGGACTACCCACAATCCAAGAACAGCTCCACCACCAACAACCAATACACCACCTGCGGCACCCCATCGTCGCCAACGCCACCACGGCACCTTTCACACCTCCACCACCGGAGACGACGTGGGCCACACCACCCGTCATCTACAGCACCCTCGCCACCACCGCCACGTCAGGCCCACAAACGTTACGCCCCAACGGCCAGAACAACACCCTCACCATCGACACCACCGGCAACACCACATACGCCCCATACGTCATCCTCGCTATGCTCACCAACCATCACCCTCGCCATCAGTGTCCACGACATCAGAGGCACCAACACCACGGGCGACGACGACAGCGACAACAGCTGACCCACCAACTAACCACCATCAACCATAGCCCAACACAAACCTCATCTACGCTAACGCCCATACCACCCTAGCCAACAACACCGCCAGCGGCACAATCATCCACTCCGACACCCACACCACCCTCACCACCAACATCTTCACCACCCCCAAAGGGTCAGGGCTCGCGGGGAACGGAACGGCAGAGCGAGCACGCCGACACCCGCACGCGTCGCCGACCCTATCGTACACCGCACTGCAACACGCCCCCCCGCTTCCCCCGACAGGACGTGCGCCGCAGCCCACTGCTGGGACGACAACTACTACGTCCTCCCGGCCATCCGACACCTACTGGCAGCCACGGCCCCGCGCCCACAAGCCCACCAGCAACCCACGGAACCGCAGGAGCCCGACCACCCCATGCCACCACGCTCCATATCCTGCGCGTCCACCGCAGACCAGAACGCGGAACACCAGCGAGAGGAGCCCGACCCCAACCGCGCCGCCACGCCCCCACCGCCCCCCCCCCCAAAGGACATCTACGCCACACTAGCCAGCACCCTAGCCCCCATGGACGCCGAGCAGTACTACCAGTCCATCCAACGAGCCCTCCCTGAGGACCACGCGACCCTCCAGGGCTGGAAGCTGGAGAAAAGGAACGACAACGAGTGGGGCACAGAGGAAGACCTTCTCTGGGAAGACACCTGTAAAGGCACCACGGACGCCTTCCTGGAAGCAGCAGCCGAAACCTACCCCCGCCCGCCCGGGGACACTAGACACGGCCTCCACGCCCTCCTAGCGTTCCACAGCTGGAAACACCGCCACACCATCACCCTCCACCCCCTCGACCACAATCCACACCGATGGACACCTGAAAACGCCGCCACCGCCGCCATCACCGTACAGCAAAGCCCCGAGACCCCGGAGGAATACCACATCACCTGGAACGATCCGGGACCCCACCCCCCCACCTCCCCCACCCTCCCAGATGTCTTCGCCACCATCAGCGCAGAACTCCAGAAGGCGAAAGCCCCACAACAACTGGACGAAGAGATGCCCCAGGCACCATCACCACCAACGACACAAGAAAGACCCTGCACAGAGCCCCTCACCCACCCCATCACCACAATGGAGCTCCCCCAACAACACCGCACCACCCCGGACCGAAAAGGGTTTCGAGACCTGCCACGGGAATGGGCGGTCCACAACAGGGCACTCCGATGGGACGAAATCACACTAGGGCTCCAGGCCATCCGCCTCCACTCGATCACCGAGCCCACCACCACCTGGGCACTACCGACTGGCCGCCACCACCTCTTCCTCACCGTCCAAGGCGATGCCACAATCACACCCACGGAGGGAGACCCCGTAACAGCAGCCCCCGCCCACGCCGTCCACATACCCCCGCAAGCATCGTCGGCCCCTATGACGGTACATCCAGGCCCCACCCCATGGCAAGCCATCATCATCACCTACCCGGCCCCCAACGACCACACACACACCTGGCAGCAACGGTGGGAGGACATCCGGGGGGACCTCCTCCAAGAACACTTAGGGCTCACGCGCACCCACCACACCCTACACCCGATACGGGGAGTAGGCCAAGCACCACACGGCATACACACCCCGGGAGTATGGGCGTACGCCACACCCATAAACCCACAAGCAGCGGAGGACATCAATACCGCCCTATCCATCCAGCAAGCCCAGACCCAAACCCCGCACCGCAACACCCAACGAGGCTACACCATTTGGTGGGCATACAAAGACCACGACACCCTCACCCCCTGACCGGAGGCCCCCCCTCTAGACACCAACACAACCGCCCTCCTCCAAGCCGCAGCAGCGGCAGCCACACAGGTAGGGGCCCCGGAAACCTGGGGCCCACAAAACCTGGTCGAAACCAAAGTGGCGCCCCACGCAAAGGCCCAAGACAAGCCCCCAACACCGAAGCCACTCCACCCCCGACTCAAGCTAGACCCTACGAAACACCCCCCCCAGGACGAATGGGCGACCCACTACATCATCCCCCACACCACCAACCGCAAGAACGACGCCGCCAAGATCACCGTCACCCGCCACCTCCCCCACACCACACAGGTGTATGAGCTGACGGCCCCCAACGTCCTCGTCACCCGTCGCCGACACGACGAGCGATTCACCATACACGCGGAAGGGGCCGCCGCGGCCACCATGTACACATGGGCAACACGGGGGGACCTCCCACACCCCACCCTCCACCACGCCCCCTCCTGGCCCACCCCCTTCCACACAGCGGACCGCCCCAACAAGGAGCCCAAACACACAGGTATGCACAGCCCCGCCCAGGAGGCCCAGCACCGACACGATGCGAGGCGAAAGGCCCGCACCCTCCACGACGACCACACCATCCCCCGCATCAGCGCCCCCCCGCCAGAGTGTCAGATGCCACCCACAACCGCACGATCACAGGCATCACCACGGACTGCCTGAACCCAGCGGCGTCGCGGGCAGACGCCGTATGGATCAGCGAAGGGCGCTCCCACACACAGGCGGTGGCGCGCCTCCACAACATCGAGCCTCACAAACTCCAGCGCGCCGTCGGACCCTTCGCCGTACACGTCACCCCGTACGGCATCAACCGTCCCTGGTGTGAGGACCATGACCCGCCCTGCTCCACCCCATGCACCTCGCCCCTGCGCCAACCGCTGCCGGCCCCCACCATCACGGGCAACATGTACCTGGGCACCGTACCTGGAGACCCGGGCATATACATCCTGCCCAACAGGTCCAGGGAACACGCCATCCCCCTCCACGGTGTAGAATCCCTCGCCCTGGGACCGCCCCCACCAAAACACCAACACCAGCACATCCTGGGGGACAAACGGACACAGGCGCCAGACGGGGGAAAAAAGGCCCACCAACGCGCCCTAGCCCACATCACCGTCCACCCCGCAGCCCATCTACCAAAGGACTTCGGCACGGAGCGCCACATCGTCCTGGAGGGGCAAGCCCACCACATCATCACCGCCGCCCTGTACACCCTCGCCGCCGGCGAACGCCACTGGGACCCCACAACCATCCCAGCGATGCCCCCACCACTGCAGGGCCCCAAAGATCCCGTCACCCCCTTCCACATCGATCAACTCCTAAGCCGTAGGGCCACCCCACACCTCCACCCCTCCAGGATAGAACTAGCCATCGCATCGTGGGACACCCTGGACACCCCCCCCCAACAACCCGCCATCCGAATCCTCAACGCGGACGCCCAATGGTGGGTCCTCCACTGGGCACACAGAGTCCTCATGGGGGCCCAGGCCTATACCCCGGAAATAGACTCAGAAGGGCCCCCACGGGGCCGGCACCGACTCCTCCAGGCCACCACCCTCACAGGCCGCGAAGGCGCCCCCTGGGAAGCCCTCCACACAGCACTCTACTGGGCTCAAGGCTCCCCCAAACGGCCCAGACACACCAGAACCCACGGAGGCCTGGGTCATGCAGGCCAAGGCCATGAGGAACTACCACCTTCACCACCCCTTCGACGACAGCCCGGCCGCACTGCCATTGCCATCCAATTCCCCGGAGACCGTGCGCAAGCTCGCCGACATCATGCGCAGCCACGCGAAAGCGAAAATGCAAACACCGGCAGAACCCCCACTGAGGGATCCGGGCCAGCAAGCAACGCAGCCCTTCTTCAAACCCCACGCCCCCCCAGCCCCGCTACCTCCAGTCCCACCGAAGCAAGCGAGACGAAAAAGGGGCGCACCCGCCCCCAACCAAGCCGGAAAAGCAGCGACCTCCCAACCCCCCGCATCCCACCCGACCCACCCGGCGAACCCAGACCAAGCATCCTCGTCATCCTCCCTCCCGCCATTACCACCGCCCCACCCGGACCAAGCATCCTCGTCATCCTCCCTCCCATCACTACCACCGCCCCACCCAAACCAGGCATCCTCATCATCCTCCCTCCCGCCACCAGCACCGCCCCCGCCCGAGGCGTACCCAGGATTCGAAAAGGGCGCGAAGGTCCAGCAGCCCTTCTGCAACGACCACACAGGCGACTGGATCTGGTGTGAGGGCACGATCCAGTACCGCCTCCGCTACCCGGGGGACAACGGGGGGCCACAGATCCGGCTGATCTGGCACCGCCAAAAGGAGCTAGACCAAGGCAGCAGCTCCCCGGACAAGCAGGGCCCACCCCATCCGACTCCGCACCGAAGAGAACAAGGCCCACAGAGGCACCAAATACGCTGGGGAGCTCCCCCCCGCCGCGCCTACCCAAGCGCCCATCGACCGGCAAAAAGTCCCCGAGCCCCAGTCCCCCTCCCTGACGGGGCAAGGGCCGAGGGCACAAGCCTCCACAGCCCCGGCCCGCCCCCACCGAGGCCACCGTCAACCTCCTCGACCTCAACCACCCGGCCGTCACATACTCCAAGGACGCCACAACCGCCCTCCAGGAGCTCCCGATGGCACAGGGGCTGGGGTGGGTTCCCCACCTCCTCACCTTCCAGGAACAAGGCCTACAACGCGACGACCCCCCAGAAACCACCCCCATATATACCCCGGACCAGAAAGCGTACAAATGCTACTGGCACAAGGGGACCCCCCTGTACGCCCAAACCGGCATGCACGTCCACCTCGTCCACCACCTCAGCGTCCCAGGGAGGCTAGGTGTCTATGAGGTCGTCGGGGACGGATGGCAACTCAACGTCATCAACGCCCACGTCCCCTTTAACGACGCCACGGAACCCTTCCTTCAAGTCCGGGCCGAGGCATACCGCCAGATGGCCATGCTCGCCCCCACAGTCTTCATCGGCGACATGAACGCCGCCCCAACCCCGGCGGACCGAGAGGGACAGGCCACATCCCAGGACAAAGCAGTCCGCGACACCATCGAAATGCTGGGGCTCATGAACCTGACGGCCAACCTCGCAGGCCAACCATCCCACTTCCCCCACCAAACAGATGCCCCCCCATCCCGCATCGACGTATGCTATGGCGACCCCACCACCATCATCTGGGCGGAGGCCCGATATGGACCCCTCCCGCTGGGACCCACAGGCCAGAGCCCCCTGCACATCCGCCTCACCATCCCCAACCTTCCCCCCAGCCCCCCAGAGGATGCGGACCAAGGCCTGGCACCCCCCCTGAAGATGCCCCCACTGCATGACAAGGATGCCTGGTCCCAATATCACAGGGCCATAGACCGCGCCCGGCGCATCCAACCAGACCCCACCGACCTACTCACAGCCATGCGCACGGCCGCCGTCGCCTGCGGCTTCCAGCAACACCCCCACACAGACGACGACCAACCACCCACGGCCCTAGGGGACATGCTCCATGACCTCTGGCATGCGAAGCAACAACTGGCGACCCTCCTCCACACCGATACCCCCCAGACCCGCCGCCAGATACACCAATGCAGGACTCAGATAGCCCACATCAGGGCAGACCTGCAGCGGTGGCACATCCACAGGCAACAGCGCATCGCCCAGGGACACGAACGGTATGCGCAACATGAACTCCCCTACAAGGCCATCCGCCACCTCAACGACGCCATGACCGACACCGGCCACCGCACCATCACCACGGTCCGGCAGGAGGACGGCTCCCTCACCAACGACCCAGCCACAGTGCTCCAAGCCACCAAAGACAGCTTCCTCCGGCAACACACCCCCACCCAAGACACAGTGGACCCAGACACCCAGGCCAAAATCGACCGCCTCTCTCGGGTCTTCAACCACGCCCAGAGCAGGCAACTGGAAAAACGCCCCTTCACCATCCACGAAGTCCGGAAGGCCATCCACAGTCTCTGGCAACACAAAACCCCAGGCTACGACGGCCTCCCTGTGGAGGCATACTACCACCTCCCCGCCCACCTTCTCCGCATCCTCGCCCACCGCCTCTGGGACATCGTCACGGGGCAGACCCCCCTGCCACCAGACTGGGCAAACGTTGTCCGCCCCCTCTACAAAAAAGGGGACTGGGCAAACCCGGACAACTGGCGCCCCATAGTCTGTGCGGTCACGGAGGTCAAAATCGTCTGGACCATCCTCCTACGCCGCATCCGCTCCCACCTGGACCCCCACATACCAGCGAGCCTCTGGGGGGCCATCCCAGGCCTGTCCCCACACGAGGCCATCTTCCTCCAGGACACCATCGCCGACATGGACCCGGTGGACCTCATCATCGCCTCCCTCGACGTCAAAGGAGCCTTCCCGAACACCCCCTGGCTCCTTCCAGAAGCGGTGTGGAAACGCCTGGGCCTCCCCTTCTACAACTTCGCCTCCGGCTACATCCGCACCCGCAAATACACGGTCCGCACTGGAGCAGGCCTCACCCCCTTCCTGGAGCCAGGCAGCGGGGTCCCCCAAGGGGGAGCAGAGGGCCCCTTCCTGTACCTTCTAGTGACGCTCCCTCTGGCCCTCGCAATCGAGCAGGATTACCCGGCCTACGCACCCTACCCCCTCCTCTCCCCCCTGGTGGGCTTCGCGGACGACACCCACCTCACGGTCGCACACACCCCACACGAACCCCATGCCCCGGACCCCGGGCCAACGGTCACCCAACAGGCCAATGACTTACTGGACGTGACCGTCTCCTACCTCTCCCACAACAACCTCATCGTCCACCCCACAACGTCAGTGGCCATGATCAAGGGGTCTGCCACACCCCCCACCCTAGGGCCACAAGGGCCCCCCATGCAAGTCGTGACAACCACCACCCACCTGGGGGTAATCCAGGCCGCCAACCCTGAGGACGCCACCCTCCCTCCCAAGTTGCGATCACACCTCGCCCCTCTCCCCAGATATGCGTCCCCGACCACCAAGGCCCTCTCCCTGTCCCACCAGAGCCTGGCGTACTACCTCACCGGGGTCTTGAACGCCTCCACAGGCTTCCGAGCACTCCACCTGACACACCCCACCACCGCCCTCCAGCCGGCCACACGAGCCGTGACCAAGGCATGGGCAGCACACGGGGGCTGGCCCACCTCCATACCCACCCGCGCCATCAGAGCGGCATGGCCCCACTATAAGGACGCCACAGGGGACGAGGTGAAAGCGGCCTACACAAGACACACCGCCCTCCTCCTTCACCGCATGACCCACAACCACTCACCGAAGGTCCGCGAGGTCACCACAATCCGCCTCCAAGCCGCACAACGGGCCCGCAACACATGCCTGCGCTGGTTACTCCACCAGACGGGCATGCCCACCAACATGAACACGCGCCTGTGGAACCACTTGCAGCTTCTCCTCCCATCCCCACACCACGCCATACTCACCAACCACACGTGCCCGGAGAAAGGGCCTCTAGCGGTCCTCTGCGGGGACCTCCACCATCACTCCAAGGGCACCATCCACACCATAGACCTTGTCGGGGCCTCGATCACCGTAGTATACGTCACCCTCCCCCAAATGCGGGTCCTGCACCACAGCGGGGCACACCACACCCCCTTTCTACAGCTTCCGGAATGGCCTCAATACCGCCTCTTCCACCAGTACCTCACGCAGACGGCACGAGCAGCGAGACACACTCTGCAGGGAAGCAAAGACATGCACAAAGCAACACCCCCGACCCATCCCAGCGACACCGCCCTACGCACCCACCGGCTCGAAACACGAACCCGTCCCCCCGGTGACGGGCCCAGTCCCACCACTAACCCTACTACTGGCCCCGACTGAAGCCAAACCCACGCAGACCACCATCATCCACCACGGGGCAAAATGGCGCATACCGAAACACCACATGACCGCCCGAGACCTACCACGGGTCCCCCATGAGTCCCAGAGCATGCCACGCACATGTTGGGCCTCTGACCCCGAGGCATCAACCACACCATGGCCCGTACTACACCTCATAGCACGCCACCACACCCACCCCACAACCCACCTACAACCACAGGCCTACGCATGGGTAGCCTCATGGTTCCACCGCACCGACACTAACCCCACGGTAGCATGGAACCCCGACCACGCGCCCAAATGGCTCTTCACCACTACACCCACATGGCCCCGCCCCGACCCGGCAGGGGTCGCCATTGGTTACAGCATGTACGAGCCAGGCAGAACGGGCAAGCACGAGCACCCCTACTATCCGCTCCACCACTCCTGCCACACACCGGAGCACCGAAAACAAACCCTCACATGCCACGACCTAAACCCAGACACAGCCTACATCCTCCACTACATCTACTCCTACCTCACACAAGGACAGCCAGAGCAGCGAGTCATAGCCCTGTCCCTCCAAGCGGAACACATCATCTCCAAAGGAATAGGGGTATACGCCACCCCCATCCTGCAGCCCACAACCCCAGTAGCCCACCTCACCACGGGCCTCGCCATATACGCCTACCTGCCCATGAACCCATGCCGCCTCCCACAACCATCACCGGCGGACCGGCTCTTCTTCACCGATGCCTCAGGCGAATCCGCCCTCACGCCCATCACTGGGGGGGCCATGCTGCAGCTAACCCACACCGGGGGACACTAACACATGGACCACAACACAGGCCACACGACCTATGGGGCCTCCTCCCACGGGAAGCTAGGGGCCACGGCCGACGCCATCACCGAGATCGGGGCGCACCTACCTGCCCACTCCCCGCACATCGTCCGGGTCTGGTTCGTGGTAGACGCCACTGTCGACACACACCTGCTACTCCGCATAGCAAGGCAACCACTTCACAAAGCCACCGCGACGAGCCTCGGCACCCAGGCACTGCTGCTCTGGAAAGCCCTTCGCAGCCTCCCCCCCTACGTCCAACTCCACATCGTGAAACAAGAGTCCGGCAGACACCAATACGGAAATGGTAAGGTCGACAACCAGGCAGTACACCAGCGCACAACGCACCTACCAGCCCTCCAGATCCCTGACCTCGGCCGAAACCACACACACCTCCAACACATACCCCCCGTACCCGAGCCCCATCAGACCCCAGACTGGGTACCAGAGGACGCCCCCTATTCATCCCACGACAGAGCATACCACTACCCCAACGCCATCCAACATCTCGCCCGCGTGCTCGGCGACGCAGACAGCCGGGCGCACATCCAGGAGCTCCAGGACAGATTGCAAATCCCCCTCTACCACTCAGCGCTGCGCCCAGCAAACGTCCCAGCCCACCTCCAAAAACGACGCATCCAGCTCCTGAGGGAGCAACTACCATTCCTCACCAGGGTCGCCAGATGGCCCGCCCGCAAACCCATCCACGTCCCTGCAGAACACACCCGTTGCCCGTGCGACCACACCACCCCGGAGGACTGGGAACACTTCAAGAAATGCCCCTCCATACAGGCAGGGACACGCTAGTGGGCTGGTCCCCGGCAGAAACCCTACGACAACACGAAGGATGGCAAGCCCACAGCCACGGACACCAGGCCACCGAACACCTCTTCCGGGATCCCCTGGTCAAAGAAGCCACAATGAGAGGGGCGGTGACACAGGCCCTGCACCGACACCTCACCAAACACACGGAAAGCCCCATGGAGGCAGCAGCGCACCTCCAGCTAGAGGCAGTCCGCAGAGCAGCGGCCCAAATGGTACAGCGCAAACACCTCCTGTTAACACACGCGGAGCAACTCACCGACTTCACCGCCAGGGAACACATGCAGCGTCTCATCCATTACCATGCCGTGCATGACCCAGACGTTGACTAACCCACTCCGCGCCCCGCACGCGCCCCCCATCTCCATCCGCAGGCCTCCAAGACACCACCACAGCGCCCAGAGGCCCATCTCTCACCCAAGAAGCCACCCGGCACCGCCCAGCCCGGCCGAGCCAAACCAGGGCCAACCATACGTCGACGTAGACGCGCAAGACCCCGGCAGCCCATCCAGCCCGACCCCCCCGGACCCGGGGCACCCCGCCATCACACCGGCCACCATCCGCGACCCCGACCTCCTCCGAGCAACCCTCCAACCGAGGGCCCCGACCACCCCCCTAGGCTGGTACCGCCTACAAGACGACTGGACCAAGCTCACCGTCACAGCCCTCCGGGACCTGACCACCCCAGGCAGCGGCCTCCACGCGGCCATCGTAGACCTCGTACTCTGGCAAGGCCGCAAACACACCCAGGGCCAGCACGTCTGGATCCCCCCCATCGAGTGGGGCCGGGCCCTGACGCACGACACCGGCATCAACGTCACGCGTCGAGGGACCGTACGCCTACGACGGGCCCCAGCGGAGAGGGACCACCCAGCGGACCCGAACCGCCCGGAGCAGTGGGAACAGGACACCGCACCAACCCGCTGTAAGTGCGGCTAACCCCCATCTGCTCAGATTTTCACTGATCTAACCCAGATTGACTACATTTTGGTCATTTTCTTTGCTTCGGCGGAATCGCCGCCTCGCAGCTCAGTCTCAGGATAAGACCTATATATTTCTGATATGCGGGATCTGATTCCGCGGTCCATTCTCCGTAAATCCGCCGCGTTCCGATCATTTGCCTGGAATCGCCATTTGCCGCTGACGCGCGCTCGCGGGCCAGATCGGCCAAATATTTTTCACAATCGGATTTATTTAAATCTTTTCAGACAGATATGGACACTCAGATGTGCATAGTAAAATCCGCATCAATTCTCTTCATAGACTGGGATTTTCTGCCGGATAACACTCAACATGGACCTTGCTTCAGTTGTTGCTGCTCTCGCCTCCGTTGGTGTCCGAGTATCCGGTTCTACCCCCAATAGCAGCGTTCAGGGAGACTCCTCGCGTGCCTGCCCCACTGGTCTTGCCAGCCCCGAGCCCTCCGGCACCATCAACGACCCAGGGCAGCACTTTCATGGTAGCAGAGGCTACCTGAATGTTGTTCCTTTGGTGTCCCAACCACAGCTAGCCCCCCAGTACGGCCCCGTAGACCCCGCCACCTCCGGAGAAGTAACGATTACGTTGCCCTGGTGCTGTGCGAACGAGGCCTTGAGAGGAATGCCTTGCGCAAGCCCAA
Source organism: Eutreptiella sp. 'Long Island Sound 2002' (assembly GCA_964036045.1). Taxonomy (NCBI): domain Eukaryota; phylum Euglenozoa; class Euglenophyceae; order Eutreptiales; family Eutreptiaceae; genus Eutreptiella; species Eutreptiella sp. 'Long Island Sound 2002'. The sequence continues at coordinate 87,325,935 of OZ038378.1, forward strand.
GTTGCCCAAGAAGGGCACAAATCAGCAGCTGTGGGGACCCAAATTACAATCCCAATCCCAGTCGAAATTGGCCATCAAGCAGCTGGAATCTGCCAGCCTACTCCGATGGCAACGCTCCGGTGGAGCTTACGGACCTGGCAGGTACCAATACTCCTTACCAATGTCCACATTTTGAGACCATCGACGACGATCTGAACGACATTGAGATGGGTGGTCCAGGTGAGGTACCTAGCTAAAATCGACCAGCCCCTTGGGCACAATGGGACGACCATTTGTCTTCAGAAGTGGCCCGTAACCTTGAGGCGCTTGAGGCCCTTTGTCTATTAGCCACGTCTAAGCTGATAGGACAAGAAAGAATCGCCTCTGATTTTTTAATGGAATATGTTTTCCTTCTTCAAGAAGAAATTAATACCAGGATGTGGTGGCGTTCTCAAGAAGATGACTCTTTTGCCATTTTTTTGCAGATCTGGGAGGCAAGCCCCTTCCCGAAGGAGAAGACCAAGGCACCTGTTGCCGGGCCCTCCGCCCCTCATCCCCCTGTTTCCATCCGCGACGATCTAGCCGCCGCGGTTGAGGAAGGAATTTTAGAGGCAGCCAGGCAGGCAAGCCTGGAAATCAGGGCTGAAGGAGCTCCCCAAGTGGACTCCTGGCTGCGGACCACTGAGATTAGCGGTCCAACAGCCTGCTCAGGCCCTTCAGGACACGGTATGTACTGTCCTGCCGACTGCTCCTGCAGATCCCAGCGAGATACTGAGCTCCAATTGCTCAAAGATCAAATGCAACTCATCATTCAAACGCTGGAAATCAAAGATCTTTTCAAGACGTACATGCGGTCTGAGGGCGCATCATCGGTGGAACAAACAACAGAACTGTCGGAGGAGGCGACAGAAATTTTTTCAATTGCTCCTTCGGTGGACTCTAAGACCACCGATGCAAGGATCAGCAGGACCAAACTAAAGGAAAGGGTTACAATCTCTCGTTCTCAGAGTAGGACGGCGAAGGCTAGGACTGAGGCTCAGAATGCCAAGCGAACTGCCTCCCGTACTGCCCCTCCTGCTGCTGATTCCAATGCCTTAGCCCAGCTGTTGCTCGCCCAGACCCTCGCCGGAGCTGGTGTGGCGCATGATGCCGCCAAGGTGTCTGCCATTACGGCCGGTGTTGGGCTGGATTCACTTCTTAATCCTACTTCATTGCGACTTCGTCAGGTTGCCAAGCAACCAAAGAATAATGGGAACCCCAGACGTTGGCCTCAGTTCCAACGGGAATTTAAACTGTGGGTTAAGACTCAAAAACTCCAAGATGATCAGTTCCTGATGGCCCTCTTGGACTGCCTTGAGGGAGCGCCGGCCAACACTTGGCTCGGGACCTGGAGTGATTGTGAGGATTCAAGTTCCCCCCTTACCTTTGATGAGGTGTGGGAACAGTTGGAGGTACGTGGATCCCGGCTGCCACAGGACCATTACCACCAGATGTTGAAGAATTTTCCTTCATTCTCGCGATTAATCTTGCACGAAGTGCAAGACAAGAGACAGCGCTTCTGGAACTTAGTGGAAGAATCTGAACATTCAGGCAAAAAATTTTCTAGTGCCGAGCTGAAAAATCTGATTTTTGACAAGATCCCCTCCGAAACTGCCGCCACCCTTCGGAATAAACAGTTCGAAGAAAAGGTCAAGACCTGGTGGGCGGAGGTCGAAGGCTTTGAGGCCTCGGCCAACAGGTTTACGGTCAGGGAGGCACTTCAAAAGTGCTCCCCCACGTCGTTTTCCAAGGTGAAATTCACTGAAAACACGTGGAAAATCAAATTTAATGAACACGAGGATCGGGACTTGTTTGTCCAAGTCCTCAACAAGGGAGTAAGCTTCCATGTCCATCGCCTGAAGGCCAGGAACTGGGTGTTTTCGTTCACCCCGAAGGAATTGTGGGAAGAGGTTGAGCGGCTCGCTGACGCCGCCAATCAAAATTTCCATGAGGGTCTTGGGGGAAAACAAAATACCCAGCAAAACACCCAAAATGGGGCCCAAAAGGGCAACAAAAAGGTGAATGACACCCGGAATGTTCAGGATCACTGTAGCATCTGCCTGCTTTTAGGTTCTACGAACCGAGCTAAGACGCATTCTACTGGTAATCACCGATGGTCTTCTTACGATCACAAGGTGATTGGTGAAAATATCAGTAATCCGCAGAATTCAGACAGGAATGACAGACAGGTGCATGGTGGAAAGGGGGGAAAAGGGAATCCGACCCCCTCCGGTGGAAACAAAAATACTGGAGGCCCTGGCGGGTCCCAAGGCACAGGAAATCGGACTCCATCCGGCTCCGGTGGGCAGCCGAACGGCCAGAAAAGTCCCAATGGCAACGCCGGAGGCGGAAATCGAAATCCAGGCCAAACCCCTCAATCCGGTACAAACAAGGGAAATGCTCCAGGATCCCAGGGTAAAGGTAAGGGAAATCCTTCGGGAACCCCTTTCTCTGGTAAGGGCAGAGGGCGTGGCGACGGTGGAGGTCCATCATCCGGCGGCCGTGGCCGTGGACGTGGAAAGGGCAACCATCGTGTGGATCAGGTCTCAGGTGCAGATCAGGTGTCCGATGCGGATCGAGATTACGTTGAAAATGCCTTGGATCCAGCAGATGATCCGTTCCAAGATGAGTGGGTCGACGAATCAGGGTGTGTTCACAATGTTAACGCAGCCACTGGAGGTCAGAACGCCTAGGGGAGCCACGAAAATCGCCCCTCCCCAGGCGATTTCAGGCATGATCCCCAGATTCCAGATCGACCATTACTTGATGTAGGGTCGCTTGTCTCCTCTCCCCTGGATCCGGCAGCGGATCCTTCTGTTGTAGTGGACGAGGTTGGTGTACAGTCCAAGCACAGGGGCCGTCAGTTTGTCACAAAGCTGTGGGTCTCTGATTGCAAGGGAAATCTCCACCTCGCCACTTGTTTGTGTGACAATGGATCAGAGGTAAATCTCCAATCCAATTCTTTCTTACCCGACGACTGCGTGTTTGAGTCGCCTCATCCTGTTACCCTCGAGGGAGTTTCTGGACATTCTCTCGCAGGTGGGCAACGCGGTTGTTATATATCAACTCATTTGGTCGCTCAAGACCTTTGGGAAGAAGGTAATGTGGAGGAAGTTGTCCTTAAGGATGACTACTTCTATCGTGCCGACATAAAGTATGACCTTTACTTGGGCCATTCTTGGCTTCGCAAGAACAGGGTGGCGCCCGTAGGTCATCGGCGTTGTTTTTTGCTGGAGTCAGGTCCCTTGGAGCGTCCCGAATTTCGTTTTTTGCACGCAGGGTTTAAAAGTGCAGAAGAATTTTTGAAGCAAAAAGTTACACCAAAATTTGGCGAAGATGTCACCATTGCAGAGGTGAATGGGAGTGCCGATTACTCCCGAGAGTTAGAATGTCTTCGTAGGGACTCCCAGCCACGACGCCCTTCGCGCTGGCACTCTTCATCCTACAGAGTTGTCGACAAATGGCGCGATGCAATTTGTGAATATTTTCATGAACACCATTCCTTTTGGCCACAGTATGATGCCTTTGCTAACCGCGAGAACAAGCGCTTCGACAAGCATTTTCGCGACGCTTGGACCCATAAATGGGACAAGAAGTTGTCAATTAATCCTCCGTTTCACTTGATCCAGCAGGTCATCCACAAAATCAAGCAAGATAAAACCCAGGCGATTTTAGTTGTGCCCTTGTGGGACGACAAGCCTTGGTTTCAGGAATTACAAGACATTTGTGTAGATTACATCGAACTTCCCAGGAAGATGAAGCTGTATGCCAGGGACGACACAGGTCCCCTGCCACAGCGGTCCTGGAGTTCGCTTGCATTCCTGGTGGATGGAAAGCTTTCTGACTCTAATTCTGCTGATTCTGGTACTGATTCCTGTGTTGGGTCTGAATCTGAGGTTGAGCGTGGTACTGATGATGAATCTATTTTTTCTGCTTTTTGTCCGTCAGATACCCAAGGTGATCCAACGTCAAATGGATCCGCCTCGTCTCCCTCTTCCCCAATACGATCGACATCGAAAAGAATCTTCAGTGCACGGGCGAAGAAAAATTTCAAATCGCGCCGCAAATTCAGAGTGTTTTATGAAAAGCCACGTGTGGAAGCTTTCATAGATCCTTTCGAGGAGCTGGATCACGAAGATAATCTCTGGAATGTCGACACTCGACCAACCTATCTTCAAGAGGCAGTTGATACGGACCTGTTTAGGGACATCCGTAAGAAGATTCTTCCTGCCAAGGCCGAAGAAGTCGCCAAAGATTTTTCGACAGTAATTCCTGGCGATCAGGTGGACACTGAGTTGTGTTCCAAGTCAGGAGAAAAGATTTTTGAGGAACGGAAGAACACAACCCTTTCAGGGAAGTTGATCAAAGACCCCCCTGTCCGTGGACAGTTCGGTGAAGCCTTCATTGAGCTTCGTGAAGGTTACAAGGCGAAGAAACAACGTCCTTATGAGAACCATGGACATAAACATGAGATCCTCAGAAAAATCACCGAGAGAAATCTCAGGGAATTTGGTTGGCTTGAGGGTTGTATGACCAGCGAATGGTGCTGTGCACCCTTCACAGTCCCGAAGCCGCCGCCTGCAGACCAGAACACTATTGATGGTTGGCGAATGGTGGTTGATTTTCGCAATCTCAACGCGGAAACCAAGGCGGATTCACACCCCCTGCCCCTCATTGAGGAGGAAATCGCCAAGAGGGCAAGAGGTCGTTTGTTTTCGGTGCTGGATCTCCGTCACGGCTTTCACCAAATGCCGTTGAGGAAGGACAGCCGACCTCTCACCTGTATGTGCACGCCATGTGGCCCAGTCCAGTGGACGGTCATGCCCATGGGCCTGAAGAACGCCCCTTCGTTTTTTCAAAGAATGATGGAGGATGTGCTTTTTACAGCCCATCCTGAGCTTCGTGCCTTCGTGAGTGTGTACATAGATGACATAATCATCGCGACGGAGGGGGAGGGACTGACCGAAGCCGAGCTGGTGGCCCTACATGAAAAGCAGCTGAACCAAGTTTTGGACATTCTTGATGCCAATCAGCTGATTTGTGGGCCAAAGAAGGGAAAATTATTTTTGAAATCAGTCGAATTTTGTGGTTCTCTCCTAGAGAATGGCACCCGACGACCCAGTCCAGGGAAGCTCGTCGCTATTCAGAAGTGGAAGCGCCCTGAGACGATCACGGAGTTGACAGGATTCCTGGGTTGTTGCAATTTTTACCACACTTTTGTGCCAAATTATGCCAAATTTGCTGCCCCCCTCACTGAATTACTGAAGGTAGGGAGAGATGCGGGCAAGGCAGGTTCAAAGGTTCGTGTCAAGTGGACTGACGAGTGCGAGGAGGCCTTCCATCACTTGAAGGCGGCCCTCTGCGAAGTCGCCACGTTGCATGTGCCGCAATTCGACCGACCCTTCTACATAAGAACCGACGCTTCTAGGTACGCGATCGGAGCTGTCCTTGAACAGGTTGATGAAGCCACAGGTGATCATTACCCTCTTGCATTTTGGTCCCGGAAGCTAGCCCCACGCCAAATGCAATGGTCGCCGCGTGAGCAAGAAACCTACGCCATAATCTGTGCTTTAAAAAAGTACCAATCGTGGGTTGGCACCAATCGAGTCGAGGTCCTGACGGATCATCGATCTCTGGAGTATTGGGCCACCGAACACATTGATACTGTCGCGAGCCCAGCTGGTCGACGGGCCAGATGGCACGAATTTCTCAGTCTGTTTGACCTCCATGTGTCGTATTTGCCTGGAAAACATAACACGGTAGCGGATGCTCTGAGCCGATGGGCTTACCCCGCTTCAGAGGGGCTGCAAAGTACCAACATCCATGGTACGGAGCAGGACCGCCACGTCGTGATCGAGTGGGATCAAGAGGAAAAAAAGCTCCTCCGACGTGAATGCATGCAATGCGCAGTTAAACAGCATGCATTGCCGTGTCACGACATCACGGCCTTTTCAGATCCGGCGCATGCTCATGAGATCTGCACCAAAACACTGAAAGTCGTGGAGAAAGTCACCGATCCCTCCTCAGGGAGTGTGAAACGGTTTGACTATACCCGACGAGTAAGTAGATTTCGGTTGATCCAGGGCATTAAGCGACGAGATCCGGCCAAAATTCCACCCCTGCCGAAAGATTCTCTGATCATCCGTGACTGGACGTCCGATTATCTGCAGGATCCCATGTTTAACGAGGTCTTTCGAAATCTCAAATCCAAAGATGCTCACAAGGATGGGATTTTTTCTGAGTATTCGTTGGATGGGGGGAAGCTGTGGATGGAGGGTAAATTGTGCGTACCAGACGCCCTGGCCCCCCGAGTGTTAAACTGGTGGCACAAATGGGAGTCCCCCCACGCACATGGCCGTCGACTGTGGTCGATGATTAAACATAGGTTGTTTGGCTCACGGCTATATACTCATTGCATGAAAGTAGCCGCCGGATGTGCCCAATGTGCTGTCTCGACGCCTCCCAGCGCGAAGAAGCACGGCCATCTGAGGCCTCATCCTATTCCGGAGCGCCTCTTTAACAGAGTCACCAGTGATTTCTTCTATCTCGGTGAACTCGATGACGAAGAGTGCCATTGGACTAATAAAAAAGTCAATGGTGTGCTCCTTTTTCAGTGCCGTCATTCCGGCTACATTCAAGTGTTGCCTTGCAACATTGAGTCGATGACTGGCAAGGCTGCCGCCAAATGGTGCGCGCAGACCTGGATGGGAGGCTGGGACGTCCCATCCGAGGTGGTAACGGACTCAGGCAAAGAGTACACCTCCGAATGGTGGAGAGAATTATGTGCTCGCCTTGGAATCCACCACCTCAGATGTGAAATCCACCCACATCGAGCGCTGCCTGGCGAAAGAGCCGGCCGTTCACTTATAAATATGCTCCGTAAGGAACTCGCCAGTGAGAAGGACTTCCATTGGCTTGAGATTCTTTTCGCCATGCTTCGCCGTTACCACAACACGCCTTTGTATCATGGCCTTTCTCCAAATGAAATTGTCTTTGGACGAAAGAAGTGTTGGTGGAACATGCCGTTGAATAATCCTCGCCCCTGTAAAGATGCTTCGCTGTTTTTGGACGAAGTCCAACGAGCAGAAAAAACTGTCTCCAAATTAATCGAGAAGCATCAAGCTGACTGGCTTTGGGTCCAGAATCAAGGCCGAAAAAACCCCCACAATTTTGAAGTCGATGATCGAGTTTGCCTTCGAAAATCCGAAACCACCCTGGACGGAGATGACAAGCTTCTTCCCTTGTGGGAGGGGCCATTCGCTGTTACAGCGCGTCTTGGTGAGAACAGGTGGAGGATTCGTGTGGATGTCAGCAGGGAAATTGACGTTTCGGGAGATCGCCTCAAGAGAGAGATCCCCTCCCCCAAGGATCGGGTTAAACCCCTTTTTTGGACTTCGAAAATTTTGTCCGATGGGGTCATCGAAGGGGGGAAATACGAACTCAAGAGGATTGTTGAAGCAAGACGTGACCAAAAGGGCGAATGGGAATTTCTATGTGAGTGGAGGGGCTTTGATTCCAGTCACAACAACTGGGAACCAGCCCATTCTTTTGTCCATGGGTACACCAAGGGGTTCATGGACTTCCTCAAGAAGCACCCCGAAATTGGCGTACTCCCGACAGATTGTTTGTCGAAACCAGACAGACAAGTGGAGAGCGACGGAAAAAGACCTGTGGTGAATCGAGATCCAGCCTTTTACGGCCCTCAGCAGCCACATTCCAGGGCTGATCTGTCGATCCCCCCTCCTGCGGTGAGGCCAGCCCAGGAGCCAAATGAAGACCAAGCTTCAAGTTCGGCCGCTGATTTGCAGCGCCCAAGCCGTACGAGGGCCCGACGAGGCAGGTTGGTGGTCACATGTATTCGTGCGTGGCCGACTTCAGCCTCGCCCCAACCACATTCTGCTCAATCCACTGTTCATTCTTCCTGATTTCGAACTGATGTGGAGAACTGCAAATGTTTGATAATTTGACGTCAATCAACTTTTTTTTGGTCTCCGTTCGGCAGACAAGGCGTAGATACGCTGCCGAAAGCTACGGAGTGTGCTGCCGTGTTCAGAAAAAACCAAACTCAGGCTTAATTCAGGCAGATTCGGGGTAATCTTGTCTCTGTTGGTCTGTGCATCTTTGGAATTTGGCTACTCGTGCAGATGGAAGCAAATGTACATAGTAAAAACACCGGCCGGTGACATTCACCCCTACAGGCACCCCCTGTAGTACTGGCTGCACCAGTTGCGACGCCAGGAACTCAGATCTTACCTTCATTTGCCGTGATGCTGAAGCCAAAGTCCAGATTCAGATCCAGATTCCTTGAATTTAACTTGAATTCCTCAGGTTTGTCCATCATTCTGCCACTGTTGCACGAAACCGAGACGTCAATTGTTCAGACAACCTTCAGATAGGAGCTCTAGGGACTTCTAACAGCAACCTCTGAAGTCCGTAAGCTTCGTTGTATTTTTGGCACACGCCAATGTGAGCTCAATCCGACCTGAAACTGTCGAAAATGGTGAATCCAAGTGTCTTGTGGGACTCATTCAAAAGATTGGCCTTGTCCAAGTCGATTGACACCGCCGCCACTGTAAATAAAGGACTATACGGTGTCTCTCATATATATACCGTCAGTAAAGCGCCTTCAGCGAACCTTCGGCGCGTTACATGCCAAGGATCCAGGGCCAGCATGTCCCATCATGATGCATCATCACATGATCCACATTTTCATAGAATCTGTTAGATGCTCGCGAACCAACGTGCCGGAAAGCACAATTGAGCTGAATAAACGACAATATATATTAACTTTAGTCTAAACGAAAGTGTTAGTAGTTTCAGTTCTAGACATTCCGCTTCATTTCACCTTCATCTTAGGGAATTTCCTCATTTTAGGACAATTTAGGTTGATTTCCTTGTCATCTCCTCGCATTCCTCAAAGATCTGTTTAGATCTAAGTGCACAGAAAAACATCACTACCTTCCATGGTTCACTTAGGGTCTGTAGACTACATTTGTATTTGTTTTCCCTCTCTGTGACTGCTTCATCTCCTTCATCTCTGCCCAAATTAATTCCCAATCTTGCTGAATCTTGTGAGCATCCACCAGATGCGCCAAATCTGAAGCACATGCTGCACTTTTCAGAACGAGAAAAGCGGGAGTAACACGATGTAGAGTTCGGCGAGGACACCGTAGCGTGCCCGCGACAGCGAAACTGTGCCAGAGCGCTGAGATGTCACTCCATTTCTTGATTCCCCCACTCAATCCACCAATAATCTACCTCATTCTCAACCAGTGCATGGTTTGGTATCGATTCTCGATACGTTTACATGCTTCTTAGCCCTTAACCTAATGTCGTACTGCACGGAGGACTGTTCGTCACTCCTCATTCTGTCTCATTTCAGGTTCATCCATCCTGATTCAGTGCCAATTCAGCCCAAATCAGGTCAGATCAAGCAGATTTCGCCCCATCGAGGCTACATTTCTATTCTTTTCTGGGACTTACCCGCACTACGTTCTTCGTTGACGTAGCGACACACCCCAGTGTGTTTTTGGAGGGGGAGTGTAAGTGCGGCTAACCCCCATCTGCTCAGATTTTCACTGATCTAACCCAGATTGACTACATTTTGGTCATTTTCTTTGCTTCGGCGGAATCGCCGCCTCGCAGCTCAGTCTCAGGATAAGACCTATGTATTTCTGATATGCCGGATCTGATTCCGCGGTCCATTCTCCGTAAATCCGCCGCGTTCCGATCATTTGTCTGGAATCGCCATTTGCCGCTGACGCGCGCTCGCGGGCCAGATCGGCCAAATATTTTTCACAATCGGATTTATTTAAATCTTTTCAGACAGATATGGACACTCAGATGTGCATAGTACAATCCGCATCAATTTTCTTCATAGACTGGGATTTTCCGCCGGATAACACTCAACATGGACCTTGCTTCAGTTGTTGCTGCTCTCGCCTCCGTTGGTGTCCGAGTATCCGGTTCTACCCCCAATAGCAGCGTTCAGGGAGACTCCTCGCGTGCCTGCCCCACTGGTCCTGCCAGCCCCGAGCCCTCCGGCACCATCAACGACCCAGGGCAGCACTTTCACCCGCGACACTGCTCTCCGCGCCGCCGGCCTCCGCACCCCAGACGACGACCTCCCCCCCCCACCTACAGACAGTGACCACCCCCCGCCGGAGGTCTGGGTTACAGTCCTCGAGCGCGGGCACTACTACGTGATAGCCGCTACAGCTACGTCCCCCGGCCCGCAATGGCTCGTCAAAGGGACAGACACCATGTTCGCCCCAGGGACCGCCCTACCAGGGGCAGTAAGGGACCCCACAACCCAGCACAGGGTCCTCAGGGGCGTCCTCCAGCCGGGGGACAAACCCCCAGCCCGCGCCCTGGCCCAAATCACCTCACGGAAGGCGGGCTACCACCTGGGATTGGCCATGCTCTGCCTGACCAACTGGATCCAGCGCCGCTGGCCACCCACGGGGACCGTGCCCTGGGCTTGGGCCATCCCCACCGCCCACACACAGGTCGAAGCGGGCCCCGACACGCGATCAAACCCCCCCCCCAGACCGCAGCAATCCCTCACCTGCGGGTACCACGCCATCCACAGGGTCCTCAACCGCGTGGGTCTTAGCCCAAAGCTATCATACCCCCTTCCCACCACTGACTAGGAGGTCCACCAGATACGCAAGCTCGTCTGGGAAATCCTTGCCGCGGCAGCAGAAGACGGCAAGCTTCTCCTCCAAACCGCCCGGCCTACAACTGGCGACGCAAGCGCGCCGCAGCGAGCGGACACATACACCGACACAGCACACCCCACCGCACGATCCCCGCCCATGCCCCTCCCCTCTCGCTGCTCACCCGGAGACCCACACACGCCCACTATCGCGCGCACCCCCGGGCCCCGCGACACGGGCCTCCCCCACCCGCCCGAACACCAGCACACGCCCGCCACACACCCACCCGCCCGACACCCCTCACCACCCCCAACACTCGACAACCGACACACACCCGCGAGAGGAGCCCCGCGCCCCGCGGCAAGCCCAACCCACCCAGTGGCCTGCCCACGCCCCCCGCACACACCCCAGAAGACCCAGGCCCACCCCCCCGGCCCCTGAATGCAGCCCACGCGAACTGTTCCCCCCCGCGGACGCCAACCCACACAACCTCGCACATTGCAGGAACCGGGCCCAGCCAAGCCCAGAAGGAGAAGGCCACAGCCCCGCGCCTCCCTCCCCCGCCGCTGCCGACCAGATCGGCCCGCCGGGCCGCCAGGTCACGACCGGGCCCCCCCAGCCGCCCGCCTCCAACCTACAGCCCGAGAACATGCACTCCATCCTCCCCACCGTGGCCGCAGCAGAAGCCGCCGCCTGCAAGCCTGCCCGCATCACAGCCCAACCCGCGTCCACCACCTCCTCCTCATCCTCAGCCTCGTCCACCTCCTCCACCTCATCCTCCGACCCCCCCCTACCCGCCGCCCAGATCCTCAAGGCCACGGCAAAAGCCAGAGCCGCGGCCCCACGCACCGACCCCCCGACCCCCACACAGGCGACTCGGGCACCCCGGCAACGCACCGGGAAGACCCCCGACCCGACATTGGACCTCGAACCTCCAGACAGAGGTCCTCCTCAACCTGGAACAGGACCCCAACCCCAAACCCGACCCCAAACCCAAGCCGGCGCCCACGCGAGCACACACAACACCACAAACGCAACGACACAAACCCAACCGAAACCACCCCAACCCGGACCCTCACCCAAGCCAGGACCCCCCAACCACCACAACCCACGCCCCCCTCCCATGGGCACCCACCACCACCGCAGAGGCGGCCACCCAACACGACCCCGTCGAAGCCCTCGTCCGCATTCCCGTCACCAAGCGCCCCGTCATCCATCCCCCGCAAACCACCACCACCGCCGGCCAAACCAACCCAGGGACGTGGGACCCCTCGACCACCGTCACCGTCAAGCCCGGCCCCCAACCCGCCCCCCCTGCCCACCACATAGTGCAGCCCCAGGGGCTGCCCACGATGCCCAAGCCCCCACCCCCACAAGGGGGACCGGAAAACCCACAAGGGGTCCATGGGCCATACCCGCAAGACCAACCCCACCACTACCAACACCACCACCACCAGCGGCCCCACCACCACCACTACCAACACCACCCCCACCACTACCACTGCCCACCACCCTACCCCACCGGGCCACAACCCCCAGTGCACGAACAGGTCCAGCGAATGGGATGGCAGCCACCGAGCGCTCCACCCGCATACCCCACCTACCGCCAGGGGCCACCCCCCCCGTACCAGCCACCCCCCCCGTACCAGGAGCCGTATCCGTATCCCCCCGGCCACCATGTCCACGCCGAAGGGCCCCCCCGGGCCCAACCCCGCCAAGGACAGTCACTCGACCCATACCACCAGCCTCTGCCGCCACCACACCCCTACGTGGCGGATCCATGGACGACGGGGGACCTCCCCCCCTCCCCCCCGCAGTACCAGGCGGCACCACGCGAAGCTCCCCAGGACCCGCCGACGCCTCCTGACTGGCCCGACTCGAGCGATGAGGCCCGGTCCCGCAAACGGCGGCGCTCCCGCTCCCCCCCAGCACGGCACACTCGCCCACGGCGCCCACACTCCCCAAACACCGCCACCGCGCCTCAACCACCCACTCGCGCCGCTCCCCCTCCCCCGGGTGCCACCACCACCCCCCGAGACCCCGCTCCCGCCGCTCCCGCTCCCCCAGGCGCCACCACGAGCGCCACCGCCGCCCCATGTCCACCTCCCCCTCCCCCCTCCGGCCATACAAGACCCTCACCCCCAGCCCCCGCCACCACCGCTCCCGCTCCCCCTGACACCGCCAGGCACGCCACCCCCGCCCCACGTCCACCTTCCCCTCCCCCCACAGGCCCCGCCGGGCTCCCCGTTCCCCCCGCCGCCCATACCCATCCACCACCCCCAGCCCCCGCCACCACCACTCCCGCTCCCCCGGACGCCACCAAGCGCGCTACTGCCGCCCCATGTCCACCTCCCCCTCCCGTTCCCCCCTCCACCCGTACCCGTCCTCCACCCCCAGCCCCCGCCACCGCCGCTCCCGCTCCCCCAGGCACCGCCACCCCCGCCACCACCGCAGGTCCACGTCCTCCCCCCGCCGCTCCAGGACCCCGGGCACGGACCCCTCCCCCCCCAGGGCCCCCGCCCACCTCGCCTGGTGGTCTGCCCCCGCTTTGCAGGAGCTCTGCTGCTGGGTGAAGTGGGCCGGGGGAGCGGGAAGGCACGATGGGGTGCACATGGTGCATACCTTCGGAGGTGCGCACCCGCACCCCCGCCGACCCCTACGAGGCCGCCCCGGAGGCCATCATGCCACAAGCGGCATGGGAGGCCCTCCTCCGCGATGCGGTCCAGGGCCTCCGCCCCCCCTACAGCCCCCAAGCCCTCCGCCAGTGGCTCCAGGCCACCCACCCCCAGGCCTGGGCCGTCGGCGCCCCCTCCCCACCCCGCCCCTCCCGCCACCACCACACCAGGAAGGGGCAGGACAAGGGCAAGGGGAGGGCAAGGGACACCAAGGGGCACTCAGGCAAGAGGGCACGGGGGGGCCCCAAGTGAGGGCAGGCACTAACAGGGACAGGACCCTGGAAGAGACACCACATGGGGGCAGGAAACCACCCAAGAACCAGGAAGGGGCGGGAGCGGGGACCAAGGCACGGAGAAAAAAGGCACCACGGCAAACGCCAGGACCCACACCCAGGAAGGGCATACCACGACGGGGGGACCAGCGCCGCCCCACCCCCACCGAACGCCCCACGACTCCCGTGGGCGCACCCCCCCGCACACACCGCCGAAGCAAGCATCGGACGCCGTACAGATCACGCCAGTGCACACTCACCAGCCACCGGAAACCACACGGGGAATGGAGGGCACACCAACCCGGGGAGAACGGGCCAGACCCACAGAGGAAGCCGCAGGGAACGCTGCCGCACGGCGCACCACCACGCCCTCACCGCCAGGCGACGACCCCGGCCGCCACAACGGCCACCTCACAAGCACCGGAAGAGGACGAAGACACGGCCACAGCGACCAGGACTAGGGACCGAAACCCCCGGAGGACACGGGACCAAAGCGCAGGCCCCCAGGGAGGGCAACCCCACGGACCGTCACGCGATCGACCTACCCGACCCACCAGCCCGAGCGGCACGCCCAAGCCCCCACAGCACGGACCCAGCGAGACACCCACACCTAACCGCACACCCCAGCCACCAGCCAGCTACACTCCGGGCCGCACTCCGCACCATGACACAGGCCAGGCTGACCTCCACTGACCCACCGTGGCACAACGCGAGACCACGGCACACCGCACCACAGCGCGCCACAGTGCAACGCGCCACAGCACGACGCGACGCGACGCGGCACAGAGCGGCACAACACGACACAACTGACCCTAACCTGAAGGACTAACCAAAGCAAGCCACCGCACACCCCGGAAGGCGCCGCACCAGCACGCCAAACACCAGCACCGCAGGCCACACACGGGGCCACAGCGCGCCCGGCAACAACGGTGGCGGACCACTCAGAAGGTTAAGACCGGCACCGCAGACGGGAAAGGACACGAACAACCCCAGCCCCCTAACCCAGAGCCACAAGCAGCCGCCTGGCGCAGCCGCCCAGCCGGCAGAGCCAGGACCTAACCCCGCAAGAAGGGGCGCCGAGCCCACCGTGTACATAGCTTACCCGACCCATGGGGCCGGAACACGGCCAAACAGAACGCAACCGCCAACAGCAGCCCGGAAGACAACACTGAATGCGGGCCAGTGCGTGCGCCAACCAGGGAAGGCAGAGGGAGGAACAGGCAGCCCCCCCCCCCCCCAAAAAAAGAGGGGGGAGGGGGGAGGGCGCGAAAACAGCCCACAGCCACCAAACCGCCGGCCAACACCACCAGTGGCGGCCAAACCCCCCCCCAGAAGGCACCGAAGACAGGGCCCCCGACGAGGCACGGGGGGACCACCCAGCCAAAACCGGCAACACCAAGCCAGGAACAGCGGCCCACCGGGAAAAGAGACACCGAAACATGCAGACACACACCACGAAAAAAAAAGAGCCAGCAGCCCAGCCCGAAAGAAAGGGGATGGGGGGACAGGGACCACAAGGCCCGGGACAGGGACACCCAGCAAAAAAAAAGCGCAAATAACACACCCCGACAACCCAGCCACGAAGGGCTGGGCACAGCCGAGATCCGGGCCCAGCACACACGCCCACACTGCACGCCGGAACCAGAAACGGCGGGGGGCAAGCGGAGCGCGCACGAAACCACACACGTCCCATAAGCAGGCCGAAACCGAACCCTAACCACGAACACCACAAACAGCCGACACTAGAGGGACAACACCACAAACAGTGCCCAAACACACCCACCCAAGACCCCACCCAGGACTGGCGGGGTTAACAAAACCCACACCCAACCGCAAACCGGACCCAAACACAAACACCGCACAACAGTAGGAAGCCCAGTGCCCACAGCCCGAGCACTGAGGCAGCCCGTGCCATGCAGGTGACCCGTCCAAACGAGATCCGGAGACCGGGGGTAAGGCTGCATCCTAAGGCCTGCGCTGCTTTGCGACTCGAGGCGGAGCGTGCGACACCCAAGCGCCTCGGAACCCTAGTAGCAAGAATGTGCATGCATGCCTTGAGAACGGGATACGCCAGGAAGTCCGGTGAACCTCTAGGGTTCCGCCCAAAGGAGGGGTTGTGCGCAAGCACGGGGGCACACACTCCCGGTGAGACAAGCACGTCACGCCGACGTTGATCAGCCCTTCCGGTGTTGCCCGGGGCCGCTTAGTTGGGGGCCAACAGTCAGGTCTAGCGGGATGTAAGCCGCCTCCCCTCTTCACCCGCGGAGCCTCTTCCTGTTAGTCACAGGGGCGAGGCCAGGGGGAACCACGGGGCGCCTCTCCACGACCGAGTGCACCTACCTACCTACCTACCTTGGTGTGTAGCACTGTGTGCTACTACTACCTTGGCGGGTGCAGTGCCCTGGTCGTGTGTGCGCGGCGCTCGCGGCAGGTCTGAGGGGTCAGGGCCGGTGCCGGTTCTCGCTCCTCCCTTCTCTCGCGTCCCTCGCAGTGCGTGTTGCGGGTTGTCTCGTCCCGGTGTCCCTCCTCTTTGCCTGCCGGTACGCCATTCGATGCGGTCTGTGCATTCCGGAGGATTGGTCCGGCTGCCCTTCGCGTCGGCGCCGCGTGTCCGTTGCGTGTGTGTGTGTGCTCGTGCTCCCGCGACGTACCCCCCCCCCGGGTCGGTGTGGCGCGCCCACTACGTGCAGTTCTGCTGCAGGGTGCTGGTAGGGCCGTTCCAGGCGGTTTGTGCCCCTCTGCGTTTCCTGCCCCCGTCCCAAGCTCCGCCTATATAGCTCTGCGGGGGGTTACCCGGTCCCTTCTTCCCATTGCCTGGCATGGGGCCGTTTGCACCCCTGCGGGCGGGCATGCCCTTGGGAGCTGGCTTTGCACGCTGTGAAGGCGGAACGAGGGCACCCGGGGGAGGGGTGCCTCTTGCCTGGTTGTGGGGCGTCCCGGGTTGGGCGCTCTCCCACAGCCGACCGCCCTTCCTTGGGGCGTGCGGCCCGGGCCCGCTACCCACTGGCTGTGGGTGCGCGGGTATGGGCGCGGGGCCCGTCACCAACCCCACAGCGCACGTCTTGCGAGCTGGCTTTGCGCGCTGTCGGGGCGGCATGAGGTCGCCAGGGGGGAGGGTGCCTCTTGCCTGGGTGTGGGGCGTCCGTGGTTGGGCGATCTCCCACGCCCCACCGCCCGTCCTTGGGGCATGTGGCCCGGGCCCGCTACCCGCTGGCTGTGGGTGCGGGGGGTGTGGGCGTGGGGACCCGTCACCAACCCCACAGCGCGCGCTCTTGCGAGCTGGCTTTGCGCGCTGTCGGGGCGGTACGAGGGCGCCCGGGGGGGGGGGGTGCCTTATGCCTGGGTATGGGGCGTCCGGAGTTGGGCGCTCTCGCACGCGCGACCACCTGTCCTCGGGGCGTGCGGTGGGGGCCCACTACCCACTGGCTGTAGGTGCGGTGTGTGGCTGCCTGGGCACGGCTTGCCTTGGCACCTTGTCCTGTGCCGCGGTTCGTCGTGTGTTCTGCGTGCATCCCGGGTCTTCGGCACCCGGTAGCGGTTGTTGCTTGGCACCTGTCCTTGTGCCTTTGTTCTGGCTGGCGGCGTGCCTCTGTGGCGTGCCTCGTGGCTTCGCGTTGGTGTGACGCGCCTCGTCTGGTCCGGTTGCTCTCAGTGCTCCGGTCGGCTTTCCTGTCGCCGTGGTGCCTTCCCCCGACCCAGGGGCTTTTGCCCCCGGCTTCATTGGGCGGCTGCGCGGGGCACGCAGAGGCCGGCCCGGAAACGGGCTCATTGTGCCTGCCGCTGGCCCCTGCCGAGGCAGGGGCGCTGGGCTCGCTCCGCGTCGTGCCCGTGCGGGGCCCCGCGATGGGGTTGTCCCTGGCGGGTCCCTCCGGCTTTGGTCTTGGACTGTTTGCGCTGCGGTGGTTTGGCGTGTGTGGGAACGGTCACTGACGCGTCCGGTTTCCCACACCGTCCATCTTCTGACGGGGGACTTGGCCAGTGCACCGGGGCTGATTCGTGTGGACGCCGACACCTCCCCTTTCCGTTCAGAGGACGCCACGCCCGGGTCCCGCGCGTGTGTGCCTGTGCGTGCTCTTCATGGCCGGGTTGGGTGGGCCGGCCTCCCGGGCGTGTTTTGATGCGCCTCTCTTTTCCTTTGTCCGTTTTGTCCTTCTTCTTTGTTTGGCCCCCTCGGGGCTCAGTTTGGCCGTGCTTGGGTTTTTTTTTGTTTGATTTTTTTTGTGTTCCCCTTCGTCCCCTCTCCCTCTCTCCTCTCGTGCCGCCGCTGTCTCCGCCGCTTTGTGCTTTCCGGCCTAGGGTGCCCTGGCCTTGGCGCCCTTCGTTTGCTCCTTTCGCGCGCCCCCCTATTTTGTCTTTCCCCCTTCCTTCTTGCGTTTGTCGCCCCCTTGTGCTCCGCGCCCCTCCTCTTGCTGGCTGTGGCGTTCTCCTGTTTCCGGCTGCGGGTGTCCCGGGCCTTGGCGTTGCGCGGTTTGCCCCCCCCCCACCTATTTTTTGTTCTTCCCACCCCCCCCCCGTTACGCTTGCCTTCGTGTGTTGGCGCGTGCTGTTGCCCGCTGCTGTGCTTTGTGCTGTGTGTGCTCTTAGGCGTTGTGCTGTGCCTACCTTGCCCTCTTCCCTCTTTGCGGTGCTGCGCTGCCTGTGGTGGTCCGGTGCCCTCGCATCGTGCTGTTCGTTTGGTCTGTGCTGCTTCTGGCGGCCAGTGCTCTGGTGCGTTCCTGTTTGCTGCGCTGTTTCCTGTGGTGTTCTGCGGTCTATTGTTGCGCTGCGCTGCTGGGTGCGTGGTGTGTTGTGCTGCTGCGCGCTCTGAGGTGTTCTCGTGTGTCCTGTTGTGTTGCGCTGCGGCGCCTCTTGTACGCTGCTGCGTTGTGCTGTGCCGGTGCGCCTGTGTTGTGCTCCTGTGCTGTGCGCTCCTCTGCTGTTTTGCTCGGGCCTGCTTGCTTGCGGTTCTCGCCACTTGCTCCCCCCTCCTGGCTTGTGCGCTGTGCCTTGTGCTGTCTGGTGTCGCCGTGCTGTGCTGCCCTTCCGTCTGGTGTTTTGCGGTGCCGTGTTGCCGTGTTCCGTGCTGTGTGTCGTGGTGTGGTGTCCCGCCGTGCTTTGTTGTGGGCTTCCCCGCGCTGTGCGGTGCTCTTTGTGCCGCGCCCTGGGTTTCTGCTGCGTAGTGTGCTGCGTCTTGTGTCGTGTTGTCCGGCCGCATTGTTCACATTGTGGTTTGCTGTCTTGTTTTGCTGTGCATTGCCGTGTGCTGTGGTGTGCTGTGTCCCTGGGTGCTGTGCTGCGCAGCGTTGCTCCGTCCTGTGTTGTGCTGTTGTGTGATGTGCTGTTTTGTGTCGCTCGTTTGGTGCCGCGGCTTGCTGTGTCGTGCCCTCAGGCGCTGTCTGTCGCCTTGGGGTCCTGCGCTTTCAGGCGCTGTGTTTTGTGGTGTTTCCCCCGCTGTGTGCTCTCTGCTGTGTGTGTGTTGCCGTGATGTGGTGGTGCGTGCTGTTTTCTGCTGCTGTGCTTTGTGCTGTGGTTGTTCTGGGGTGTCTTGCTGTGCCTTCCCTGTCCTCCCTGCTCTGTTCGGGCCTGTGCTGCGCTGTGCTGGTGCGCTTCCGTTGTGCTGTTCGTGTGTTCTGCGCTGTTTTCGGCGCCCGGTGCTGTGGTTTGTTGTTGTGTGTTGTGCTGTTGCCTGTGGTCTGCCGTGGCCCGGTGCTGGGTCTGGCTGTCCGCGGTCGTCATATGGTGGCACGTTTTGTTGCCGATGTCCCCGTCTAGCCGCGTCGCCTGCTTCCCTGTGGTTGGTGTGGTTTGCGCCGGTGCCCTACTCCCCTGTGCTGTGTTCTGTGGTGCTGTGCTGTCTTGTGGTGCTGTGCTGCCGTGCTCTGCTGTGTTTTTGCGGCGCTGTTTGTGTTCGCTGTTTCTGTTCTCTGTGAAAAACCGCTGCAAAACCCGTAAAAATATTTTTTCCCCTTTGTTTTTTGTTTTGTTTTTTGAAAAAAAGCAAAATTATACACCAGCCAACACACCCGCGAGCAGCAAGACCATGTATGCTAATGTGACTTACGTGTTACCCGTCGATGTTGATGTACTTGGGTTGCACATGTGCTTGTCGTTGTGAAAGTTGTTGGTGTCCATTGCTAGGGGCCAACCGCGCTCCCACAAGGCCGTCGCCTGAGCTGCACGGCAAGGGGAGTGATGAACACGAGGGTGGAGAGGGAGGTACATGGAGAAGAATAGGGTCGCTGAGCAGAGGGTCGTTGTTATGGAAATCGTCCGATCGTCGCGCGATCGCAGCAGAAGAAAAAAAAAAACCAAGAAAAAGACGCACAACCAGAATAAATAAAGCGCAAAATCGATTTTTCCGACCTCAGAAACCCCCTCAAAAATTTTACGCCGCTGTTTGGCGAGGTCGCACAATTTAGGACACTCACAGAAAAAGAAGAATAACAGAGTTGCGACGGCGACGATGATGAGCGTTGCTTGCCCCAAAACACTCAGCAAAGTGCGTGTCCTAGGCGCTAGGGACTTCTGCGCGCTCCAACAACAAAGAAGATGAATAGAGGCGAACACCAAGAACAAGCGAGCCGTGACGACAAAGAAATTGAATATTGCGTGCTCCAAACCACCTAGCAACGTGCGTGCCATAGGAGCTAGGCGGCTTGTGCGCGTCAAAAAAAAAAAAGAGGAAGAAGGAAACACAACAAAAAAAGAATCACCAAACCACAAACAAATAAAACACGACCACGGACCACAAGAAAACAAAGGTATGACAAACAAGTATGTTACGGCCCCATGCATCCTACATATCATATCCACCGCTACACATGCGTAGATGAGAAAACCAAGTATGTTGCGAAGGAGGGCGCCCAAGGGACAACGCCGCACGCAAAAAAGAACGACGAACCACCACGCGCGTCATAAGGCATGCCCACAAACACAAACCACAACCATATATACCCCACATTCCTCCATAGGCTCGGAGCACCGCGAGATACACGACGAAAAAAAAAACAACAAAAGCGCAAAAGGTATGGGGCGGCCACGGACCATGGGGAAACAATGAAAAGGCGAACAAGTATGTTACAAATACGAAGGAGGGCGGCAAGGGAGCGCACCACGCATGCATACCCAAACGTACACAAGGCCGCAAAGTGAAAGAAAACGGAGACAAGGTCGAAGAGAAACATGGTATGAAACCGCACCCCCGCTCCACCCACACAACGTGCACAGGCTCTCGCTATAGGCGATGCCCACGAACCACGGGGAAACAATGGTATGGCGAGCAAGTATGTTAAGAATGCGAAAGAGGGCGCCAAAGGGACGGACCACGCACACACGCACACACATAAACAAGAACACAAGGTACAAGAAGACGGAGACAAGAGCAAGGAGAAACATGGTATGAAACCCCACCCCGCCCCGCCCGCAAACACGCACACACTCTCACTATAGGGGATTGCCACCAACCACGGGGAAACAATGGTATGGCAAACAAGTATGTTAAGAATGCGAGGGAGGGCGTCAAAGGGACGGACCGCACACGAAAACACAAACGTACACAAGGCCGCAAGATACAAGAAGATGGAGACAAGACAAAGGGGAAACATGGTATGAAACCCCACCCCCGCTCCACCCACAAACAAGCACACGCTTTCTCTATAGGGGATGAGAACAAGAAGCTACACAAGGTTTGACACGTATGTTACGGAAAAAACAAAAACACACAGGCGCCTTCCACGCCCTCTCCTTAGGGGAAACGCAAGGCAAAGAGGTATGTTATCGAAGACGCTACGAAACAAAAGGGGGGGAGACACAAGGCACAACACGCAAAAACAACCAGCCAACCCCCCAAAGACCTGCACACGCTCTCCCTCTACAGGGGAAGCAAACACAGTGGGAGAAATAGAGAGTAATACGCGTCACGCATACCACGCATTTCTGCTACACGTCTACAGGTTCTCTTCTTCTGCTTTTTGAACACAACGGTGCCGACCGACGACGAGAACCGACCAAGGTATGACACAGCCTACCAACCACACACCGCAAGCACACACACGCACACGCACGGCAGCCACACCGCGCACGACCCCCCCCACGCCACCCACACCAACACGAAGGGCCACACAGCGCACACACACACACCAAGACCAAGGAGAAGGGCACCCAGGGCCCCCACCACCACAACCAGTGGACCCCAGCCAGGAGTGGCGGGGAACCACGCCCACGGCCCAAGGCCAGGAGTGGCAAGGGGCAGGGACACCAAACCGCAGACCTGCGGCACACCACACACACGCAACCACGCACAGCAGCACACGCAGAAGACACACCCACCGCACAACCACACCACACCATCAACACCGCAGACCCCACAAACAGGCAACACACAAAACAGCACGGCCACCGAGCACACCCACACACACCACAAACACACACAACAAGGGACACCCCCACCCGCGAAACACACCACCACAACCGGCGGGCCCCAGCCAGGAGTGGCGGGGAGCCGCACACCACCACCACCGGCGGACCCCAGCCAGGAGTGGCGGGGAACCGCACCCGGGACCCTCAGCCAGGAGTGGCGAGGAACGCCCACCTCCACCGGCAGCAAAACCCAGTTAAGAGTGGCGGGGAGTAGCACACAGGAACCTCCGCCAGGAGTGGCGAGGGACCAACCACAGCACACACCAGCCGCAACGCCACCAACACACCACCGCCGCACACCACACACCACACACCACACACCACACACCACCGCCGCCAGCGGACCCCAGCCAGGAGTGGTGGGGAACCGCACCCGGGGTCCTCAGCCAGGAGTGGCGAGGAATGCCCACCACCACCGGCAGCAAAACCCAGCCAGGAGTGGCGGGGAGTAGCACACAGGAACCTCCGCCAGGAGTGGCGAGGAACCAACCACACCACGCCCCAGCCACAACCCCATCAACACACCACCGCCGCACACCACACACCACACACCACACACCAGACACCACACACCACACACCACCGCCGGCAGCGAAACCCAGCCAGGAGTGGCGGAGAACCGCGCCCGGGACCCTCCGCCAGGAGTGGCGAGGAACACCCACCAACACCGGCAGCGAAACCCAGCCAGGAGTGGCGGGGAGTAGCACACAGGAACCTCCGCCAGGAGTGGCGAGGGAGCAACCACAGCACAAACCAGCCACAACCCCATCAACACACCACCGC
This sequence comes from Eutreptiella sp. 'Long Island Sound 2002', assembly GCA_964036045.1. Taxonomy (NCBI): domain Eukaryota; phylum Euglenozoa; class Euglenophyceae; order Eutreptiales; family Eutreptiaceae; genus Eutreptiella; species Eutreptiella sp. 'Long Island Sound 2002'. Next base: position 87,348,738 of record OZ038378.1, read on the forward strand.
CGCACACCACACACCACACACCACACACCACACACCACACACCACCGCCGCCAGCGGACCCCAGCCAGGAGTGGCGGGGAACCGCACCCGGGGCCCTCAGCCAGGAGTGGCGAGGAGCACCCACCACCGCCGACAGCGAAACCCAGCCGGGAGTGGCGGGGAACCGCACCCGGGACCCTCAGCCAGGAGTGGCGAGGAACGCCCGGAACCACCGGCAGCGAAACCCAGCCAGGAGTGGCGGGGAGTAGCACACAGGGACCTCCGCCAGGAGTGGCAAGGGACCAACCACACCACACACCAGCCACAACTGCACCAACACACCACCGCCACACACCACACACCACACACCACACACCACACACCACACACCACACACAACACACAACACACCACCGCCGCCAGCGGACCCCAGCCAGGAGTGGCGGAGAACCGCACCCGGGACCCTCAGCCAGGAGTAGCGAGGAACGCCCACCACCACCGGCAGCGAAGCCCAGCCAGGAGTGGCGGGGAATAGCACACAGGAACCTCCGCCAGGAGTGGCGAGGGACCAACCACACCACACACCAGCCACAACCCCACCAACACACCACCACCGCACACCAAACACCACACACCACACACCACAGACCACACACCACCGCCGCCAGCGGACCCCAGCCAGGAGTGGCGGGGAACCGCACCCGGGGCCCTCAGCCAGGTGAGGTGAGGAGCACCCACCACCGCCGACAGCGAAGCCCAGCCAGGAGTGGCGGGGAACCGCACCCGGGACCCTCAGCCAGGAGTGGCGAGGGGCGCCCACCACCAGCGGCAGCGAAGCACAGCCAGGAGTGGCGGGGAGTGGCACACAGGAACCTCCGCCAGGAGTGGCGAGGGACCAACCAGACAACACACCAGCCACAACCCCACCAACACACCACCGCCGCACACCACACACCACAAACCACATACCACACACCACACACCACCGCCGCCAGCGGACCCCGGCCAGCGAGGGACCAACCAGGGCACACACCAACCACGAGCACACCCACACCAGCAGCAAGCTGCAGCCGGCCCCAGCCACACACCCACACACACACACACACACCAACACACGGAAGGCACACCCACACCCACGCCACCACGAACGCACGACACACACACCAACACAGACACCACGCGCGCACGCACCGCGCCACAAACACACACACCGACGGCGAACCACAACCAGGGGAGGTGGGGACACGCACACAAGCAACACGGCCAGGAAAAGCGAAAAGTGCCCCCCACCACCACCACCCAACCCGGGAGAGACGGGAAACCCACCACCGCAAACCACACAGCAAAAAGGGGGGCGGGACAAAAAAGGCCCACGGGAGACGCGGGCGAAGGACCCAACCCCAGGGGTTTGGGGGCCCCCCTGGTGACCATATCGGCCCCACCTGAGCACACGCAATAAGGTGGAATACGCCCGGGACCGTTGGTCAGCGGCCCGCGGTGGCACCGGCCTTGGGGGGTGACCAATGGGCCTGACCAAGAGCGATCCCCACGGCACGTACTGCGGTTCGGGCCCAGCGAGGGGCTGCGGGTAGGGCACACTGTCCATTGGGGCAGGCAAGAGACACGCCTATCCCGCAAGGACTCCCCTGCGACCCACAGTGTACCCGACCACGGTGTGGGGAACGGCTGGAGTACCTGGCTACGGAGCAGGTCTATTTGTACAGAGCGGGTACAAATGGACGGCCCGTACAACAGAGTTACACCCTGACCGGGACTGCAAGCATCGGCCCCCCAAAGGGGAAACACCAGGGGAAGGGACCCGACCTGACGACAAGGACCCCCCCCCACCCACCACAGCCGGGAAGGCCCGGCCACGGCACCAGGGGAACACCGCCCCAAGCAACGCGGAAAAGAGACAGAGGGGGGAGGGTAAGCAAAGGGGGCGGCGGGGGGACACACCACCAACAGACCCCAGCCAGGGGGGGCGACGAACCACACAGCCGAGACGGGAGAGGGGCCACGACACACAGCCCCCACACCCGAACAGAGCCGCCAAACCAAGCCCAGAAAGGCAAGGACAGGCACCCAAATGCACCACCAACACACCGCACACACGCCCGCGCATGCACACAACACACACCACCAAAACGGCCACCGACACGAGCCCCACAAACGCACACCACACACCAAAGCGCAAACACCGCCCGCACCACAAACGCACGCAACACACGAAAACCCAAAGAACAAGAACCCAGCAACCCCCCGCCAGGGGAGCTGCAGGGCCGCCAGAAACACCGCTAGGTCACAAAGGTGGACGCAACAAGCCCTCAGCCAGGAGTGGCGAGCGGCCACACCCAGCAACACCCAACCAACCACGCCCAAACCCAGGACCAGGCACTACGACACCCACACCAGCACCGCCACCAACACCCTAACGAGAAGCCACAACACCCTCACCAGCGGAAACGACCGGAACCAACGGAGACACCGTCGGCAAGACCAGGGACTCCCGCAACCAGCACAACACCTATAACACCCTCACCGACAACAAACCAACACAAGAAGCCTCCCAACACTGACCAACGACCGCACCCGCGCCCCCGACCGACCCGCACCCGGAACCACCGCCAGCAGCATCCACACCGTCGGAAACACCAACACCAACAACAATCAAGCAAGCACAACACCCTCACCAACACCATCAGCGCCGGCACCATCGCCTACGAAACCTACGCACACCAACACCGGTTACAGCACCTACATCACCCAAGCCAACGGAATCAAACACACCAACGCCAGCATCACCCCACCATCAGCGTTGCCACCGGCAACTTCCGCCACCAGAGGAAACCAGAGCCACCAAAACCGGTGAACGAACAAAACACCAAGCCCCGGCCAGGGGAGGCGAGGGCACACGCCCAGAACCATCAACAACAACACCCTCGCCACCAAAGCAACCACAGGGCGCCATCCACCACGCAGTCACCAGCGGCACCCACACCACCGGCGCCACCAACACCACCCTCACCCACGACACCACCCGGGGCATCGCCTGCACCACCCTCACCAACAGCATCACCAGCAACCCACAGCACCTACTGCAGACCCTCCCAGACAGAGCCACAGAAACCAGCCGGCGCCCACCCCCAAACACAGGCCACTGACCACCCACACACAGGCCAACACCAACCAACAGCAGCATCAGCAACATCAGAGACGCCGTAAACCATAGCAACGACCTCACCACCGGCATCACCGACACCGCCACCGACAGTGCGACCTCAGCAACAACAACCCGGAGCGTCAACGACAGCCACCACGGCGACACCACCCGGTACAACACCATCGACATCAACAACGCCAAGGGGGCCAACACGCCGGCCAGCAACGCCCATGGCAACCTCCGCCAGGAGTGGCGAGGTCCCACCCCCACCGTCAGAACACCACGGACCACCAGGGCATCACCTACAGCGCCCTCGCCTTCGACATCACCCACAGCTCCGCCGGCGGCGCCCTCGCCAACACTGTCACCAGCACCACCGACAGCGGCAACACAGCGCCACCGCCAACCACCCACAGCACCAACCTCCCCAACAGCAGAAACAACCGGCACCACCGCACCAGGACCACAAACCGACCAACCAACAGCCACGAGTGGCACGCCCGGAGCCGCCGACCGCCCGAACGCAGGCCACGCCCAGCACCAACACCAACAACACCCACGGCATCAGACCACCACGAGACACGCCAACCACCAAGTATCACCTATCACACCCTCACTGTCGGCAACACCAACACCGCCAACACCCACGGCACTATCCACACCACGACCAACCCCACCAACGACGGGCCAAGGTGCCGTCACCTACAAGACCCCTACCACCACCACCACAACCCCGGCACCGAGTAACACCTAGGGCACCCCCACCATCGGCTTCACCAAGGACGCCAGCACGGCTGGCGAACAAACGCCACCAAGCTCTCAGCCAGGAGTGGCCAGCGCCGACACCCAGCAAAACCCAACCAACCAGGCCCAAAACCAGGACCAGTAACTGCGACACCCACACCTGCACCGCCACCAACACCCAAACCGAATGCCACAACACCCTTACCAGCGGAAACACCCGGAACCAATGGAGACGCTGTCGGCAACACCAGCAACCCCAGCACCCAGCACTACGCCTGAGACACCCTCGCCAACATCGAACCAACACAAGAAACCACCCAACGACCATGTTACACCCAAGGCGTTACAACCTCGTCACCCACCGACCCGCACCCAGAACCACCACCAACAGCATCCACACCATCGGAGACACCAACACCACGAACAATCAAGCCAACACAACACCCTCACCACCACCATCACCGGCGGCACTGCCGTCCTCACCATCGCCTACGATACCCACGCACCGACCAACACCGGATACAACGCCTATATCACTGAAGCCAACGGCATCAAGCACACCATCGCCAGCATCACCCCACCATCAGCATCGCCACCGGCAACCTCCGCGACCAGAGGAAACCAAAGGCACCACAACTGGTGAACCAGCAAACCACCAACCCCCGGCAAGAGGAGGCGAAGACACACGCCCAGAACCATCAACAACAACACCCTCGCCACCAAACCAACCACAGGGCGCCATCCACCACGCAGTCACCAGCGGCACCCACACCACAGGCGGCACCACCCTCACCAACAGCATCACCAGCAGCGCACGCCACCTACTGCACACCCTCCCAGACAGAGCCACAGGAACCAGCCAACGCCTGACCCCGAACACAGGCCACTGATAACCCACACACAGACCCACACCAGCCACCAGCAGCATCAACAACATCAGAGACGCCGTAAACCATAGCAACGCCCGCAACGACCTCACCACCGGCATCACCGACGGCACCACTGACAGTGCGACCTCACCAACAGCAACCCGGAGCGTCAACGACAGCCACCACGGCGACACCACCCGGTACGACACCATCGGCAACAACGACACCAAGGGGGCCAGGGCCAACACACCGGCCAGCGACGCCCATGGGAACCTCCGCCAGGAGTGGCGAGGTCCCGCCTCCACCTTCAGAACACCACCAGGGCATCACCTACAACGCCCTACAACGCCAACACTCACAGCTCCCCCGGCGGTGCCCTCAGCAACAGCATCACCAGCACCATGGACAGCGGCAGCACGGCGACACCGCCACCCACCTGCAGCATCGACACCCTCGACCACAACCGATGCAACACCTGCCACTAGAGACCCAAGGACAGCCGAAGGAAATAACCCAACACCAGAGACAACCGGCACCACCAGGACCACAAGCGGGCCAAACACCAGCCACGAGTGGCACGCCCGGAACCGCCGACCACCCAAACGCAGGCGGCGCCCAGCACCAACACGAACAACACCCACGCCATCAGACCACCAGGAGGCACGCCACCCACCACCGTGACACCCTCAGCGTCGGCAATACCAACGCCGCCAACACCCACGGCAATATCCACACCACCACCAACCCCACCAACAACGTGCCGAGGTACCGTCACCTACAACACCCCTACCACCACCACCACGACCCCGGCACAGAGTAACACCTAGGGCGCCCCCACCGACGGCATCACCAAAGACGCCAGCACGGCTGGCGAAAAAAACGCCACCAGCGCCACCCACCGGGCCCCCAGCCAAGGGTAGAAACAGCAACAGCACACACCGTCACACCCACCGCATCGACATCACCCGGAGCATCGTCAACATCAACCAGGGGTCCCCACCACCGAAGCAGCACAAAACACCGCAGCAACACCACCACATCCACCACCCTCACCACCAGCGACACCAGCGGCACCCTCCGCCAGGAATGGCGAGGAGAAAACCCAACAACGCGGAGTCACCAAGCCTCCCCGGCACCCTCAGCATCGGACCGCCACCACCAGCACCAACCCCCAACGCACCACCGTCACCGTCACCAACGCCACCAACCCCTGACGCAACAACCACTCAGCCCGCACAAACGGCACCAGCCAAACAGGCACCGACACCACTTGCACCACCCTGACCAACGACAAAGCCCGGTTAACCACCTACAACCACGAACCGCAGGCACCAAAAAAGCAGAGCATCGCTGACAACACTCCCGGCCAACACCCGCACCACCCTCAAGAACACCACCGAAAGCAGCACCGTCGACCGATAGCCACGACACCCTCACAAACCACCAGGATACGGGTCCCCCTTCCCAGCCCCCACCATCTGCACAACCAGCGACACCATCACCAGCACCAACCGAAACACGAACGAGGGCAGCCTCACCAACAACCGACACCACCACTACCGCTGCCACCCACCAGTCACGCCACCCACCGTCGGCGCCACCCACCAACGCTGCACCCTAAACCACACCTACACCCAAAACCCGCGGCAGCACCAGCAGACACCCCACCAGCGACATCACCCTCCGCCAGAATACGATTATCAGCACCAGCAGGAAAGCCAGCCCATAGCGCCCAAAACAACCCAAAAACCTCCCACACCCGGACCCACACCCACCAGGAGCGCCTACGCCGACCCACCATCAGTGTCACCGACACCCGGAAAGACACAAACCTCGAAGAACTAACGACCACAACACTGCCGCCACCGCACCAACACCGTCAGCATCACTGCCAGAACACCCGGCCGGGCCATCAATGGCACCGCCGCCCATGGCACCACCTACACTCATCAGCGCAACCACTACCCCGCGCGAGGCCAGGAACCCCTGGCATCGCCAACGGCCTCAACGAACATCAACACCACCAACATCACCACCGCCGGACAGGGACGACCCACCAACAACCAATACACCAGCCGCAGCACCCCACCGTCGCCAACACCAACCTCACCACCACGAAACCTATCACACCTCCACCACCGGAGGCGACGTGGGCCACACCACCCGTCATCTACAGCACCCTCGCCACCACCACCACGTCCGGCCCACAAATGTTACGCCCCAACGGCCAGAAACAACACCCTAACCATCAACACCACCGGCAACACCACATACGCCCCATACGTCACCCTCGCCATGCTCACCAACCATCACCCTCGCCCCCCATTGGCCTGGCAGGAGACTCCGAACACCCACTGGGAAGGACTCCCCGTCCCCCCCGGGCCGGTGCGCCCGGTTCTCTGAAGAAGATGGCCCCCCATTGGCCCTGGCAGGAGGCTCCGACCACCCCCTGGGCAGGACTCCCCGTCCCCCCCAGGCCGGTGCGCCCGGTTATTGGAAGATGATGGCTCCCCATGGGCTTTGCAGGAGGTTCCGACCACCCCCTGGGCTGGGCTCCCCGTCCCCCCCAGCCCGGTGCGCCCAGTTATTAGCAGATGACGCCTCCCCATGGGCCCTGCAGGAGGCTCTGACCACCCCCTGGCCTGGACTCCCCGTCCCCCCCAGGCCGGTGCGCCCGGTTCTCCGAAGATGATGGCCCCCCATAGGCCCTGAAGGATACCCCGACCGCCCCCTGGGTTGGACTCCGCATCCCCCCAGGCCGGTGCGCCCAGTAGTACATCCCCACAGCCCCGGCACTACACTCCGACCACCCATTGCAGGAGTTACACTGCCCACTGCCCCCAGGCAATGAGGCAGTGCGTTGCAGGAGTTCCGCTGCCCACTGCCCCAGGGCAGTGAGGCAGTGCATTGCAGGAGTTGCGCTGCCCACTGCCCCCAGGCAGTGCGGCAGTGTATTGCAGAAGTTGCACTGCCCAATACCCCCAGGTAGTGGGGCAGTGCATTGCAGGAGTTCCACTGCCCACTGCCCCCAGGCAGTGAGGCAGTGCATTGCAGGATTTCCGCTGCCCACTGCCCCCAGACAGTGAGGCAGTGCGTTGCAGGAGTTGCACTGTCCACTGCCCCCAGGCAGTGGGGCAGAGTAATGCAAGAGCTGCACTGCTCACTGCCCCCAGGCAGTGCGGCAGTGTATTGCCGGAGGTCCACTGCCCACTGCCCCCAAGCCAGTGCGGCAGTGCGCTGCAGGAGTTGCGCTGCCCACTGCCCCCAAGCAGTGCGGCAGTGTATTGCAGGAGTTGCACTGCCCGCTGCCCCCAGGCAGTGGGGCAGTGCATTGCAGGAGTTCCACTGCCCGCTGCCCCCAGGGCACTGAGGCAGTGCATTGCAGGAGCTGCACTGCCCACTGCCCCCAGGGCAGTGAGGCGGTGCATTGCAGGAGTTGCACTACCCACTGCCCCCAGGGCAGTGGGGCAGTGCATTGCAGGAGTTCCACGGCCCACTGCCCCCAGGCAGTGAGGCAGTGCATTGCAGGAGTTCCGCTGTCCACTGCCCCCAGGGCAGTGAGGCAGTGCATTGCAGGAGTTGCACTGCCCACTGCCCCCAGGCAGTGAGGCAGTGCATTGCGGGACTTCCACTTCCCACTGCCCCCAGGGCACTGAGGCAGTGCATTGCAGGAGTTGCACTGCCCACTGCCCCCAGGCAGTGAGGCCGTGCTTTGTAGAAGTTGCACCGCCCACTGCCCCCAGGCAGTGAGGCAGTGCGTGGCAGGAGTTGGAGTTGCACTGCCCACTGCCCCCAGGCAGTGAGGCATTGCATTGCAGGAGTTGCACTGCCCACTGCCCCCAGGCAGTGCGGCAGTGTATTGCAGGAGTTGCACTGCCCACTGACCCAGGGCAGTGAGGCAGTGCATTGCAGAGGTTGCACTGTCCGCTGCCCCCAGGCAGTGAGGCAGTGCATTGCAAGAGTTCCACTGCCCACTGCCCCAGGGCAGTGAGGTAGTGCATTGCAGGAGTTCCACTGCCCACTGCTCTGGGACAGTGAGGCAGTGCATTGCAGGAGTTCCACTGCCCACTGCCCCCAGGCAGTGAGGCAGTGCATTGCAGGAGGTCCACTGCCCACTGCCCCAGGGCAGTGAGGCAGTGCATTGCAGGAGTTGCACTGCCCGCTGCCCCCAGGCAGGGGGGCAGTGCATTGCAGGAGTTCCACTGCCCACTGCCCCCAGGCAGTGAGGCAGTGCATTGCCAGAGTTCTGCTGCCCACTGCCCCAGGGCGGTGGGGCAGTGCATTCCAGGAGTTGCACTGCCCACTGCCCCCAGGCAGCCGGGCAGTGCATTGCAGGAGTTCCACTGCCCACTGCCCCAAGGCAGCGAGGCAGTGCATTGCAGGAGTTGGAGTTGCACTGCCCACTGCCCCCAGGCAGTGAGGCAGTGCATTGCAGGAGTTCCACTGCCCACTGCCCCCAGGGCAGTGAGGCAGTGCATTGCAGGAGTTGCACTGCCCACTTCCCCCAGGCAGTGGGGCGGTGCATTGCAGGAATTCCACTGCCCACTGCCCCCAGGCAGTGAGGCAGTGCATTGCAGGAGTCCCACTGCCCACTGCCCCCAGGCAGTGAGGCAGTGCATTACAAGAGTTGCACTGCCCACTGCCCCCAGGCAGTGAGGCGGTGCATTGCAGGAGTTCCACTGCCCACTGCCCCCAGGCAGTCAGGCAGTGCATTGCAGGAGTTCCACTGCCCACCGCCCCAGGGCAGTGGGGCAGTGCGTTGCAAGAGTTGCACCGCCCACTGCCCCCGGGCAGTGAGGTAGTGTATTGCAGGAGGTCCACTGCCAACTGCCCCCAGGCAGTGCGGCGGTGCATTACAGGAGCTGCGCTGCCCACTGCCCCCAGGCAGTGAGGCAGTGCATTGCAGGAGTTCCGCTGCCCACTGCACCAGGGCAGTGAGGTACTGCATTGCTGGAGTTGCACTACCCACCGCCCCCCAGGCAGTGCGGCAGTGTATTGCGGGAGTTGCACTGCCCACTGCCCCCAGGCAGTGAGGCAGTGCATTGCAGGATTTCCGCTGCCCACTGCCCCAGGACAGTGAGGCAGTGCATTGCAGGAGTTGCACTGCCCACTGTCCCCAGGCAGTGGGGCAGTGCATTGCAGGAGTTCCACTGACCACTGCCCCCAGGCAGCGAGGCAGTGCATTGCAGGAGTTGCACTGTCCACTGCCCCCAGGCAGTGAGGCAGTGCATTGCAGGAGTTGCACTGCCCACTGCCCCCAGGCAGTGAGGCAGTGCATTGCAGGAGTTCCACTGCCCACTGCCCCCAGGGCAGTGAGGCGGTGCATTGCAGGAGTTCCACTGCCCACTGCCCCCAGGGCAGTGAGGCAGTGCATTGCAGGAGTTGCACTGCCCCCTGCCCCCAGGCAGTGGGGCAGTGTATTGCAGAAGTTGCGCTGCCCACTGCCCCCAGGCAGTGAGGCAGTGCATTGCAGGAGTTCCACTGCCCACTGCCCCCAGGGCAGTGAGGCGGTGCATTGCAGGAGTTTCACTGCCCACTGCCCCCAGGGCAGTGAGGCAGTGCATTGCAGGAGTTGCACTACCCACAGCCCCCAGGCAGTGAGGCCGTGCATTGTAGAAGTTACACCGCCCACTGCCCCCAGGCAGTGAGGCAGTGCATTGCAGGCGTTCCACTGCCCACTGGCCCCAGGCAGTGATGCAGTGCATTGCGGGAGTTCCACTGCCCGCTGCCCCCAGGCGGTGCGGCAGTGCGTTGCAGGAGTTCCACTGCCCACTGCCCTAGGGCAGTGAGGTAGTGCATTGCAGGAGTTGCACTAGCCACTGCCCCCAGGGCAGTGAGGCCGTGCCTTGTAGAAGTTGCACCGCCCACTGCCCCCAGGCAGTGAGGCAGTGCATTGCAGGAGTTGAAGTTGCACTGCCCACTGCCCCCAGGCAGTGAGGCAGTGCATTGCAGGAGTTGCACTGCCCACTGCCCCCAGGCGTTGAGGCAGTGTATTGCAGGAGTTGCACTGCCCACTGACCCAGGGCAGTGAGGCAGTGCATTGCAGAGGTTGCACTGTCCGCTGCCCCCAGGCAGTGAGGCAGTGCATTGCAAGAGTTCCACTGCACACTGCCCCGGGGCAGTGAGGTAGTGCATTGTAGGAGTTCCACTGCCCACTGCTCTGGGACAGTGAGGCAGTGCATTGCAAGAGTTGCACTGTCCACTGCCTTCAAGCAGTGGGGCAGTGCATTGCAGGAGTTCCACTGCCCACTGCCCCCAGGCAGTGAGGCAGTGCATTGCAAGAGGTCCACTGCCCACTGCCCCAGGGCAGTGAGGCAGTGCATTGCAAGAGTTGCACTGCCCGCTGCCCCCAGGCAGTGGGGCAGTGCATTACAGGAGTTCCACTGTTCACTGCCCCCAGGCAGTGAGGCAGTGCGTTGCAGGCTTTCCACTGCCAACTGCCCCCAGGCGGCGAGGCAGTGCATTGGAGGAGTTGCACTGCCCAATGCCCCCAGGCAGTGAGGCAGTGCATTGCAGGAGTTCCACTGCCCACTGCCCCCAGGCAGTGAGGCAGTGCATTGCAGGAGTTGCACTGCCCACTGCCCCAGGGCAGTGAGGCAGTGCGTAGCAAGAGTTGCACCGCCCACTGCCCCCATGCAGTGAGGCTCCGCATTGCAGAAGTTGCAATGCCCACTGCCCCCAGGCAGCAAGGCAGTGCATTGCAGGAGTTGCACTGCCCACCGCCCCCCGGGCAGTGCGGCAGTGTATTGCAGGAGTTGCACTGCCCACTGCCCCAGACAGTGAGGCAGTGCATTGCAGGAGGTCCACTGCCCACTGCCCCCAGGCAGTGAGGCAGTGCATTGCAGGAGTTCCACTGCCTGCTGCCCCCAGGCGGTGCGGCAGTGTGTTGCAGGAGTTCCACTGCCGACTGCCCTAGGGCAGTGAGGTAGTGCATTGCAGGAGTTGCACTACCCACTGCCCCCAGGCAGTGAGGCAGTGCATTGCAGGAGTTCCACTGCCTACTGCCCGAGGGCAGTGAGGCAATGCATTGCAGGAGTTGCACTGCCCACTGCCCCCAGGCAATGCGGCCGTGTATTGCAGGAGTTGCACTGCCCACTGCCCCCAGGCAGTGGGGCAGTGCATTGAAGGAAGTCCACTGCCCACTGCCCCCAGGCAGTGAGGCAGTGTGTTGCGGGAGGTCCACTGCCCACTGCCCCCAGGCAGTGGAGCAGTGCATTGAAGGAGGTCCACTGCCCACTGCCCCCGGGCAGTGCGGCAGTGTATTGCAGGAGGTCCACTGCCCACTGCCCCCAGGCAGTGAGGCGGTGTATTGAAGGAGGTCCACTGCCCACTGCCCCAAGGCAGTGGGGCAGTGTATTGCAGGAGTTGCACTGCCCACTGCCCCCGGACAGTGAGGCAGTGCATTGCAGGAATTGCACTGCCCACTGCCCCCAGGCAGTGGGCTAGTGCATTGCAGGAGGTCCACTGCCCACTGCCCCCAGGCAGTGCGGCAGTGCATTGCAGGAGTTCCACTGCCCACTGCCCCCTGCCCACAACAACAGTGCAGCAGGGCACAGAAAGTGCAGTGTGGTGCAGAGCACCAAGCAGTGCGGCACCACGCAGCAGGCACTGGTGGTGCAGCGCGGCACGCAGGGAGCAGTGGGCAAATGAGACCCTGTGTGACTGCGCGCAGGCGTCGGCAAGGCAGCGTCGGCCAAGTGCGAGAGTGCACTGGTCCGGCTATGCCACAACACACTTACACACAGCGCGCACACAACACACACAGCCCAGCCCGTTTACCTTTACCCGTGGGTAGACATCCCAGCCTTTGCCTTTTGGTAACAGCGCCTTCGGCACATACGCCCCATACGTCACCCTCGCCATGCTCACCAACCATCACCCTCGCCATCAGTGTCCACGACATCAGAGGCACCAACACCACCGGCGACGACGACAGCGACAACAGCTGACCCACCAACTAACGACCATCAACTAGCCAAGCATGAACCTCATCTACGCTAATGCCCATACCACCCTCGCCAACAACACCGCCAGCGGCACAATCATCCACTCCGGCACCCACACCACCCTCACCACCAACATCGACATCACCCCCCAAGGGTCAGGGCTCGCGGGGAACGGAACGGCAGAGCGAGCACGCCACCACCCGCACGCGTCGCCCACCCTATCGTACACTGTACCGCAACACGCCCCCCCGCTTTCCCCGACAGGACGTGCGCTGCAGCCCACTGCTGGGACGACGACTAGGACGTCCTCCCGGCCATCCGACACCTACTGGCAGCCACGGCCCCGCGCCCACAAGCCCACCAGCAGCCCACGGAACGGCAGGAGCCCGACCACCCCATGCCACCACGCTCCATATCCCCCGCGTCCACCGCAGACCAGAACGCGGAACACCAGCTTGAGGAGCCCTACCCTGACCGCGCCGCCACGCCCCCACCGCCCCCCCCCCCCCCAAAAGGACATCTACGCCACACTGGCCAGCACGCTAGCCCCCATGGACGCCGAGCAGTACTACCAGTCCATCCAACGAGACCTCCCTGAGGACCACGCGACCCTCCAGGGGTGGAAGCAGGAGAAAAGGAACGACAACGAGTGGGGCATAGAGGAAGACCTTCTCTGGGAAGACACCTGGAAAGGCACCACGGACGCCTTCCTGGAAGCAGCAGCCGAAACCTACCCCCGCCCGCCCGGGGACACTAGACACGGCCTCCACGCCCTCCTAGCGTTCCACAGCTGAAAACACCGCCACAGCATCACCTCCCACCCCCTCGACCACAATCCACACCGATGGACACCTGAAGACGACGCCACCGCCGGCATCACGGTACAGCAAAGCCCCGAGAACCCGGAGGAATACCACATCACCTGGAAAGATCCGGCACCCCACCCTCCCGCCTCCCCCACCCTCCCAGATGTCTTGGCCACCATTAGCGCAGAACTCCAGGAGGCGAAAGCCCCACAACAACTGGACGAAGAGATGCCCCAGGTACCATCACCACCAACCACAGAAGAAATATCCCACACAGAGCCCCTCACCCACCCCATCACCACAATGGAGCTCCCGCCACACCACCGCACCACCCCGGAACGCAACAGGGTTTCGAGACCTGCCACAGGAATGGGCGGTCCACAACGGCACACTCCGATGGGACGAAATCACACCGGGGCTCCAGGCCATCCGCCTCCACTCGATCACCGAGCCCACCACCACCTGGGCACTACCGACGGGCCACCACCACCTCCTCCTCACCGTCCAAGGCGATGCCACAATCACACCCACGGAGGGAGACCCCGTAACAGCAGCCCCCCCCCACGCCATCCACATACCCCCGCAAGCATCCTCAGAACCTATGACGGTACATCCAGGCCCCAGCCCTTGGCAAGCCATCGTCATCACCTACTCCGCCCCCAACGACCACACACACAAATGGCAGCAACCCCGGGAGGACATCCGGGGGGACCTCCTCCAAGAACACCTAGGGCTCACGCGCACCCACCACACCCTACACCCGATACGAGGAGTAGGCCAAGCACCACACGGCATACACACCCCAGGAATATGGGCGTACGCCACACACATAAACCCATAAGCAGCAGAGGACATCAAGACCGCCCTATCCATCCAGCAAGCCCAGACCCAAACCCGGCACCGCAACACCCAACGAGGCTACACCATTTGGTGGGCATACCAAGACCACGACATCCTCACCCCCCAACCGCCCCCCCCCCCTCTGGACACCAACACAACCGCCCTCTTCCAAGCCGCAGCAGCGGCAGCCGCACAGGTAGGGGCCCCGGAAACCTGGGGCCCACAATACCTGGTCCAAACCAAAGTGGCGCCCCACGCGAAGGCCCAAGAAAAGCCCCCAACACCGAAGCCGCTCCACCCCCCAACTCAAGCTAGACACGACAGAACACACCCCCCAGGACGAATGGGCGACCCACTACATCATCCCCCACACCACCACCCGCAAGAACGACGCCGCCAGGATCACCGTCACCCGCCACCTCCCTCTCACCACACAGGTGTATGAGCTGACGGCCCCCAACGTCCTCGTCACCCGTCACTGACACAGCGAGCGATAGACCATACAGGCAGAAGGGGCCGCCGCAGCCACCCTGTACACATGGGCAACACGGGGGGACCTCCCACAGCCCACCCTCCACCACGCCCCCTCCTGGCCTACCCCCTTCCACACAGCAGACAACCCCAACAAGAAGCCCAAACACACAGGTATGCACACCCCCGCCCAAGAGGCCCAACACTAACACGATGCGAGGCGCAAGGCCCGCACCCTCCACGACGACCACACCATCCCCCGCATCAGCGCCCCCCCCGCCAGAGTGTCAGATGCCACCCACAACCGCACGATCACAGGCATCACCACGGACTGCCTGAACCCAGCGGCGTCGCGGGCAGACGCCGTGTGGATCAGCGAAGGGCGCTCCCACACACGGGCGGTGGCGCGCCTCCACAACATCCAACCCCACAAACTCCAGCGCGCCGTCGGACCCCTCGCTGTACACGTCACCCCGTACGGCATCGACCACCCCCAGTGTGAGCACCATTACCCGCCCTGCTCGGGCCCATGCACCTCGCCCCTGCGCCAACCGCTGCCGGCCCCCACCATCACGGGCAACATGTACCTGGGCACCGTACCGGGAGACCCGGGCATATACATCCTGCCCAACAGGTCCAGGGAACACGCCACCCCCCTCCACGGTGTAGAATCCCTCGCCCTGGGACCGCCCCCCCCAAAAACACCAACACCAGCACATCCCGGGGGACAAACGGACACAGGCGCCAGACGGGGGAAAAAAGGCCCACCAACGCGCCCTAGCCCACATCACCGTCCACCCCACAGCCCACCTACCAAAGGACTTCGGCACCGAGCGCCACATCGTCCTGGAGGGGCAAGCCCACCACATCATCACCGCCGCCCTATACACCCTCGCCGCCCAAGAACGCCACTGGGACCCCACAACCATCCCAGCGATGCCCCCACCACCGCAGGGCCCCAAAGATCCCGTCAGCCCCTTCCACATCGATCAACTCCTAAGCCGCAGGGCCACCCCACACCTCCACCCCTCCAGGAACGAACTAGCCATTGCATCGTGGGACACCCTGGACACGCCCCCCCAACAACCCGCCATCCACATCCTCAAAGCGGACGCCCAATGGTGGGTCCTCCACTGGGCACACGGAGTCCTCATGGCAGCCCAGGTCTATACCCCGGAAATAGACCCGGAAGACCCCCCACGGGGCCGGCAGCGACTCCTCCAGGCCACCACCCTCACAGGCCGCGAAGGCGCCCCCGGGGAAGCCCTCCACACAGCACTCTACTGGGCTCAAGGCTCCCCCAACGGCCCAGACACACCGGAACCCACGGAGGCCTGGGTCATGCAGGCCAAGGCCATGAGGAACTACCACCTTCACCACCCCTTCGACGACAGCCCAGCCGCACTGCCATGGCCATCTGATCCCCCAGAGACCGTGCGCAAGCTCGCCGACCTCAGGCGCAGGCACGCGAAAGCAAAAATGCAAACACCGGCAGAACCCCCACTGAGGGATCCGGGCCAGCAAGCAACGCACCCCTTCTTCGAACCCCACGCCCCCCCAGCCCCGCTATCTCCAGTCCCACCCAAGCGAGCGAGACGAAAAAGAGGCGCACCCGCCCCCAACCAAGCCGGAAAAGCAGCGACCTCCCGACCCCCCGCACCCCACACGACCCACCCGGCAAACCCAGACCAAGCATCTTCGTCATCCTCCCTCCCATCATTACCACCGCCCCACCCGGACCAGGCATCCTCATCATCCTCCCTCCCGCCACCAGCACCGCCCCCGCCCGAGGCGTACCCAGGATTCGAAAAGGGCGCGAAGGTCCAGCAGCCCTTCCGCAAAAACCGCGCGGGCGACTGGATCTGGTGTGAGGGCATGATCCAGTACCGCCTCCGCGACCCGGGGGACAACGGGGGGCCACAGATCTGGTTGGTCTGGCACCGCCAAAAGGAGCTAGACCAAGGCAGCAGCGCCCCGGACAAGCCAGAAGGTCACACCCTGGAGCTCACTAGCGCCCACCCCATCCGACTCCCCACCGGAGAGAACAAGGCCCACAGAGGCACCAAATACACTGGGGAGCTCCCCCCAGAGTGGAGCCAAGGCCTCCCCCCGCCGCGCCTACCCAAGCGCCCACCAACTGGCACAAAGCCCCCGAGCTCCAGTCCCCCTCCCTGACGGAGCAAGGGCCGAGGGCACAAACCTCCACAGCCCCGGCCCGCCCCCACCGAGGCCACCGTCAACCTCCTCGACCTCAACCACCCGGCCGTCACATACTCTAAGGACGCCACAACCGCCCTCCAGGAGCTCCCGATGGCACAGGGGCCGGGTTGGGTTCCCCACCTCCTCACCTTTCAGGAACAAGGCCTACAACGCGACGACCCCCCAGAAACCACCCCCATATATACCCCGGACCGGAGCGTACAAATGCTACTGGCACAAGGGGACCCCCCTGTACGCCCGAACCGGCATCCACGTCCACCTCGTCCACCACCTCAGCGTCCCAGGGAGGCTAGGTGTCTATGAGGTCGTCGGGGACGGATGGCAACTCAACGTCATCAACGCCCACGTCCCCTTCGGCGACGCCACGGAACCCTTCCTCCAAGCCCTGGCCGAGGCATACCGCCAGATGGCCATGCTCGCCCCACAATCATCATCGGCGACATGAACGCTGCCCCCACCCCGGCGGACCGAAGGGGACAGGCCACACCCCAGGACCATGCAGTCCGCGACACCATCGAAATGATGGGGCTCATGGACCTGACGGCCAACCTTGAAGGCCAACCATCCCACTTCCCCCACCAAACAAATGCCGCCCCATCCCGCATCTACGTATGCTATGGCGACCCCACCACCATCATCCGGGCAGAGGCCCGATATGGACCCCTCCAGCTGAGACCCACAGGCCATGGCCCCCTGCACATCCGCCTCACCATCCCCAACCTTCCCCCCAGCCCCCCAGAGGATGCGGACCAAGGCCTACCACCCCCCCTGAAGATGCCTGCACTGCATGACAAGCATGCCTGGTCCCAATATCACAGGGCCATAGACCGCCCCCCGCGCATCCAACCAGACCCCACCGAGCTACTCACAGCCATGCGCACGGCCGCTGTTGCCTGCGGCTTCCAGCAACACCCCCACACAGACGACGACCAACCACCCACCGCCCTGGGGGACATGCTCCATGACCTCTGGCATGCGAAGCAACAACTGGCGACCCTCCTCCACACCGACACCCCCCAAACCCGCCGCCAGATACACCACTGCAGGACGCAGATAGCCCACATCAGGGCAGACCTGCAGCGGTGGCACATCCACAGGCAACAGCGCATCGCCCAGGAACACGAACGGTATGCGCAACATGAACTCCCCTACAAGGCCATCCGCCACCTCAACGACGCCATGACGGACAGCGGCCACCGCACCATCACCACGGTCCGGCAGGAGGACGGCTCTCTAACCAACGACCCAGGCACAGTGCTCCAAGCCACCAAAGACAGCTTCCTCCGGCAACACACCCCCACCCAAGACACACTGGACCCAGACACCCAGGCCAAAATCGACCGCCTCTCTCGGGTCTTCAACCACGCCTAGAGGAGGCAACTGGAAAAGCGCCCCTTCACCATCCACGAAGTCCGGAAGGCCATCCACAGTCTCCGGCAACACAAAACCCCAGGCTATGACGGCCTCCCTGCGGAGGCATACTACCACCTCCCCGCCCACCTCCTCCGCATCCTCGCCCACCGCCTCTGGAACATCGTAACGGGGCAGATTCCCCTGCCACCAGACTGGGCAAACGTTGTCCGGCCCCTCTACAAAAAAGGGGACTGGGCAAACCCGGACAAGTGGCGCCCCATAGTCTGTGCAGTCACGGAGGTGAAAGTCGTCTGGACCATCCTCCTACGCCGCATCCGCCCCCACCTGGACCCCCACATACCAGCCAGCCTCTGGGGGGCCATCCCAGGCCGGTCCCCACACAAGGCCATCTTCCTCCAGGACACCATCGCCGACATGGACCCGGTGGACCTCATCATCGCCTCCCTCGACGTCAAAGGAGCCTTCCTGAACCCCCCCTGGCTCCTTCTAGAAGCAGTGTGGAAACGCCTGGGCCTCCCCTTCTACAACTTCGCCTCCGGCTACATCCGCACCCGCAATTACAAGGTCCGCACTGGAGCAGGCCTCACCCCCTTCCTGGAGCCAGGCAGCGGGGTCCCCCAAGGGGGAGCAGAGGGCCCCTTCCTGTACCTTCTAGTGACGCTCCCCCTGGCCCTCGCAATCGAGCAGATTACCCGGCCTACGCACCCTACCCCCTCCTCTCCCCCCTGGTGGGCTTCGCGGACGACACCAACCTCACGGTCGCGCACACCCCACACGAAACCCATGCCCCGGACCCCGGGCCAACGGTCACCCAACAGGCCAATGACTTACTGGACTCCCACCTCTCCCACAACAACCTCATCGTCCACCCCACAACGTCAGTGGCCATGATCAAGGGGTCTGCCACACCCCCCACTCTAGGGCCACAAGGGCCCCCCATGCAAGTCCTGACAACCACCACCCACCTGGGGGTAATCCAGGCCGCCAACCCTGAGGACGCCACCCTCCCTCCCAAGTTGCAATCACACCTCGCCCATCTCCCCAGATATGCGTCCCCGACTACCAAGGCCCTCTCCCTGTCCCACCAGAGCCTGGCGTACTACCTCACCGGGGTCTTGAACGCCTCCATAGGCTTCCAAGCACTCCACCTGACATACCCCACCACCGCCCTCCAGCCGGCCACACGCGCCGTGACCAAGGCATGGGCAGCACACGGGGGCTGGCCCACCTGCATACCCACCCGCGCCATCCAAGCGGCATGGCCCCACTATGGGGACGCCATAGGGGACGAGGTGAAAGGGGCCTACACCAGACACACCGCCCTCCTCCTTCACCGCATGACCCACAACCACTAACCGGATGTCCGCGAGGTCACCACAATCCGCCTCCAAGCCGCACAACGGGCCCGCAGCACATGCCCGCGCTGGGTACTCCACCAGACGGGCATGCCCACCAACATGATCACGCGCCTGTGGAACCACCTGCAGCTTCTCCTCCCATCCCCACACCACGCCATACTCACCAACCACACGTGCCCAGAGGAAGGGCCTCTAGCGGTCCTCTGCGGGGACCTCCACCATCACCCCAAGGGCACCATCCACACCATAGACCTTGTCGGGGCCCCCATCACCGTAGTATATGTCACCCTCCCCCAAAATGCGGGTCCTGCACCACAGCAGGGCACACCAAACCCCCTTTCTACAGCTTTCTGAATGGCCTCAATACCGCCTCTTCCACCAGTACCTCACGCAGACGGCACGAGCAGCGGGACACACTCTGCCGGGAAGCAAAGACATGCAAACAGCCTACCGAGAGTTCACAAAGCAACACCCCCGACCCATCCCAGCGACACCGCCCTACGCACCCACCGGCTCGAAACACGAACCCGTTCCCCCGGTGACGGGCCCGGTCCCACCACTGACCCTACTACTGGCCCCGAATGAAGCCAAACCCACGCAGACCACCGTCATCAACCACGGGGCAAAATGGCGCATACCGAAACACCACAAGACCGCCCGAGACCTACCACGGGTCCCCCATGACTCCCAAAGCATGCCACGCACATGTTGGGCCTGTGACCCCGAGGCACCAACCACACCATGGCCCGTACTACACCTCATAGCACGCCACCACACCCACCCGACAACCCACCTACCACCACAGGCCTACGCATGGGTAGCCCGATGGTTCCACCGCACCGACACTAACCCCACGGTAGCATTGAGCCCCGACCACACGCCCAAATGGCTCTTCACCACTACACCCACATGGCCCGGCCCCGACCCGGCAGGGGTCGCCATCCGTTACAGCATGTACGAGTCAGGCAGAACGGACAAGAACGAGCACCCCTACTATCCGCTCAACCACTCCTGCCACACACCGGAGCACCGAACACAAACCCTCACATGCCACGACCTAAACCCAGACACAGCCTACATCCTCCACTACATCTACTCCTACCCCACACAAGGACAGCCGGAGCAGGGACTCATAGCCCTGTCCCCCCAAGCGAAACACATCATCTCCAAAGGAATAGGGGTGTACGCCACCCCCATCCTGCAGCCCACAACCCCAGTAGCCCACCTCGCCACAGACCTCGCCATATACGCCTACCTGCCCATGAACCCATGCCGCGTCCCACAACCATCACCGGCGGACCGGCTCTTCTTCACCGACGCCTCAGGCGAATCCGGCCTTACGCCCATCACCGGGGGGGCCACCCTGCAGCTAACCCACACCGGGGGACACTACCACATGGACCAGCACACGGGCCACACCACGTATGGGGCCTCCTCCCACGGGGAGCTAGGGGCCATGGCCAACGCCATTACCGAGATCGCGGCCCACCTACCTGCCCACCTCCCGCACATCGTCCGGGTCTCGTTCGTGGTAGACGCCACTGTCGACACACACCTGCTCCTCCGCATAGCAAGGCAACCACTTCACAAAGCCACCGTGACGAGCCTCGGCACCCAGGCACTGCTGCTCTGGAAAGCCCTTCGCAGCCTTCCCCCCTACGTCCAACTCCACATCGTGAAACAAGAGTCCCACAGACACCAATACGGAAATGGTAAGGTCGACAACCAGGCAGTACACCAGCGCACAACGCACCTACCAGCCCTCCAGATCCCTGACCTCGGCCGAAACCAGACACACCTCCAACACATACCCCCCGTACCCAAGCCCCATCAGACCCCGGACTGGGTACCAGAGGACGCCCCCTATTCCTCCCACGACAGAGCATACCACTACCCCAACCCCATCCAACATCTCGCCCGCGTGCTCGGCGACGCAGACAGCCGGGCGCACATCCAGGAGCTCGAGGACAGACTGCAAATCCCCCTCTACCACTCAGCGCTGCGCCCAGCAAACGTCCCAGCCCAACTCCAAAAACGACGCATCCAGCTCCTCAGGGAGCAACTACCATTCCTCACCAGGGTTGCCAGATGGCTCGCCCGCAAACACATCCACATCCCCGAAGAGCACACCTGTTGCCCGTGCGACCACACCACCCCGGAGGACTGGGAACACTTCAAGAAATGCCCCCTCCATACAGGCAGGGACACGCTAGACCTCCGCACCCCAGATGACGACCTCCCCCCCCCACCTACAGACAGTGACTACCCCCCGCCGGAGGTCTGGGTTACAGTCCTCGAGCGCGGGCACTACTACGTGATAGCCGCTACAGCTACGTCCCCCGGCCCGCAATGGCTCGTCAAAGGGACAGACACCATGTTCGCCCCAGGGACCGCCCCGCCAAGGGCAGTAGGGGACCCCACCACCCAGCACAGGATCCTCAGGGGCGTCCTCCAGCCAGGGGACAAGCCCCCAGCCCGCGCCCTGGCCCAAATCTACCACGTGGGATTGGCCATGCTCTGCCTGACCCACTGGATCCAGCGCCGCTCGCCATCCACGGGGACCGTGCCCTGGATTTGGGCCATCCCCACCGCCCACACACAAGTCGAGGCGGGGCCGGACACGCGGCCAACCCCCCCCCCCAGACCGCAGTAACCCCTCACCTGCGGGTACCACGCCATCCACAGGGTCCTCAGCCGCGTGGGTCTTAGCCCAAAGCTAGCATACCCCCTTCCCACCACTGACCGAGAGGTCCACCAGATACGCAAGCTCGTCTGCGAAATCCTTGCCGCGGCAGCAGAAGACGGCAAGCTTCTCCTCCAAACCGCCCGGCCTACAACTGGCCACGCAAGCGCGCCGCGGCGAGCGGCCACATACACCGACACAACGCGGCCCACCGCACAATCCCCGCCCAAGCCCCTCCCACCTCGCTGCTCACCGGGAGACCCACACACGCCCACCATCCCGCGCACCCCCGGGCCCCGCGACACCGGCCTCCCCCACCCGCCCGAACACCAGCACACGCCCGCCACACACCCACGCGCTGGACACCCCTCACCACCCCCCACACTCGACAACCCACACACACCCGCCGAGAGCACGCCCACCCCACCCAGTGGCCCACCCACGCCCCCCGCACACACCCCAGAAGACCGTGGCCCACCCCCCCCGGCCCCTGAATGCAGCCCACGCGAACTGTCCCCAGCCAAGCGTCGAAGGAGAAGGCCACAGCCCCGCGCCTCCCTCCCCCGCCGCTGCCGACCAGATCGGCCTGCCGGGCCGCCAGGTCACGACCGGGCCCCCCCAGCCGCCCGCCCCCAACCTACAGCCCGAGGACATGCCCTCAATCCTCCCCGCCGTGGCCGCAGCAGAAGCCGCCGCCCGCAAGCCCGCCCGCATCACAGCCCAACCCGCGTCCACCACCTCCTCCTCATCCTCAGCCTCATGCACCTCCTCCACCTCATCCTCCGACCCCCCCCTCCCCGCCGCCCTCATCCTGAAGGCCACGGCAAAAGCCAAAGCCGCGGCCGCACACAGCGACCCCCCGACCCCCACACAGGCGACTCGGGCACCCCGGCAACGCACCGGGAAGACCCCCGACCCGACATCGGCGCCCTCACACCTCCGGACAGAGGTCCTCCTTAACCTGGAACCGGACCCCAACCCCAAACCCGACCCCAAACCCAAGCCGGCGCCCACGCGAGCACACACAACACCACAAACGCAACGACACAAACCGAGAGGAAGACCTTCTCTGGGAAGACACCTGGAAAGGCACCACGGACGCCTTCCTGGAAGCAGCAGCCGAAACCTACCCCCGCCCGCACGGGGACACTAGACACGGCCTCCACGCCCTCCTAGCGTTCCGCAGCTGGAAACACCGCCACACCATCACCCTCCACCCCCTGGACCACAATCCACACCGATGGACACCTGAAGACGACGCCACCGCCGCCATCACCGTACAGCAAAGCCCCGAGAACCCGGAGGAATACCACATCACCTGGAAAGATCCGGCACCCCAGCCCCCCGCCTCCCTCACCCTCCCAGATGTCTTCGCCACCATCAGCGCAGAACTCCAGGAGGCGAAAGCCCCACAACAACTGGACGAAGAGATGCCCCAGGCACCATCACCACCAGCCACACAAGAAAAACCCCGCACAGAGCCCCTCACCCACCCCATCACCACAATGGAGCTCCCCCCACAACACCGCACCACCCCGGACCGAAACGGGTTTCGAGACCTGCCACGGGAATGGGCGGTCCACAACAGGGCACTCCGATGGGACGAAATCACACCAGGGCTCCAGGCCATCCGCCTCCACTCGTTCACCGAGCCCACCACCACCTGGGCACTACCGACCGCCCGCCACCACCTCCTCCTCACCGTCCAAGGCGATGCCACAATCACACCCACGGAGGGAGACCCCGTAACAGCAGCCCCCGCACACGCCGTCGGCATACCCCCGCAAGCATCATCGGCCCCTATGACGGTACATCCAGGCCCCGGCCCATGGCAAGCCATCGTCATCACCTACCCCGCCCCCAACGACCACACACACACCTGGCAGCAACGGTGGGAGGACATCCAGGGGGGACCTCCTCCAAGAACACTTAGGGATCACGCGCACCCACCACACCCTACACCCGATACGGGGAGTAGGCCAAGCACCACACGGCATACACACCCCGGGAGTATGGGCGTACGCCACACCCATAAACCCACAAGCAGCGGAGGACATCAAGACCGACCTATCCATCCAGCAAGCCCAGACCCAAACCCCGCACCGCAACACCCAACGAGGCTACACCATTTGGTGGGCATACCAAGACCACGACACCCTCACCCCCCAACCGGAGGCCCCCCCTCTAGACACCAACACACCCCCCCTCCTCCAAGCCGCAGCAGTGGCAGCCACACAGGTAGGGGCCCCGGAAACCTGGGGCCCACAATACCTGGTCGAAACCAAAGTGGCGCCCCACGCGAAGGCCCAAGACAAGCCCCCAACACCGAAGCCGCTCCACCCCCCACTCAAGCTAGACCAGACGGAACACACCCCCCAGGACGAATGGGCGACCCACTACATCATCCCCCACACCACCACCCGCAAGAACGACGCCGCCAAGATCACCGTCACCCGCCACCTCCCCCACACCACACAGGTGTATGAGCTGACGGCCCCCAACGTCCTCGTCACCCGTCGCCGACACGACGAGCGATACACCCTACAGGCAGAAGGGGCCGCCGCGGCCAGCATGTAGACATGGGCAACATGGGGGGACCTCCCACACCCCACCCTCCACCACGCCTTCTCCTGGCCCACCCCCTTCCACACAGCGGACCGCCCCAACAAGAGGCCAAACACACAGGTATGCACAGCCCCGCCCAGGAGGCCCAGCACCGACACGATGCGAGGCGCAAGGCCCGCACCCTCCACGACGACCACACCATCCCCCGCATCACCGCCCCCCCCGCCAGAGTGGCAGATGCCACCCACAACCGCACGATCACAGGCATCACCACGGACTGCCTAGACCCAGCGGGGTCGCGGGCAGACGCCCTATGGATCAGCGAAGGGCGCTCCCACACACGGGCGGTGGCGCGCCTCCACAACATCCAGCCCCACAAACTCCAGCGCGCCGTCGGACCCTTCGCCGTAAAAGTCACCCCGTACGGCATCAACCACCCCCGGTGTGAGCACCATGACCCGCCCTGCTCCACCCCATGCACCTCGCCCCTGCGCCAACCGCTGCCGGCCCCCAGCATCACGGGCAACATGTACCTGGGCACCGTACCGGGAGACCCGGGCATATACATCCTGCCCAACAGGTCCAGGGAACACGCCATCCCCCTCCACGGGGTAGAATCCCCCGCCCTGGGACCGCCCCCACCAAAACACCAACACCAGCACATCCCGGGGGACAAACGGACACAGGCGCCAGACGGGGGAAAAAAGGCCCACCAACACGCCATAGCCCACATCACCGTCCACCCCGCAGCCCATCTACCAAAGGACTTCGGCACGGAGCGCCACATCGTCCTGGAGGGGCAAGCCCACCACATCATCACCGCCGCCCTGTACACCCTCGCCGCCGGCGAACGCCACTGGGACCCCACAACCATCTCAGCGATGCCCCCACCACCGCAGGGCCCAAAAGATCCCGTCAGCCCCTTCCACATCGATCAACTCCTAAGCCGCAGGGCCACCCCACACCTCCACCCCTCCAGGATAGAACTAGCCATCGCATCGTGGGACACCCTGGACACCCCCCCCCAACAACCCGCCATCGACATCCTCAACGCGGACACCCAATGGTGGGTCCTCCACTTGGCACACGGAGTCCTCATGGTGGCCCAGGCCTATACCCCGGAAATAAACCCGGAAGACCCCCCACGGGGCCGGCAGCGACTCCTCCAGGCCACCACCCTCACAGGCCGCGAAGGCGCCCCCTGGGGAGCCCTCCACACAGCACTCTACTGGGCTCAAGGCTCCCCCAACGGCCCAGACACACCAGAACCCACGGAGCCCTGGGTCATGCAAGCCAAGGCCATGAAGAACTACCACCTTCACCACCCCTTCGACGACAGCCCGGGCGCACTGCCATGGCCATCCGAACCCCCGGAGACCGTGCGCAAGCTCGCCGACATCATGCGCAGCCACGCGAAAGCGAAAATGCAAACACCGGCAGAACCCCCACTGAGGGATCCACGCCAGCAAGCAACGCACCCCTTCTTCAAACCCCACGCCCCCCCAGCCCCGCTACCTCCAGTCCCACCCAAGCGGGCGAGACGAAAAAGGGGCGCACCCGCCCCCAACCAAGCCGGAAAAGCAGCGACCTCCCGACCCCCCGCATCCCACCCGACCAACCCGGCGAACCCAGACCAAGCATCCTCGTCATCCTCCCTCCCGCCATTACCACCGCCCCACCCGGACCAAGCATCCTCGTCATCCCCCCTCCCATCACTACCACCGCCCCACCCAAACCAGGCATCCTCATCATCCTCCCTCCCGCCACCAGCACCGTCCCCGCCCGAGGCGTACCCAGGATTCGAAAAGGGCGCGAAGGTCCAGCAGCCCTTCTGCAACGACCACAGAGGCGACTGGATCTGGTGTGAGGGCACGATCCAGTACCGCCTCCGCGACCCGGGGGACAACGGAGGGCCACAGATCCGGGTGATCTGGCACCGCCAAAAGGAGCTAGACCAAGGCAGCAGCGCGCCGGACAAGCCAGAAGGCTACACCCTGGAGCTCACCAGCGCCCACCCCATCCCACTCCGCACCGAAGAGAACAAGGCCCACAGAGGCACCAAATACACCGGGGAGCTCTGCCCGGAGTGGAGCCAAGGCCTCCCCCCGCCGCGCCTACCCAAGCGCCCACCAACCGGCAAAAAGTCCCCGAGCCCCAGTCCCCCTCCCTGACGGGGCAAGGGCCGAGGGCACAAGCCTCCACAGCCCCGGCCCGCCCCCACCGAGGCCACCGTCAACCTCCTCGACCTCAACCACCCGGCCGTCAGATACTCCAAGGACGCCACAACCGCCCTCCAGGAGCTCCCGATGGCACAGGGGCCGGGGTGGGTTCCCCACCTCCTCACCTTCCAGGAACAAGGCCTACAACGCGACGACCCCCCAGGAACCACCCCCATAGATACCCCGGACCAGAAAGCGTACAAATGCTACTGGCACAAGGGGACCCCCCTGTACGCCCAAACCGGCATCCACGTCCACCTCGTCCACCACCTCAGCGTCCCAGGGAGGCTAGGTGTCTATGAGGTCGTCGAGGACCGATGGCAACTCAACGTCATCAACGCCCACGTCCCCTTTGGCGACGCCACGGAACCCTTCTTTCAAGCCCTGGCCGAGGCATACCGCCAGATGGCCATGCTCGCCCCCACAGTCATCATCGGCGACATGAACGCCGCCCCCATCCCGGCGGACCGAAGGGGACAGGCCACACCCCAGGACCATGCAGTCCGCGACACCATCGAAGTGCTGGGGCTCGTGGACCTGACGGCCAACCTCGAAGGCCAACCATCCCACTTCCCCCACCAAACACATGCCCCCCCATCCCGCATCGACGTATGCTATGGCGACCCCACCACCATCATCCGGGCGGAGGCCTGATATGGACCCCTCCCGCTGGGACCCACAGGCCATAGCCCCCTGCACATCCGCCTCACCATCCCCAACCTTCCCCCCAGCCCCCCAGAGGATGCGGACCAAGGCCTACCACCCCCCCTGAAGATGCCCCCACTGTATGACAAGCATGCCTGGTCCCAATATCACAGGGCCATAGACCGCGCCCGGCGCATCCAACCAGACCCCACCGACCTACTCACAGCCATGCGCACGGCCGCCGTCGCCTGCGGCTTCCAGCAACAACCCCACACAGACGACGACCAACCACACACGGCCCTAGGGGACATGCTCCATGACCTCTGGCATGCGAAGCAACAACTGGCGACCCTGCTCCACACCGACACCCCCCAAACCCGCCGCCAGATACACCAATGCAGGACACAGATGGCCCACATCAGGGCAGACCTGCAGCGGTGGCACATCCACAGGCAACAGCGCATCGCCCAGGAACACGAACGATATGCGCAACATGAACTCCCCTACAAGGCCATCCGCCACCTCAACGACGCCATGACCGACACCGGCCACCGCACCATCACCACGGTCCGGCAGGAGGACTGCTCCCTCACCAGCGACCCAGCCACAGTGCTGCAAGCCACCCAAGACAGCTTCCTCCGGCAACACACCCCCACCCAAGACACACTGGACCCAGACACCCAGGCCAAAATTGACCGCCTCCCTTGGGTCTTCAACCACGCCCAGAGGAGGCAACTGGAAAAACGCCCCTTCACCATCCACGAAGTCCGGAAGGCCATCCACAGTCTCCGGCAACACAAAACCCCAGGCTACGACGGCCTCCCTGCGGAGGCATACTACCACCTCCCCGCCCACCTTCTCCGCATCCTCGCCCACCGCCTCTGGGACATCGTCACAGGGCAGACCCCCCTGCCACCAGACTCGGCAAACGTTGTCCGCCCCCTCTACAAAAAAGGGGACTGGGCAAACCCGGACAACTGGCGCCCCATAGTCTGTGCGGTCACGGAGGTCAAAATCGTCTGGACCATCCTCCTACGCCGCATCCGCCCCCACCTGGACCCAAACATACCAGCGAGCCTCTGGGGGGCCATCCCAGGCCGGTCCCCACACAAGGCCATCTTCCTCCAGGACACCATCGCCGACATGGACCCGGTGGACCTCATCATCGCCTCCCTCGACGTCAAAGGAGCCTTCCCGAACACCCCCTGGCTCCTTCTAGAAGCGGTGTGGAAACGCCTGGGCCTCCGCTTCTACAACTTCGCCTCCGGCTACATCCGCACCCGCAAATACACGGTCCGCACTGGAGCAGGCCTCACCCCCTTCCTGGAGCCAGGCAGCGGGGTCCCCCAAGGGGGAGCAGAGGGCCCCTTCCTGTACCTCCTAGTGACGCTCCCCCTGGCCCTCGCAAGCAAGCAGATTTACCCGGTCTACGCACCCTACCCCCTCCTCTCCCCCCTGGTGGGCTTCGCGGACGACACCAACCTCACGGTCGCACACACCCCACACGAACCCCATGCCCCGGACCCGGGCTAACGGTCACCCAACAGGCCAATGACTTACTGGACGTGACCGTCTCCTACCTCTCCCACAACAACCTCATCGTCCACCCCACAACGTCAGTGGCCATGATCAAGGGGTCTGCCACACCCCCCACCCTAGGGCCACAAGGGCCCCCCATGCAAGTCGTGACAACCACCACCCACATGGGGGTAATCCAGGCCGCCAACCCTGAGGACGCCACCCTCCCTCCCAAGTTGCAATCACACCTCGCCCATCTCCCCAGATATGCGTCCCCGACCACCAAGGCCCTCTCCCTGTCCCACCAGAGCCTGGCGTACTACCCCACCGGGGTCTTGAACGCCTCCATAGGCTTCCAAGCATTCCACCTGACACACCCCACCACCGCCCTCCAGCCGGCCACACGAGCCGTGACCAAGGCGGGGGCAGCACACGGGGGCTGGCCCACCTCCATACCCACCCGCGCCATCCGAGCGGCATGGCCCCACTATGGGGACACCATAGGGGACGAGGTGAAAGCGGCCTACACCAGACACACCGCCCTCCTCCTTCACCGCATAACCCACAACCACTCACCGGAGGTCCGCGAGGTCACCACAATCCGCCTCCAAGCCGCACAACGGTCCCCGAACACATGCCCGCGCTGGGTACTCCACCAGACGGGCATGCCCACCAACATGAACACGCGCCTGTGGAACCACCTGCAGCTTCTCCTCCCATCCCCACACCACGCCATACTCACCAACCACACGTGCCCAGAGGAAGGGCCTCTAGCGGTCCTCTGCGGGGACCTCCACCATCACTCCAAGGGAACCATCCACACCATAGACCTTGTTGGGGCCTCCATCACCGTAGTATACGTCACCCTCCACCAAATGCGGGTCCTGCACCACAGCGGGGCACACCACACCCCCTTTCTACAGCTTCCGGAATGGCCTCAATACCGTCTCTTCCACCAGTACCTCACGCAGACAGCACGAGCAGCGGGACACACTCTGCCGGGAAGCAAAGACATGCAAACAGCCTACCGAGAATTCACAAAGCAACACCCCCGACCCATCCCAGCGACACCGCCCTACGCACCCACCGGCTCGAAACACGAACGCGTCCCCCCGGTGACGGGCCCGGTCCCACCACTAACCCTACTACTGGCCCCGAATGAAGCCAAACCCACGCAGACCACCGTCATCCACCACGGGGCAAAATGGCGCATACCGAAACACCACATGACCGCTCGAGACCTACCACGGGTCCCCCATGACTTCCAGAGCATGCCACGCACATGTTGGGCCTGTGACCCCGAGGCACCAACCACACCATGGCCCGTACTACACCTCATAGCACGCCACCACACCCACCCCACAGCCCACCTACCACCACAGGCCTACGCATGGGTAGCCCCATGGTTCCACCGCACCGACACTGACCCAACGGTAGCATGGAACCCCGACCACGCCCCCCAATGGCTCTTCACCACTACACCCACATGGCCCCGCCCCGACCCGGCAGGGGTCGCCATCGGTTACAGCATGTACGAGCCAGGCAGAACGGGCAAGCACGAGCACCCCTACTATCCGCTCCACCACTCCTGCCACACACCGGAGCACCGAACACAAACCCTCACATGCCACGACCTAAACCGAGACACAGCCTACACCCTCCACTACATCTACTCCTACCTCACACAAGGACAGCCGGAGCAGGGAGTCATAGCCCTGTCCCCCCAAAGCGAAACACATCATCTCCAAAGGGATAGGGGTATACACCACCCCCATCCTGCAGCCCACAACCCCAGTAGCCCACCTCACCACGGGCCTCGCCATATACGCCTACCTGCCCATGAACCCATGCCGCCTTCCACAACCATCACCGGCGGACCGGCTCTTCTTCACCGACGCCTCAGGCGAATCCGCCCTCACGCCCATCACCGGGGGGGCCACCCTGCAGCTAACCCACACCGGGGGACACTAACACATGGACCACAACACAGGCCACACCACCTATGGGGCCTCCTCCCACGGGGAGCTAGGGACCATGGCCGACGCCATCACCGAGATCGCGGCCCACCTACCCGCTCACTCCCCGCACATCGTCCGGGTCTGGTTCGTGGTAGACGCCACTGTCGACACACACCTGCTCCTCCCGATAGCAAGGCAACCACTTCACAAAGCCACCGCGACGAGCCTCGGCACCCAGGCACTGCTGCTCTGGAAAGCCCTTCGCAGCCTTCTCCCCTACGTCCAACTCCACATCGTGAAACAAGAGTCCCACAGACACCAATACGGAAATGGTAAGGTCCACAACCAGGCAGTACACCAGCGCACAACGCACCTACCAGCCCTCCAGATCCCTGAACTCGGCCGAAACCACACACACCTCCAACACATACCCCCTGTACCCGAGCCCCATCAGACCCCGGACTGGGTACCAGAGGACGCCCCCTATTCCTCCCACGACAGAGCATACCACTACCCCAACGCCATCCACTATCTCGCCCGCGTGCTCGGCGACGCAGACAGCCGGGCGCACATCCAGGAGCTCGAGGACAGATTGCAAATCCCCCTCTACCACTCAGCGCTGCGCCCAGCAAACGTTCCAGCCCACCTCCAAAAACGACGCATCCAGCTCCTGAGGGAGCAACTACCGTTCCTCACCAGGGTCGCCAGATGGCTTGCCGGCAAACACATCCACGTCCCCGCAGAACACACCCGTTGCCCGTGCGACCACACCACCCCGGAGGACTGGGAACACTTCAAGAAATGCCCCCTCCATACAGGCAGGGACACGCTAGTGGGCTGGTCCTCGGCGGAAACCCTACGACAACACGAAGGATGGCAAGCCCACAGCCACGCACACCAGGCCACCGAACACCTCTTCCGGGATCCCCTGGTCAAAGAAGCCACCATGAGAGGGGCGGTGACACAGGCCCTGCACCGACACCTCACCAAACACACGGAAAGCCCCATGGAGGCAGCAGCGCACCTCCAGCTAGAGGCAGTCCGCAGAGCAGCGGCCCAAATGGTACACCGCAAACACCTCCTGTTAACACACGCGGAGCAACTCACCGACTTCACCGCCAGGGAACACATGCAGCGTCTCATCCATTACCATGCCGTGCATGACCCAGACGTCCACTAACCCACTCCGCGCCCCGCACGCGCCCCCCAATCTCCATCCGCAGGCCTCCGAGACACCACCACAGCGCCCAGAGGCCAATCTCTCACCCAAGAAGCCACCTGGCACCGCCCAGCCCGGCCGAGCCAAACGAGGGCCAACCATAAGTCGACGTAGACGCGCAAGACCCCAGCAGCCCATCCAGCCCACCCCCCCCGGACCCGGGGCACCCCCCCATCACACCGGCCACCATCCGCGACCCCGACCTCCTCCGAGCAACCCTCCAAGGCAGGGCCCCGACCACCCCCCTGGGCTGGTACCGCCTACAAGACGACTGGACCAAGCTCACCGTCACAGCCCTCCGGGACCTGACCACCCCAGGCAGCGGCCTCCACGAGGCCATCGTAGACCTCGTACTCTGGCAAGCCCGCAAACACACCCAAGGCCAGCACGTCTGGATCCCCCCCGTCAAGTGGGGCCAGGCCCTGACGCAGGACACCGGCATCAACGTCACCCGTCGAGGGACCGTACGCCTACGACGGGTCCCAGCAGAGGCGGACCACCCAGCGGACCCGAACCGCCCGGAGCAGTGGGAACAGGCCACCGCACCAACCCGCGACACTGCCCTCCGCGCCGCCGGCCTCCGCACCCCAGACGACGACCTCCCCCCCCCACCTACAGACAGTGACCACCCCCCGCCGGAGGTCTGGGTTACAGTCCTCGAGCGCGGGTACTACTACGTGATAGCCGCTACGGCTACGTCCCCCGGCCCGCAATGGCTTGTCAAAGGCACAGACACCATGTTCGCCCCAGGGACCGCCCCACCAGGGGCAGTAGGGGACCCCACAACCCAGCACAGGGTCCTCAGGGGCGTCCTCCAGCCAGGGGACAAACCCCCAGCCCGTGCCCTGGCCCAAATCACCTCAGTGAAGGCGGGCTACGACCATGGATTGGCCATGCTCTGCATGACCCACTGGATCCAGCGCCGCTGGCCACCCACGGGGACCATGCCCTGGGTTTGGGCCATCTCCACCGCCCACACACAGGTCGAAGCGGGCCCGGACACGCGACCAAACCCCCCCCCCAGACCGCAGCAATCCCTCACCTGCGGGTACCACGCCATCAACAGGATCCTCAACTGCGTGGGTCTTAGCCCAAAGCTAGCATAACCCTTTCGGACCACTGACCAGGAGGTCCACCAGAGCCGCAAGCTCGTCTGCGAAATCCTTGCCGCAGCAGCAGAAGACAGCAAGCCTCTCCTCCAAACCGCCCGGCCTACAACTGGCCACGCGAGCGCTCCGCAGCGAGCGGACACATACATCGACACAGCACACCCCACGGCAGGATCCCCGCCCATGCCCCTCCCCTCTCGCTGCTCACCCGGAGAGCCACACAGGCCCACCATCGCGCGCACCCCCGGGCCCCGCGACACGGGCCTCCCCCACCCGCCCCAACACCAGCACACGCCCGCCACACACCCACCTGCCGGACACCCCTCACCACTCCCCACTCGACAACCCACACACACCCGCCGAGACGAGCCCCGCGCCCCGCGGCACGCCCACCCCACCCAGTGGCCTGCCCACGCCCCCCGCACACACCCGAGAAGACCCAGGCCCAGCCCCCCCGGCCCCTGAATGCAGCCCACGCGAACTGTTTCCCCCCGCGTACGCCAACCCACACAACCTCGCACATTGCAGGACCCGGGCCCAGCCAAGCCCAGAAGGAGAAGGCCACAGCCCCGCGCCTCCCTCCCCCGCCGCTGCCGACCAGATCGGCCCGCCGGGCCGCCATGTCACGACCGGGCCCCCCCAGGTGCCCGCCCCCAACCTACAGCCCGAGGACATGCCCTCCATCCTCCCCGCCGTGGCCGCAGCAGAAGCCGCCGCCCGCAAGCCCGCCCGCATCACAGCCCAACCCGCGTCCACCACCTCCTCTTCATCCTCAGCCTCGTCCACCTCCTCCATCTCATCCTCCGACCCCCCCCTCCCCGCCGCCCAGATCCTCAAGGCCACGGCGAAAGCCAAAGCCGCGGCCCCACGCATCGACCCCCTGACCCCCACACAGGCGACTCGGGCACCCCGGCAACGCACCGGGAAGACCCCCGACCCGACATCGGCGCCCTCACACCTCCAGACAGAGGTCCTCCTCAACCTGGAACCGGACCCCAACCCCAAACCAGACCCCAAACCCAAGCCGGCGCCCACGCGAGCACACA
Organism: Eutreptiella sp. 'Long Island Sound 2002'; assembly: GCA_964036045.1. Lineage (NCBI taxonomy): Eukaryota > Euglenozoa > Euglenophyceae > Eutreptiales > Eutreptiaceae > Eutreptiella > Eutreptiella sp. 'Long Island Sound 2002'. The sequence continues at coordinate 87,383,470 of OZ038378.1, forward strand.
CAACACCACAAACGCAACGACACAAACCCAACCGAAACCACCCCAACCCGGACCCTCACCCAAGCCAGGACCCCCCACCCACCACAACCCACGCCCCCCTCCCATGGGCACCCACCACCACCGCAGAGGCGGCCACCCAACACGACCCCGTCCAAGCCCTCGTCCGCATCCCCGTCACCAAGCGCCCCGTCATCCATCCCCGACAAACCACCACCACCGCCGGCCAAACCAACCCAGGGACGTCGGACCCCTCGACCACCGTCACCGTCAAGCCCGGCCCCCAACCCTTCCCCCCTGCCCACCACATAGTGCAGCCCCAGGGGCTGCCAACGATGCCCAACCCCCCACCCCCACAAGGGGAACCTGAAAACCCACAAGGGGTCCATGGGCCATACCCGCAACACCAACCCCACCACTACCAACACCACCACCACCAGCGGCCCCACTACCACCACCACCAACACCGGCCCCACCACTACCACTGCCCGCCACCCTACCCCACCGGGCCACAACCCCCCGTGCACGAACAGCACCAGCGAATGGGATGGCAGCCACCGAGCGCTCCACCCACATACCCCACCTACCGCCAGGGGCCACCCCCCCCCGTACCAGCCACCCCCCCCGTACCAGGAGCCGTATCCGTATCCCCCCGGCCACCACGTCCACGCCGAAGGGGCCCCCCCATCCCAGCCCCGCCAAGGACAGTCGCTCGACCCATACCACCAGCCGCTGCCGCCACCACACCCCTACGTGGCGGATCCATGGACGAGGGGGGACCTCCCCCCCCCCCCAGTACCAGGCGGCACCACGCGAAGCCCCCCAGGACCCGGTGACGCCTCCTGACTGGCCCGACTCGAGCGATGAGGCCCGGTCCCGCAAACGGCGGCGCTCCCGCTCCCTCCCCGCACGGCACACTCGCCCACGGCGCCCAAACTCCCCACACCGCCACCGCGCCTCAACCACCCACTCGCGCCGCTGCCCCTCTCCCAGGTGCCACCAACACCCCCCGAGACCCCGCTCCCGCCGCTCCCGCTCCCCCGGGCGCCACCACCAGCGCCACCGCCGCCCCATGTCCACCTCCCCCTCCCCCCTCCGGCCATACAAGACCCTCACCCCGAGCCCCTGCCACAACCGTTCCCGCTCCCCCTGACGCCGCCAGGCACGCCACCGCCGCCCCACGTCCACCTCCCCCTCCCCCCACAGGCCCCGCCAGGCTCCCTGTTCCCCCCGCCGCCCATACCCATCCACCACCCCCAGCCCCCGCCACCACCACTCCCGCTCCCCCGGACGCCACCAAGCGCGCTACCGCCGCCCCATGTCCACCTCCCCCTCCCGTTCCCCCCTCCACCTGTACCCGTCCTCCAGCCCCAGCTCCCGCCAACGCCGCTCCCAATCCCCCAGGCACCGCCACCCCCGCCACCACCGCAGGTCCACGTCCTCCCCCCGCCGCTCCAGGACCCCGGGCACGGACCCCTCCCCCCCCAGGGCCCCCGCCAACCTCGCCTGGTGGTCTGCCCCCGCTTTGCAGGAGCTCCGCCGCTGGGTGAAGCGGGCCGGGGGAGCGGGAAGGCACGATGGGGTGCACATGGTGCATACCTTCGAGGAGGTGCGCACCCGCACCCCAACCGCGCCCTACGAGGCCGCCCCGGAGGCCATCATGCCAGAAGCGGCATGGGAGGCCCTCCTCCGCGATGCGGTTCAGGGCCTCCGCCCCCCCTACACCCCCCAAGCCCTCCGCCAGTGGCTCCAGGCCACCCACCCCCAGGCCTGGGCTGTCGGCGCCCCCTCCCCAACCCGCCCCTCCCGCCACCACAACACCAGGAAGGGGGAGGACAAGGGCAAGGGGAGGGCAAGGGACACCAAGGGGCACTCAGGCAAGAGGGCACGGGGGGGCCCCAAGTGAGGGCAGGCACTCACAGGGACAGAACGCCGGAAGAGACACCACATGGGGGCAGGAAACCACCCAAGAACCAGGAAGGGGCGGGAGCGGGGACCAAGGCACGGAGGAAAAGGGCACCACGGCAAACGCCACGACCCACACCCAGGAAGGACATACCACGATGGGGGGACCAGCGCCGCCCCAGCCCGAACCGAACGCCCCACGACTCCCGGGAGCGCATCCCCCCGCACACACCGCCGAAGCAAGCATCGGATGCCGTACAGATCACGCCAGTGCACACCCACCAGCCACCGGAAACCACACGGGGAATAGAGGGCACACCAACACGGGGAGAACTGGCCAGACCCACAGAGGAAGCCGCAGGGAACGCCGCACGGCGCACCACCACGCCCTCACCGCCAGGCGACGACCCCAGCCGCCACAACGGCCACCTCAATAGCACCGGAAGAGGACGAAGGCACGGCCACAGCGACCAGGACTAGGGACCGAAACCCCCCGAGGACACAGGACCAAAGCGCAGGCCCCCAGGGAGGGCAACCCCACGGACCGTCACGCGATCGACCTACCCGACCCACCAGCTCGAGCGGCACGCCCAAGCCCCCACAGCACGGACCCAGCGAGACACCCACACCTGACCGCACACCCCAGCCACCAGCCAGCCACACTCCGGGCCGCACTCCGCACCATGACACGGGCCAGGCTGACCTCCACTGACCCACCGCGGCACAACGCGAGACCACGGCACACCGCACCACAGCGCGCCACAGTGCAACGCGCCACAGCACGACGCGACGCGACGCGGCACAGAGCGGCACAACACGACACAACTGACCATAACCTGAAGGACTAACCAAAGCAAGCAACCGCACACCCCGGAAGGCGCCGCACCAGCACGCCACACACCAGCACCGCAGGCCACACACGGAGCCACAGCGCGCCCGGCAACAACTGTGGCGGACCACCCAGAAGGTCAAAACCGGCACCGCAGAGGGGAAAGGACACGAACAACCCCAGCCCCCTAACCCAGAGCCACAAGCAGCCGCCTGGCGCAGCCGCCCAGCCGGCGGAGCCAGGGCCTAACCCCGCAAGAAGGGGCGCCGAGCCCACCGTGTACATAGCTTACCCGACCCATGGGGCCGGAACACGGCCAAACAGAACGCAACCGCCAACAGCAGCCCGGAAGACAACACTGAATGCGGGCCAGTGCGTGCGCCAACCAGGGAAGGCAGAGGGAGGAACAGGCAGCCCCCCCCCCCAAAAAAAAACAGAGGGGGGAGGGGGGAGGGCGCGAAAACAGCCCACAGCCACCAAACCGCCGGCCAACACCACCAGAGGCAGCCAATCCCCCCCCCAGAAGGCACCGAAGACAGGGCCCCCGAAGAGGCACAGGGGGACCACCCAGCCAAAACCGGCAGCACCAAGCCAGGAACAGCGGCCCAACGGAAAAAGAGACACCGAAACATGCAGACACACACCACGAAAAAGAAAAAAAAATAGCCAGCAGCCCAGCCCGAAAGAAAGGGGATGGGGGGACAGGGACCACAAGGCCTGGGACAGGGACACCCAGCAAAACAAAAAAAACGCAAAAAACACACCCCGACAACCCAGCCACGAAGGGCTGGGCACAGCCGAGACCCTGGTCCAGCACACACGCCCACACCGCACGCCGGAACCAGAAACGGCGGGGGGCAAGCGGAGCGCGCACGAAACCACACACGTCCCATAAGCAGGCGGAAACCGAACCCTAACCACGAACACCACAAACAGCCGACACTAGAGGGACAACACCACAAACCGTGCCCAAACACACCCACCCAAGATTCCAGCCAGGACTGGTGGGGTTAACAAAACCCACACCCAACCGCAAACCGGACCCAAACACAAACGCCGCACAACAGTAGGAAGCCCAGTGCCCACAGCCCGGGCACTGAGGCAGCCCCTGCCATGCAGGTGACCCGGCCAAACGAGATCCGGAGACCGGGGGTAAGGCTGCATCCTAAGGCCTGCGCTGCTTTGTGACTCGAGGCGGAGCGTGCGACACCCAAGCGCGTCGGAACCCTAGTACCAAGAAGGTGCATGCATGCCTATGGCAGGGGATACGCCAGGAAGTCCGGTGAACCTCTAGGGTTCCGCCCAAAGGAGGGGACGTGCGCAAGCACGGGGGCACACTTTCCCGGTGAGACAAGCACGTCACGCTGGCGGCGATCAGCCCTCCCAGTGTTGCCCGGGGCCGCTTTGTTGGGGGCCAACAGTCAGGTCTAGCGGGATGCAAGCCGTCTTCCCCCTTCACGCGCGGAGCCTCTTCCTGTTAGTCACAGGGGCGAGGCCAGGGGGAACCATGGGGCGCCTCTCCACGACCGAGTGCACCTACCTACCTACCTACCTTGGTGTGTAGCACTGTGTGCTACTACTACCTTGGCGGGTGCAGTGCCCTGGTCGTGTGTGCGCGGCGCTTGCGGCAGGTCTGAGGGGTCAGGGCCGGTGCCGGTTCTCGCTCCTCCCATCTCTCCCGTCCCTCGCAGTGCGTGTTGCCGGTTGTCTCGTCCCGGTGTCCCTCCTCCTTGCCTGCCGGTACGCCATTCGATGCGGTCTGTGCATTCCGGAGGATTGGTCCGGCTGCCCTTCGCGTCGGCGCCGCGTGTCCGTTGTGTGTGTGTGTGCTCGTGCTCCCGCGGCGTACCCCCCTCCCCCAGGGTCGGTGTGGCGCGCCCACTACGCGCAGTTCTCCTGCAGGGTGCCGGTAGGGCCGTTCCAGGCGGTTTGTGCCCCTCTGCGTTTCCTGCCCCCGTCCCAAGCTCCGCCTATATAGCTCTGCGGCAGGTTACCCGGTCCCTTCTTCCCATTGCCTGTCTTGGGGCCGCTTGCACCCCTGCGGGCAGGCATGCCCTTGGGAGCTGGCTTTGCACGCTGTGAAGGCGGAACGAGGGCGCCCGGCGGGGGGACGCCTCTTGCCTGGTTGTGGGGCGTCCCGGGTTGGGCGCTCTCCCACAGCCAGCCGCCCTTCCTTGGGGCGTGCGGCCCGGGCCCGCTACCCACTGGCTGTGGGTGCGGGGGGTATGGGCGTGGAGACCCCTCACCAACCCCACAGCGTGCGCTCTTGCGTGCTGGCTTTGCGCGTTGTGGGGGCGGCACGAGGGCGCAGGGAAGGGGCGCTTCTTGTCTGGGTGTGGGGCGTCCGAGGTTGGGCAATCTTCCACGCCCGACTGCCTGTCCTTGGGGCGTGCGGCCCGGACCCGCTACCCACCGGCTGTGCGTGCGCGGGTATGGGCGCGGGACCCGTCACGAACCCCACAGCGCACGTCTTGCGAGCTGGCTTTGCGCGCTGTCGGGGCGGCATGAGGGCGCCAGGGCGGAGGGTGCCTCTTGCCTGGCTGTGGGGCGTATGTGGTTGGGCGATCTCCCACGCCCCACCGCCCGTCCTTGGGGCATGCGGCCTGGCCCCGCTACCCGCTGGCTGTGGGTGCGGGGGGTGTGGGCGTGGGGACCCGTCACCAACCCCACAGCGCGCGCTCTTGCGAGCTGGCTTTGCGCGCTGTGGGGGCGGTACGAGGGCGCCTGGGGGGGGGAGTGCTTCTTGCCTGGGTATAGGGCGTCCGGGGTTGGGCGCTCTCGCACGCGCGACAACCTGTCCTTGGAACGTGCGGAGGGGGCCCACTACCCACTGGCTGTAGGTGCGGTGTGTGGCCGCCTGGGCATGGCTTGCCTTGGCACCTTCTCCTGTGCCGCGGTTCGTCGTGTGTTCTGCTCGCATCCCGGGTTTTCGGCACCCGGTGGCCGTTGTTGCTTGGCACCCGTCCTTGTGCCTTCGTTCTGGCTGGCGGCGTGCCTCTCTGGCGTGCCTCGTGGCTTCGCGTTGGTGCGACGCGCCTCGTCTGGTCCGGTCGCTCTCAGTGCTCCGGTCGGCTTTCCTGTCGCCGTGGTGCCTTCCCCCGACCCAGGGGCTGTTGCCCCCGGCTTCATTGGGCGGCTGCGCGGGGCACGCAGAGGCCGGCCCGGAAACGGGCTCATTGTGCCTGCCGCTGGCCCCTGCCGAGGCAGGGGCGCTGGGCTCGCTCCGTGTCGTGCCTGTGCGGGGCCCCGCGATGGGGTTGTCCCTGCCGGGTCCCTCCGGCTTTGGTCTTGGACTGCTTGCGCTGCGGTGGTTTGGCGTGTGTGGGAACGGTCACTGACGCGTCCGGTTTCCCACACCGTCCTTCTTCCGACGGGGGACTCGGCCAGTGCACCAGGGCTGATTCGTGTGGACGCCGACACCTCCCCTTTCCGTTCGGAGGACGCCACGCCCGGGTCCCGCGCGTGTGTGCCTGTGCGTGCTCTTCATGGCCGGGTCGGGCGGGCCGGCCTCCCCGGCGTGTTTTGATGCGCCTCTCTTTTCCTTTGTCCGTTTTGTCCTTCTTCTTTGTTTGGCCCCCTCGGGGCTCAGGTCCGCCGTGCTTGGGATTTTTTTTTTGTTTGTTTTTTGTGTTCCCCTTTGTCCCCTCTCCCTCTCTCCTCTCGCGCCGCCTCTGTCTCCGCCGCTTTGTGCTTTCCGGCCTAGGGTGCCCTGGCCTTGGCACCCTTCGTTCGCTCCTTTCGCCCGCCCCCCTATTTTGTCTTTCCCCCTTCCTTCTTGCGTTTGTCGCCCCCTTGTGCTCCGCGCCCCTCCTCTTGCTGGCTGTGGCGTTCTCCTGTTTCTGGCTGTGGGTGTCCCGGGCCTTGGCGTTGCGCGGTTTGCCCCCCCCACCCATTTTTTATTCTTCCCACCCCCCCCCGTTTCGCTTGCCTTCGTGTGTTGGCGCGTGCTGTTGCCCGCTGCTGTGCTTTGTGCTGTGTGTGCCCTGAGGCGTTGTGCTGTGCCTCCCTTGCCCTCTTCCCTCTTTGCGGTGCTGCGCTGTCTGTGGTGGTCCGGTGCGCTCGCATCGTGCTGTTCGTTTGGTCTGTGCCGCTTCTTGCGGCCAGTGCTCTGGTGCGTTCCTGTTTGCTGCGCTGTTTCCTGTGGTCTTCTGCGGTCTATTGTTGCGCTGCGCTGCTGGGTGCGTGGTGTGCTGTGCTGCTGCGCGCTCTGAGATGTTCTCGTGTGTCCTGTTGTGTTGCGCTGCGGCGCCTCCTGTGCGCTGCTGCGTTGTGCTGTGCCGGTGCGCCTGTGTTGTGCTCCTGTGCTGTGCGTCCCTCTGCTGTTTTGCTCCTGCCTGCTTGCTTGCGGTTCTCGCCACTTGCCCCCCCCCCCCTGGCGTGTGCGCTGTGCCTTGTGCTGTATGGTGTCGCTGTGCTGTGCTGCCCTTCCGTCTGGTGTTTTGCGGTGCCGTGTTGCCGTGTTCCGTGCTGTGTGTCGTGGTGTGGTGTCCCGCCATGCTTTGTTGTGGGCTTCCCCGCGCTGTGCGGTGCTCTTTGTGCCGCGCCCTGGGTTGCTGCTGCGTACTGTGCTGCGTCTTCGGTCGTGTTGTCCGGCCGCGTTGTTCACATTGTGGTTTGCTGTCTTGTCTTGCTGTGCGTTGCCGTGTGCTGTGGTGTGCTGTGTCCCTGGGTGCTGTGCTGCGCAGCGTTGCTCCGTCCTGTGTTGTGCTGTTGTGTGCTGTGCTGCTTTTAGTCGCTCGTTTGGTGCCGCGGCTTGCTGTGTCGTGCCCTCAGGCGCTGTCTGTCGCCTTGGGGTCCTGCGCTTTCAGGCGCTGTGTTTTGTGGTGTTTCCCCCGCTGTGTGCTCTCTGCTGTGTGTGTGTTGCCGTGATGTGGTGGTGCGTGCTGTTTTCTGCTGCTGTGCTTTGTGCTGTGGTGGTTCTGGGGTGTCTTGCTGTGCCTACCCTGTCCTCCCTGCTCTGTGCGGGCCTGTGCTGCGCTGTGCTGGTGCGCTTCTGTTGTGCTGTTCGTGTGGTCTGCGCTGTTTTCGGCGCCCGGTGCTGTGGTGTGTTGTTGTGTGTTGTGCTGTTGCCTGTGGTCTGCCGTGGCGCGGTGCTGGGTCTGGCTGTCCGCGGTTGTCTTATGGTAGCGTGTTTTGTTGCCGATGTCCCCGTCTAGCCGCGTCGCCTGCTTCTCTGTGGTTGGTGTGGTTTGCGCCGGTGCCCTACTCCCCTGTGCTGTGTTCTGTGGTGCTGTGCTGTCGTGTGGTGCTGTGCTGCCGTGCTCTGCTGTGTTTTTGCGGCGCTGTTTGTGTTTGCTGTTTCTGTTCTCTGTGAAAATCCGCTGCAAAACCCGTAAAAATATTTTTTTCCCCTTTGTTTTTTGTTTTGTTTTTAGAAAAAAAGTAAAATTATACACCAGCCAACACACCCGCGAGCAGCAAGTCCATGTATGCTAATGTGACTTACGTGTTACCCCTCAATGTTGATGTACCTGGGTTGTACCTTTGCTTGTCGTTGTGAACGTTGTTGGTGTCCATTGCTAGGGTCTAACCGCGCTCCCACAAGGCCGCCGCCTGAGATGCACGGCAAGGGGAGTGATGAACACGAGGGCGGAGAGGGAGGTACATGGAGAAGAATAGGGTCGTTGAGCAGAGGGTCGTTGTTATGGAAATCGTCCGATCGTCGCACGATCGCAGCAGAAGAAAAAAAAACGAAGAAAAAGACGCACAACCAGAAAAAATAAAGCGCAAAATCGATTTTTCCGACCTCAGAAACCCCCACAAAAATTTTACGCCGCTGTTTGGCGAGGTCGGAAAATTTAGGACACTCACAGAAAAAGAAGAACAACAGGGTTGCGACGGCGACGAAGATGAGCGTTGCTTGCCCCAAAACACCTAGCAGAGTGCGTGTCCTAGGCGCTAGGGACTTCTGCGCGCTCCAACAACAAAGAAGATGAATAGGGGCGAGCGCCAAGAACAAGCGAGCCGCGACGACAAGGAAATTGAACATTGCGTGCTACAAACCACCTAGCAACGTGTGTGCCATAGGAGCTAGGCGGCTTGTGCGCGTCAAATAAAAAAAGAGAAAGAAGGAAACACAACAAAAGGAGAAACACCAAACCACAAACAAAGACAAAACGACCACGGACCACAAGAAAACAAAGGTATGACAAACAAGTATGTTACGGCCCCATGCATCCTACATATCATATCCACCGCTATGCATGCGTAGATGAGAAAACCAAGTATGTTGCGAAGGAGGGCGCCCAAGGGACAACGCCGCACGTAAAAAAGAACGATGAACCACCACGCGCGTCATAAGGCATGCCCATAAACACAAACCACAACCATATATCCCCCATATTCCTCCATAGGCTCCAAGCACCGCGAGATACACGACGAAAAAAGAAAAAACAACAAAAGCGCAAAAGGTATGGGGCGGCCACGGACCATGGGGAAACAATGAAAAGGCGAACACGTATGTTAAAAATACGAAGGAGGGCGGCAAGGGAGCGCACCACGCATGCATACCCAAACGTACACAAGGCCGCAAAGTGAAAGAAAACGGAGACAAGGTCAAAGAGAAACATGGTATGAAACCCCACCCCCGCTCCACCCACACAACGTGCACACGCTCCGGCTATAGGCGATGCCCACGAACCACGGGGAAACAATGGTATGCCGAGCAAGTATGTTAAGAATGCGAAAGAGGGCGCCAAAGGGACGGACCACACACACACGCACACACATAAACAAGACCGCAGGGTACAAGAAGACGGAGACAAGAGCAAGGAGAAACATGGTATGAAACCCCACCCCGCCCCGCCCGCAAACACGCACACGCTCTCACTATAGGGGATGGCCACCAACCACGGGGAAACAATGGTATGGCGAACAAGTATGTTAAGAATGCGAGGGAGGGCGCCAAAGGGACGGACCGCACACGAAAACACAAACGTACACAAAGCCGCAAGATACAAGAAGACGGAGACAAGACAAAGGAGAAACATGGTATGAAACCCCACCCCTGCCCCACCCACAAACAAGCACACGCTTTCTCTATAGGGGATGACAACAAGAAGCTACACAAGGTATGACACGTATGTTACGGAAAAAAAACACACAGGCGCCTTCCACGCCCTCTCCATAGGGGAAACACAAGGCAAAGAGGTATGTTATCGAAGACGCTACGAAAAAAAAGGGGGGGGAACACAAGGCACAACACGCAAAAACAAACAACCAACCCCCCAAAGACCTGCACACGCTCTCTCTCTACAGGGGAAGAAACACGGTGGGACAAATAAAGAGTAATACGCGTCACGCATACCACGCATTTCTGCTACACGTCTACAGGTTCTCTTCTTCTGCTTTTTGAACACAACCATGCCGACCGACGACGAGAACCAACCAAGGTATGACACACCCCACCAACCACACACCGCAAGCACACACACGCACACGAACGGCAGCCACACCGCGCACGACCCCCCCCGCGCCACCCACACCAACACAAAGGGCCACACAGCGCACAGACACACACCAAGACCAAGGAGAAGGGCACCCAGGGCCCCCACCACCACAACCAGTGGACCCCAGCCAGGAGTGGCCGGGAACCACGGCCAGGAGTGGCAAGGGGCGGGGACACCAAACCGCAGACCACCGGCACACCACACACAAGAAACCACGCACAGCAGCACATGCGGAAGACACACCCACCGCACAACCACACCACACCACCAACAACGCAGACCCCACAAACATGCAACACACAACACAGCACGGCCACCGCGCACACCCACACACACCACAAACACACACAACAAGGGACACCCCCACCCGCGAAACACACCACCACAACCAACGGGCCCCAGCCAGGAGTGGCGGGGAGCCGCACACCACCACCACCGGCGGACCCCAGCCAGGAGTGGCGGGAAACCGCACCCGGGACCCTCAGCCAGGAGTGGCGAGGAACGCCCACCACCACCGGCAGCAAAACCCAGCCAGGAGTGGCAGGCAGTAGCACACATGAACCTCCGCCAGGAGTGGCGAGGGAACAACCACAGCACACACCAGCCGCAACGCCACCAACACACCACCGCCGCATACCACACACCACACACCACACACCACACACCACCGCCGCCAGCGGACGCCAGCCAGGAGTGGCGGGGAACCGCATCCGGGGCCCTAAGCCAGGAGTGGCGAGGAGCACCCACCACCGCCGACAGCGAAACCCAGCCAGGAGTGGCGGGGAACCGCGCCCGGGACCCTCAGCCAGGAGTGGCGAGGAACGCCCACAGCACACACCAGCCGCAACGCCACCAACACACCACCGCCGCATACCACACACCACACACCACACACCACACACCACCGCCGCCAGCGGACGCCAGCCAGGAGTGGCGGGGAACCGCATCCGGGGCCCTAAGCCAGGAGTGGCGAGGAGCACCCACCACCACCGGCAGCAAAACCCAGCCAGGAGTGGCGGGGAGTAGCACACGGGAACCTCCGCCAGGAGTGGCGAGGGACCAACCACACCCCGCACCAGCCACAACCCCATCAACACACCACCGCCGCACACCACACACCACACACCACACACCACATACCACACACCACCGCCGCCAGCGGACCCCAGCCAGGAGTGGCGGGGAACCGCACCCGGGGCCCTCAGCCAGGAGTGGCGAGGAGCACCCACCACCGCCAACAGCGAAACCCAGCCAGGAGTGGCGGGGAACCGCACCCGGGACCCTCACCCAGGAGTGGCAAGGAACGCCCACCACCACCGGCAGCGAAGCCCAGCCAGGAGTGGCGGGGTGTAGCACACAGGGACCTCCGCCAGGAGTGGCAAGGGACCAACCACACCACATACCAGCCGGAACCCCACCAACACACCACCGCCGCACACCACACACCACACACCACACACCACACACCACACACCACCGCCGCCAGCGGACCCCAGCCAGGAGTGGCGGGGAACCGCACCCGGGACCCTCAGCCAGGAGTGGCGAGGAACGCCCACCACCACCAGCAGCGAAGCCCAGCCAGGAGTGGCGGGGAGTAGCACACAGGAACCTCCGCCAGGAGTGGCGAGGGACCAACCACACCACACACCAGCCACAACCCCACCAACACACCACCGCGGCACACCAAACACCACGAACCACGCACCACAGACCACACACCACCGCCGCCAGCGGACCCCAGCCAGGAGTGGCGGGGAACCGCACCCGGGGCCATCAGCCAGGAGAGGTGAGGAGCACCCACCACCGCCGACAGCGAAACCCAGCCAGGAGTGGCGGGGAACCGCACCCGGGACCCTCAGCCAGGAGTGGCGAGGGACGCCCACCACCAGCGGCAGCGAAGCCCAGCCAGGAGTGGCGGGGAGTAGCACACAGGAACCTCCGCCAGGAGTGGCGAGGGACCAACCACACCACACACCAGCCACAACCCCACCAACACACCACCGCCGCACACCACACACCACCAACCACATACCACACACAACACACCACCGCCGCCAGCGGACCCGAGCCAGCGAGGGACCAACTACGGCACACACCAACCACACCCACACCCACACCAGCAGCAAGCTGCAGCCGGCCCCAGCCACACACCCACACACGCACACACACACAACAACACACGGAAGGCACACCCACACCCAGGCCACGACGAACGCACGACACACACACCAACACAGACACCACGCGCGCACGCACCGCGCCACAAACACACACACCGACGGTGAACCACAACCAGGGGAGGTGGGGACATGCACACAAGCAACACGGCCAGGAAAAGCAAAAAGTGCCCCCCACCACCACCACCCAACCCGGGAGAGACGGGAAACCCACCACCGCAAACCACACAGCAAAAAGGGGGGCGGGACAAAAAAGGCCCACGGGAGACGCAGTCGAGGGACCCAACCTCAGGGGTTTGGGGGCCCCCCCGGTGACCGTATCTGCCCCACCTGAGCACACACAATAAGGTGGGATACGCCCGGGACCGTTGGTCAGCGGCCCGCCGTGGCACCGGCCTGGGGGGGTGACCAATGGGCCTGACCAAGAGCACTCCCCACGGCACCTACTGCGGTTCGGGCCCAGCGAGGGGCTGCGGGTAGGGCACACCGTCCATTGGGGCAGGCAAGAGACACGCCTATCCCGCAAGGACTCCCCTGCGACCCACAGTGTACCCGACCCCGGTGTGGGGAACGGCTGGAGTACCTGGCTACGGAGCAGGTCTATTTGTACCGAGCGGGTACAAATGGACGGCCCGTACAACAGAGTTAAACCCTGACGGGGAGTGCAAGCATCGGCCCCCCCAAGAGGAAACACCAGGTGAAGGGACCCGAGCCGACGACAAGGACCCCCCCCCACCCACCACAGCCGGGAAGGCCCGGGCACGGCACCAGGGGAACACCGCCCCGAGCGATGCGAAAAAGAGACAGAGGGGGGAGGGCAAGCAAAGGGGGCGGCAGGGGGACACGCCACCAACAGACCCCAGCCAGGGGGGGCGAGGAACCACACAGCCGAGACGGGAGAGGGGCCACGACACACAGCCCCCACACCCACACAGAGCCGCCAAACCAAGCCCAGAAAGGCGAGGACAGGCACCCAAACGCACCACCAACACACCGCACACACGCCCGCGCATGCACACAACACACACCACAAAAACCGCCACCGACACGAGCCCCACAAACGCACACCACACACCAAAGCGCAAACACCGCCCGCACCACAAACGCACGCACCACACGAAAACCCAAAGAACAAGAACCCAGCAACCCCCCGCCAGGGGAGCTGCAGGGCCGCCAGAAACACCGCTAGGACACAAAGGTGGACGCACCAAGCCCTCAGCCAGGAGTGGCGAGCGGCCACACCCAGCAGCACCGAACCAACCACGCCCAAACCCAGGACCAGGCACTACGACACCCACACCAGCACCGCCACAAACACCCAAATCAGTAGCCACAACACCCTCACCAGCGGAAACACCCAGAACCAACGGAGACACCGTCGGCAAGACCAGCGACCCCCGCACCCAGCACAACACCTAAGACACCCTCACCGACAACAAACCAACACAAGAAGCCTCCCAACACTGACCAACGACCACACCCGCGCCCCCGACCGACCCGCACCCAGAACCACCGCCAGCAGCATGCACACCATCGAAAACACCAACACCAACAACAATCAAGCCAGCACAACACCCTCACCAACACCATCAGCGCCGGCACCATCGCCTACGAAACCTACGCACACCAACACCGGTTACAGCACCTGCATCACCCAAGCCAACGGAATCAAACACACCAACGCCAGCATCACCCCACCATCAGCGTTGCCACCGGCAACCTCCGCCACCAGAGGAAACCAAAGCCACCAGAACCGATGAACCAACAAAACACCAAGCCCCGGCCAGGGGAGGCGAGGGCACACGCCCAGAACCATCAACAACAACACCCTCGCCACCAAAACAACCACAGGGCGCCATCCACCACGCAGTCACCAGCGGCACCCACACCACCGGCGCCACCAACACCACCCTCACCCACGACACCACCCGGGGCATCGCCTGCACCACCCTCACCAACAGCATCACCAGCAACCCACACCACCTACTGCACACCCTCCCAGACAGAGCCACAGAAACCAGCCACCGCCCACCCCCGAACACAGGCCACTGACCACCCACACACAGAGCCACACCAACCAACAGCAGCATCAGCAACATCAGAGACGCCGTAAACCATAGCAACGACCTCACCACCGGCATCACCGACACCGCCACCGACAGTGCGACCTCAGCAACAACAACCCAGAGCGTCAACGACAGCCGCCACGGCGACACCACCCGGTACAACACCATCGACATCAACGACGCCAAGAGGGGCAACACGCCGGCCAGCAACGCCCATGGCAACCTCCGCCAGGAGTGGCGAGGTCCCACCCCCACCGTCAGAACACCACCGTCCACCAGGGCATCACCTACAGCGCCCTCGCCTTCGACATCACCCACAGCTCCGCCGGCGGCGCCCTCGCCAACACTATCACCAGCACTACCGACAGCGGCAACACAGCGCCACCGCCAACCACCCACAGCACCAACCTCCCCAACACCAGAAACAACCGGCACCACCCCACCAGGACCACAAACCGACCAACCACCAGCCACGAGTGGCACGCCCGGAACCGCCGACCACCCAAACGCAGGCCGCGCCCAGCACCAACACCAACAACACCCACGCCATCAGACCACCACGAGACACGCCAACCACCAAGTATCACCTATCACACCCTCACTGTCGGCAACACCAACGCCGCCAACACCCACGGCACTATCCACACCACCACCAGCCCCACCAACGACGGGCCAAGGTGCCGTCACCTACAACACCCCTACCACCACCACCACGACCCCGGCACTGAGTAACACCTAGGGCAACCCCAAAAAAAGGTCGCGCGCTCTATCACAATGGTCACAACAATCTACGACACTTCGCAACAATTACAAGATGAGCGGATGTAAGCATTTCTCTAATCATTTCATTGGGTACATTAATTTCCGAGGCAACTGCCCCAGAAATCGCGACCATTTCCGCGGCCCTTACTCTCGTCCCACAGGAATGGAGAATTGACGTTCTTTTATTTATCAACAAGCTCATAGCGAAACACACCGCACATACCAGACTCTGTCCTTACAAGAACAACTACCGCTTTCAAAAACACTGCTGGTACAAACACCAAGCACGAAACACTCACAACCCATATGCGCCGTCACCTCGCTTTTCTCTAAGGAACAATGTTCAGCGCAACGACGAATTCACGCTTCAAGGCAACAGCGATACAAAAACCACAGCGCACGATTTATCCCAGACAGGTACTCTCTTCCCTTCAGCGAGCACAGCACCTGGACCAAGTATATATCGTTCCCACTATTCACCACCACCACCACTCACTCCCTCCGCAGCGCCCCAACTCAAGAAAACAAGCCGCGCAAGCTCGCCGGAGAACAGCTCAGAATCACAGTCCAATCTGATCACTGAAGCAAATGACGACGACCAGGTCATCTGCACTTCACCTACTCAAAAACCGGCTTCCGGAATATTCGCTTCGCAGGAAAACAACACGTCAAGTGAAACAAGCTGTTCGTCTGGCAAATCTGGAAGCTGGACTTCAGTCAACAATTAACGCCATCGCCTTTCGCTTCGAGCCTGCTGTCCAAGCGTCCAAGGAGAACCGAACTCTACTTGCAAAGACTGCTGCACGAGTTTCGCACTGACAGAGGCAACAAGGAACTGGTATCTTACCCGTGAGCTTCACGTACCACTTCGCTGCGAGGACTGCAGACTCAAACGCAAACAGGCAGCCGCTCAAAAGGACAGAAAATCAACACCGGCAAAAGTCATTCTCTATCAGTCCATCCCGCCAACAGGGAAAAAGTGGGCCACAGGCCCTACTGCCCTCGCCCACCACGCGATCTCAAACATCATCAAGTCGGCCATTGATCCTCACAACCGTGACCAAGTGACATCTACCTCGCACCGCCCAGAAACAAGCACCACGGATGCGCCAGATATGGAGGACGACCTCCAATCATTCGAACACACAGCAATTACCTCAATAAGCACTGAATCAACTTCAGTGACCATAAATCCACATTCTTTACACAACTTACATGGACACAATCATTTTCACTTCTGAGCAGCAGGTTTGTTTCTGACTGAGATTTCAGGTCCCTGCCGCCAGCCACCATGTGGCCTCCTAGAATTTTTGCAAGCCTCTGGTGCCATTAGGGCAGTGCATTGCACCTTCGACTTTTCAGGGCAGGATTCCAGATACTCAGTCTCTTCATCCTGCACTTCAGTGTTCATTTACTCTGTAAATTAGGGAAATGGCGGATTTGCATGGGAGACCCCTATGTCACTGCCACCCACCCAGCACTGAACTCGGTTTGTTGCTACACTTTGGGCGGGAAACCGCCATGCCCAAAAAAAACACCTAGGGCACCCCCACCATCGGCGTCACCAAGGACGCCAGCACGGCTGGCGAACAAAGGCCACCAAGCCCTCAGCCAGGAGTGGCGAGCGCCCACACCCAGCAAAACCCAACCAACCACGCCCAAAACGGGGACCAGTAACTGCGACACCCACACCTGCACCGCCACCAACACCAAAACCGAACGCCACAACACCCTTACCAGCGGAAACACCCGGAACCAATGGAGACGCCGTTGGCAACA
Organism: Eutreptiella sp. 'Long Island Sound 2002'; assembly: GCA_964036045.1. Taxonomy (NCBI): domain Eukaryota; phylum Euglenozoa; class Euglenophyceae; order Eutreptiales; family Eutreptiaceae; genus Eutreptiella; species Eutreptiella sp. 'Long Island Sound 2002'. Next base: position 87,400,433 of record OZ038378.1, read on the forward strand.
CCAGCAAACCCAGCACCCAGCACGACGCCTGAGACAGCCTCGCCAACATCGAACCAACACAAGAAACCACCCAACGACCATGTTACACCCAAGGCGTTACAACCGCGCCACCCACCGACCCGCACCAAGCGCCACCACCAACAGCATCCACACCATCGGAAACACCAACACCACCAACAATCAAGCCAACACAACACCCTCAGCATCACCATCACCGGCGGCACCGCCGTCCTCACCATCGCCTACGATACCTACGCACCGATCAACACCGGATACAACGCCTACATCACCCAGGCCAACGGAATCAAACACACCATCGCCAGCATCACCCCACCATCAGCATCGCCACCGGCAACCTCCGCCACCAGAGGAAACCAGAGGCACCACAACTGGTGAACCAGCAAACCACCAACCCCCGGCAAGATGAGGCGAAGACACACGCCCAGAACGATCAACAACAACACCCTCGCCACCAAACCAACCACAGGGCGCCATCCACCACGCAGTCACCAGCGGCACCCACACCACACGCGGCACCACCCTCACCAACAGCATCGTCAGCAGCGCACGCCACCTACTGCACACCCTCCCAGACAGAGCCACAGGAACCAGCCAACGCCCACCCCCGAACACAGGCCACTGATAACCCACACACAGACCCAGAACCAACCACCAGCAGCATCAACAACATCAGAGACGCCGTAAACCATAGCAACGCCCGCAACGACCTCACCACCGGCATCACCGACGGCACCACCGACAGTGCGACCTCACCAACAGCAACCCGGAGCGTCAACGACAGCCACCACGGCGACACCACCCGGTACGACACCATCGGCAACAACGACACCAAGGGGGCCAGGGCCAACACACCGGCGAGCAACGCCCATGGGACCCTCAGCCAGGAGGGGCGAGGTCCCGCCTCCACCTTCAGAACACCAACAGGGCATCACCTACAACGCCCTACAACGCCAACACTCACAGCTCCCCCGGCGGTGCCCTCACCAACACCATCACCAGCACCACCGACAGCGGCAGCACGGCGACACCGCCACACACCTGCAGCATCGACACCCTCGACCACAACCGATGCAACACCTGCCACTACAGACCCAAGGAGAGCCGAAGGAAATAACCCAACACCAGAGACAACCGGCACCACGAGGACCACAAGCGGGCCAAACACCAGCCACGAGTGGCACGCCCGGAACCGCCGACCACCCAAATGCAGGCGGCGCCCAGCACCAACACCAACAACACCCACGCCATCAGACCACCACGAGACACGCCAACCACCACCGTGACACCCTCAGCGTCGGCAACACCAACGCCGCCAACACCCACGGCAATATCCACACCACCACCAACCCCACCAACAACGTGCCGAGATACCGTCACCTACAACACCCCTACCACCACCACCACAACCCCAGCACAGAGTAACACCTAGGGCGCCCCCACCGACGGCATCACCAAAGACGCCAGCACGGCTGGCGAACAAACGCCACCAGCGCCACCCACCGGGCCCCCAGCCAAGGGTAGAAACAGCAACAGCACACACCGTCACACCCACCGCATCGACATTACCTGGAGCATCGTCAACATCAACCAGGGGTCCCCACCACCCAAGCAGCACAAAACACCGCAGCAACACCACCACATCCACCACCCTCACCACCAGCGACACCAGCGGCACCCTCCGCCAGGAATGGCGAGGAGAAAACCCAACAACACGGAGCCACCCAGCGTTCCCGGCACCCTCACCATCGGAGCGCCATCACCAGCACCAACCTCCAACGCACCACCGTCACCGTCAACAACGCCACCAACCCCTGACGCAACAACCACACAGCCCGCACAAACGGCACCAGCCGAGGAGTCACCGACACCACTTGCACCACCCTCACCAGCGACAAAGCCCGGTTAACCACCTACAACCACGAACCGCAGGCACCAAGAAAGCAGAGCATCGCCGACAAAACTCCCGGCCAACACCCGCACCGCCCTCAAGAACACCACCGAGAGCAGCACCTTCGACCGATAGCCACGACACCCTCACAAACCACCAGGATACGGGTCCCCCTTCCCACCCCCCACCATCTGCACAACCAGCGACACCATCACCAGCACCAACCGCAACAGGAACGAGGGCAGCCTTACCAACAACCGACACCCCCACTACTGCTGCCACCCACCAGTCACGCCACACACCGTCGGCGCCACCCACCAACGCTGCACCCTAAACCACACGTACACCCAAAACCCGCAGCAGCACCAGCGGACACCCCACCAGCGACATCACCCTCCGCCAGAATACGATTATCAGCACCAGCAGGAAAGCCAGCCCATAGCGCCCAAAACAACCCAAAAACCTCCCACACCCGGACCCACACCCACCAGCAGTGCCTACGCCGACCCACCATCAGTGTCACCGACACCCGGAAAGACACAAACCTCGAAGAACTAACGACAACAACACTGCCGCCACCGCACCCACACCGTCAGCATCACTGCCAGAACCCCTGGCCGGGCCATCAATGGCACCGCCGCCCATGGCACCACCTACACTCACCAGCGCCACCACCAGCCCGCGCGAGGCCAGGAACCCCTGGCATCGCCAACGGCCTCAACGAACATCAACACCACCAACACCACCACCGCCGGACGGGGACTACCAACCATCAACAAATACACCAGCCGCGGCACCCCATCGTCGCCAACAACAACCTCACCACCACGGCACCTATCACACCTCCACCACCGGAGGCGACGTGGGCCACACCACCCGTCATCTACAGCACCCTCGCCACCACCGCCACGTCCGGCCCACAAACGTTACGCCCCAACGGCCAGAAACAACACCCTAACCATGAACACCACCGGCAACACCACATACGCCCCATACGTCACCCTCGCCATGCTCAGCAACCATCACCCTCGCCATCAGTGTCCACGACATCAGAGGCACCAACACCACCGGCGACGATGACAGCGACAACAGCTGACCCACCAACTAACCACCATCAACTAGCCCAGCACCAACCTCATCTACGCTAATACCCATACCACCCTCGCCAACAATACCGCCAGCGGCACAATCATCCACTCCGGCACCCACACCACCCTCATCACCAACATCACCATCACCCCCAAAGGGTCAGGGCTCGCGGGGAACGGAACGGCAGAGCGAGCAGGCCACGACCCGCACGCGTCGCCCACCCTATCGTACACCGCTCCGCAACACGCCCCCCCGCTTCCCCCGACAGGAAGTGCGCTGCAGCCCACTGCTGGGACGACGACTACGACGTCCTCCCGGCCATCCGACACCTACTGGCAACCACGGCCCCGCGCCCACAAGCCCACCAGCAGCCCACGGAACGGCAGGAGCCCGACCACCCCATGCCACCACGCTCCACATCCCCCGCGTAAACCGCAGACCAGAACGCGGAACACCAGCGAGAGGAGCCCGACCCTGACCGCGCCGCCACGCCCCCACCGCCCCCCCCCCGAAAGGACATCTACGCCACACTGGCCAGCACCCTAGCCCCCACGGACGCCGAGCAGTACTACCAGTCCATCCAACGAGACCTCCCTGAGGACCACGCGACCCTCCAGGGGTGGAAGCAGGAGAAAAGGAACGAGAACGAGTGGGGCACAGAGGAAGACCTTCTCTGGGAAGACACCTGGAAAGGCACCGGGGATGCCTTCCTGGAAGCAGCAGCCAAAACCTACCCCCGCCCGCCCGGGGACACTAGACACGGCCTCCACGCCCTCCTAGCGTTCCACAGCTGAAAACACCGCCACACCATCACCCTCCACCCCCTCGACCACAATCCACACCGATGGACACCTGAAGACGACGCCACCGCCGGCATCACCGTACACCAAAGACCCGAGAACCCGGAGGAATACCACATCACCTGAAAAGATCAGGCACCCCAACCCCCCGCCTCCCCCACCCTCCCAGATGTCTTCGCCACCATCAGCGCAGAACTCCAGGAGGCGAAAACCCCACAACAACTGGACGAAGAGATGCCCCAGGCACCATCACCACCAACAACAGAAGAAATACCCCACCCAGAGCCCCTCAACCACCCCATCACCGCAATGGAGCTCCCGCCACAACACGGCACCACCCCGTACCGCAACAGGGTTTCGAGACCTGCCACGGGAATGGGCGGTCCACAACGGCACACTCTGATGGGACGAAATGACACCAGGGCTCCAGGCCATCCGCCTCCACTTGATCACCGAGCTCACCACCACCTGGGCACTACCGACGGGCCGCCACCACCTCCTACTCACCGTCCAAGGGGATGCCACAATCACACCCACGGAGGGAGACCCCGTAACAGCAGCCCCCGCCCACGCCGTCCACATACCCCCGCAAGCATCGTCAGAACCTATGACATAAGATCCAGGCCCCAGCCCTTGGCAAGCCATCGTCATCACCTACTCCGCCCCCCACGACCACACACACAACTGGCAGCAACGGTCGGACGACATCCCGGGGGACCTCCTCCAAGAACACCTAGGGCTCACGCGCACCCACCACACCCTACACCCGATACGAGGAGTAGGCCAAGCACCACACGGCATACACACCGCGGGAATATGGGCGTACGCCACACCCATAGACCCACAAGCAGCGGAGGACATCAAGACCGCCCTATGCATCCAGCAAGCCCAGACCCAAACCCCGCACCGCAACACCCAACGAGGCTACACCATTTGGTGGGCATACCAAGACCAAGACATCCTCACCCCCCAACCGGGGCCCCCCCCTCTAGACACCAACACAACCGCCCTCCTCCAAGCCGCAGCAGCGGCAGCCACACACGTAGGGGCCCCGGAAACCTGGGGCCCACAATACCTGGTCGAAACCAAAGTGGCGCCCCACGCGAAGGCCCAAGAAAAGCCCCCAACACCGAAGCCGCTCCACCCCCCACTCAAGCTAGACACGACGGAACACACCCCCCAGGACGAATGGCCAACCCAGTACATCATCCCCCACACCACCGGGCGCAAGAACGACGCCGCCAAGATCACCGTCACCCGCCACCTCCCTCACAGCTGACGGCCCCCAACGTCCTCGTCACCCGTCACCGACACGACGAGCGATACACCATACAGGCAGAAGGGGCCGCCGCGGCCACCCTGTACACATGGGCAACACGGGGGGACCTCCCACAACCCACCCTCCACCACGCCCCCTCCTGGCCCACCCCCTTCCAAACAGCAGACCACCCCAACAAGAAGCCCAAACACACAGGTATGCACACCCCCGCCCAAGAGGCCCAACACCAACACGATGCGAGGCGCAAGGCCCGCACCCTTCACGACGACCACACCATCCCCCGCGTCAGCGCCCCCCCCGCCAGAGTGTCAGATGCCACCCACAACCGCACGATCACAGGCATCACCACGGACTGCCTGAACCCAGCGGCGTCGCGGGCAGACGCCGTGTGGATCAGCGAAGGGCGTCCCCACACACGGGCGGTGGCGCGCCTCCACAACATCCAACCCCACAAACTCCAGCGCGCCGTCGGACCCCTCGCTGTACACGTCACCCCGTACGGCATCGACCACCCCCGGTGTGAGCACCTTGACCCGCCCTGCTCAACCCCATGCACCTCGCCCCTGGCCAACCGCTGCCGGCCCCCACCATCACGGGCAACATGTACCTGGGGACCGTACCGGGAGACCGGGCATATACATCCTGCCCAACAGGTCCAGAGAACACGCCATCCCCCTCCACGGTGTAGAATCCCTCGCCCTGGGACCGCCCCCACCAAAACACCAACACCAGCACATCCCGGGGGACAAACGGACACAGTCGCCAGACGGGGGAAAAAAGGCCCACTAACGCGCCCTAGCCCACATCACCGTCCACCCCGCAGCCCACCTACCAAAGGACTTCGGCACGGAGCGCCACATCGTCCTGGAGGGGCAAGGAAACCACATCATCACCGCCGCCCTATACACCCTCGCCGCCCACGAACGCCACTGGGACCCCACAACCATCCCAGCGATGCCCCCACCACCGCAGGGCCCCAAAGATCCCGTCAGCCCCTTCCACATCGATCAACTCCTGAGCCGCAGGGCCACCCCACACCTCCACCATTCCAGGAAAGAACTAGCCATTGCATCGTGGGACACCCTGGACACGCCCCCCCAACAACCCGCCATCCACATCCTCAAAGCGGACGCCCAATGGTGGGTCCTCCACTGGGCACACGGAGTCCTCATGGCGGCCCAGGCCTATACCCCGGAAAAAGACCCGGAAGACCCACCACGGGGCCGGCAGCCACTCCTCCAGGCCATCACCCTCACAGGCGGCGAAGGCGCCCCGTGGGAAGCCCTCCACACAGCACTCTACTGGGCTCAAGGCTCCCCCAACAGCCCAGACACACCGGAACCCACGGAGGCCTGGGTCATGCAGGCCAAGGCCATGAGGAACTACCACCTTCACCACCCCTTCGACGACAGCCCAGCCGCACTGCCATGGCCATCCGATCCCCCAGAGACCGTGCGCAAGCTCGCCGACCTCACCCACAGCCACGCGAAAGCGAACATGCAAACGCCGGCAGAACCCCCACTGAGGGATCCGGGCCAGCAAGCAACGCACCCCTTCTTCGAACCCCACGCCCCCCCAGCCCCGCTACCTCCAGTCCCACCCAAGCGAGTGAGACGAAAAAGGGGCGCATCCGCCCCCAACCAAGCCAGAAAAGCAGCGACCTCCCGACCCCCCGCACCCCACCCGACCCAGCCGGCGTACCCAGACCAAGCATCTTCGTCATCCTCTCTCCGATCATTACCACCGCCCCACCCGGACCAGGCATACTCATCATCCTCCCTCCCGCCACCAGCACCGCCCTTGCCTGAGGCGTACCCAGGATTCGAAAAGGGCGCGAAGGTCCAGCAGCCCTTCCGCAACAACCGCACAGGCGACTGGATCTGGTGTGAGGGCAGGATCCAGTACCGCCTCCGCGACCCGGGGGACAACAGGGGGCCACAGATCCGGTTGGTCTGGCACCGCCAAAAGGAGCTAGACCAAGGCAGCAGCGCGCCGGACAAGCCAGAAGGTCACACCCTGGAGCTCACCGGCGCCCACCCCATGGGACTCCGCACCGAAGAGAACAAGGCCCACAGAGGCACCAAATACACTGGGGAGCTCCCCCCGGAGTGGAGCCAAGGCCTCCCCCCGCCGCGCCTACCCAAGCGCCCACCAACCGGCACAAAGTCCCCGAGCCCCAGTCCCCCTCCCTGACGGGGCAAGGGCCGAGGGCACAAACCTCCACAGCCCCGGCCCGCCCCCACCGAGGCCACCGTCAACCTCCTCGACCTCAACCACCCGGCCGTCACATACTCCAAGGACGCCACAACCGCCCTCCAGGAGCTCCCGATGGCACAGGGGCCGGGGTGGGTTCCCCACCTCCTCACCTTCCAGGAACAAGGCCTACAACGCGACGACCCCCCAGAAACCACCCGCATATATACCCCGGACCAGAAAGCGTACAAATGCTACAGGCACAAGGGGACCCCTCTGTACGCCCGAACCAGCATCCACGTCCACTTCGTCCACCACCTTAGCATCCCAGGGAGGCTAGGCGTCTATGAGATCGTCGAGGACCGATGGCAACTCAACGTCATCAACGCCCACGTCCCCTTCGGCGACGCCACGGAATCCTTCCTCCAAGCCCTGGCCGAGGCATACCGCCAGATGGCCATGCTCGCCCCACAATCATCATCGGCGACATGAACGCCGCCCCCACGCCGGCGGACCGAGGGGGACAGGCCACACCCCAGGACCATGCAGTCCGCGACACCATCGAAATGATGGGGCTCATGGACCTGACGGCCAACCTCGAAGGCCAACCATCCCACTTCCCCCACCAAACAGATGCCGCCCCATCCCGCATCCACGTATGCTATGGCGACCCCACCACCATCGTCCGGGCAGAGGCCCGATATGGACCCCTCCCGCTGGGACCCACAGGCCATGGCCCCCTGAACATCCACCTCACCATCCCCAACCTTCCCCCCAGCCCCCCAGAGGATGCGGACCAAGGCCTACCACCCCCCCTGAAGATGCCTGCACTGCATGACGAGCATGCCTGGTCCCAATATCACAGGGCCATAGACCGCCCCCCGCGCATTGAACCAGACCCCAACGAGCTACTCACAGCCATGCGCACAGCCGCTGTCGCCTGCGGCTTCCAGCAACACCCCCACACAGACGACGACCAACCACCCACGGCCCTGGGGGACATGCTCCATGACCTCTGGCATGCGAAGCAACAACTGGCGACCCTCCTCCACACCGACACCCCCCAAACCCGCCGCCAGATACACCACTGCAGGACGCAGATAGCCCACATCAGGGCAGACCTGCAGCGGTGGCACATCCACAGGCAACAGCGCATCGCCCAGGAACATAAACGGTATGCGCAACATGAACTCCCCTACAAGGCCATCCGCCACCTCAACGACGCCATGACCGACAGCGGCCACCGCACCATCACCACGGTCCGGCAGGAGGACGGCTCTCTCACCAACGACCCAGCCACAGTGCTGCAAGCCACCCAAGACAGCTTCCTCCGGCAACACACGCCCACCCAAGACACACTGGACCCAGACAACCAAGCCAAAATCGACCGCCTCTCTCGGTTCTTCAACCACGCCCAGAGGAGGCAACTGGAAAAACGCCCCTTCACCATCCACGAAGTCCGGAAGGCCATCCACAGTCTCCGGCAACACAAAACCCCAGGCTATGACGGCCTCCCTGCGGAGGCATACTACCACCTCCCCGCCCACCTCCTCCGCATCCTCGCCGACCGCCTCTGGGACATCGTCACGGGGCAGAGCCCCCTGCCACCAGACTGGGCAAACGTTGTCCGCCCCCTCTACAAAAAAGGGGACTGGGCAAACCCGGACAAGTGGCGCCCCATAGTCTGTGCAGTCACGGAGGTCAAAATTGTCTGGACCATCCTCCTACGCCGCATCCGCCCCCCCTGGACCCCCACATACCAGCCAGCCTCTGGGGGGCCATCCCAGGCCGGTCCCCACACAAGGCCATCTTCCTGCAGGACACCATCGCCGACATGGACCCGGTGGACCCCATCATCGCCTCCCTCGACGTCAAAGGAGCCTTCCCGAACACCCCCTGGCTCCTTCTAGAAGCAGTGTGGAAACGCCTGGGCCTCCCCTTCTACAACTTCGCCTCCGGCTACATCCGCACCCGCAAATACACGGTCCGCACTGGAGCAGGCCTCACCCCCTTCCTGGAGCCAGGCAGCGGGGTCCCCCAAGGGGGAGCAGAGGGCCCCTTCCTGTACCTCCTAGTGACGCTCCCCCTGGCCCTCGCAAGCAAGCAGATTACCCGGCCTACGCACCCTACCCCCTCCTCTCCCCCCTGGTGCGCTTCGCGGACGACACCAACCTCACGGTCGCGCACATCCCACACGAAACCCATGCCCCGGACCCCGGGCCAACGGTCACCCAACAGGCCAATGACTTACTGGACGTGACCATCTCCCACCTCTCCCACAACAACCTCATCGTCCACTCCACAACGTCAGTGGCCATGATCAAGGGGTCTGCCACACCCCCCACCCTAGGGCCACAAGGGCCCCCCATGCAAGTCGTGACAACCACCACCCACCTGGGGGGAATCCAGGCCGCCAACCCTGAGGACGCCACCCTCCCTCCAAAGTTGCAATCACACCTCGCCCATCTCCCCAGATATGCGTCCCCGACTACCAAGGCCCTCTCCCTATCCCACCAGAGCCTGGCGTACTACCTCACCAGGGTCTTGAACGCCTCCATAGGCTTCCAAGCACTCCACCTGACACACCCCACCACCGCCCTCCAGCCGGCCACACGCGCCGTGACCAAGGCATGGGCAGCACACGGGGGCTGGCCCACCTCCATACCCACCCGCGCCATCCGAGCGGCATGGCCCCACTATGGGGACGCCATAGGGGACGAGGTGAAAGCGGCCTACACCAGACACACCGCCCTCCTCCTTCACCGCATGACCCACAACCACTCACCGGAGGTCCGCGAGGTCACCACAATCCGCCTCCAAGCCGCACAACGGGCCCGGAACACATGCCCGCGCTGGGTACTCCACCAGACGGGCATGCCCACCAACATGAACACGCGCCTGTGGAACCACCTGCAGCTTCTCCTCCCATCCCAACACCACGCCATACTCACCAACCACACGTGCCCAGAAGAAGGGCCTCTAGCGGTCCTCTGCAGGGACCTCCACCATCACCCCAAGGGCACCATCAACACCATGGACCTTGTCGGGGCCTCCATCACCGTAGTATACGTCACCCTCCCCCAAAATGCGGGTCCTGCACCACAGCAGGGCACACCACATCCCCTTTCTACAGCTTCTCGAATGGCCTCAATACCGCCTCTTCCACCAGTACCTCACGCAGACGGCACCAGCAGCGGGACACACTCTGCCGGGAAGCAAAGACATGAAAACAGTCTACCGAGAGTTCACAAAGCAACACCCCCGACCCATCCCAGTGACACCGCCCTACGCACCCACCGGCTCGAAACACGAACCCGTCCCCCAGGTGACGGGCCCAGTCCCACCACTAACCCTACTACTGGCCCCGAATGAAGCCAAACCCACGCAGACCCCCGTCATCCACCACGGGGCAAAATGGCGCATACCGAAACACCACAAGACCGCCCTAGACCTACCACGGGTCCAACATGACTCCCAAAGCATGCCACGCACATGTTGGGCCTGTGACCCCGAGGCACCAACCACACCATGGCCCGTACTACACCTCATAGCACGCCACCACACCGACCCCACAACCCACCTACCACCACAGGCCTACGCATGGTTCGACCGCACCGACACTAACCCCACGGTAGCATGGAATCCCGACCACACGCCCAAATGGCTCTTCACCACTACACCCACATGGCCCCGCCCCGACCTGGCAGGGGTCGCCATCCGTTACAACATGTACGAGCCAGGCAGAACGGACAAGCACGAGCACCCCTACTATCCGCTCAACCACTCCTGCCAAACACCGGAGCACCGAACACAAACCCTCACATGCCACGACCTAAACCCAGACACAGCCTACATCCTGCACTACATCTAGTCCTACCCAACACAAGGACAGCCGGAGCAGGGACTCATAGCCCTGTCCCCCCAAGCGAAACACATCATCTCCAAAGGGATGGGGGTGTACGCCACCCCCATCCTGCAGCCCACAACCCCAGTAGCCCACCTCGCCACAGGCCTCGCCATATAAGCCTACCTGGCCATGAACTGATGCCGCCTCCCACAACCATCACCGGCGGACCGGCTCTTCTTCACCGACGCCTCAGGCGAATCCGCCCTTACGCCCATCACCGGGGGAGCTACCCTGCAGCTAACCCACACCGGGGGACACTACCACATGGACCAGCACACGGGCCACACCACGTATGGGGCCTCCTCCCACGGGGAGCTAGGGGCCATGGCCGACGCCATCACTGAGATCGCGGCCCACCTACCCGCCCACCTCACGCACATCGTCCGGGTCTCGTTCATGGTAGACGCCACTGTCGACACACACCTGCTCCTCCGCATAGCAAGGCAACCACTTCACAAAGCCACCGTGACGAGCCTCGGCACCCAGGCACTGCGGCTCTGGAAAGGCCTCTGCAGCCTTCCCCCCTACGTCCAACTCCACATCGTGAAACAAGAGTCCCACAGACACCAATACGGAAACGGTAAGTTCGACAGCCAGGCAGTACACCAGCGCACAACGCACCTACCAGCCCTCCAGATCCTTGACCTCGGCCGAAACCACACACACCTCCAACACATACCCCCCGTACCCGAGCCCCATCAGACCCCGGACTGGGTACCAGAGGACGCCCCCTATTCCTCCCACGACAGAGCATACCACTACCCCAGCCCCATCCAACATCTCGCCCGCGTGCTCGGCGATGCAGACAGCCGGGCGCACATCCAGGAGCTCCAGGACAGACTGCAAATCCCCCTCTACCACTCAGCGCTGCGCCCAGCAAACGTCCCAGCCCAACTCCAAAAACGACGCATCCAGCTCCTCAGGGAGCAACTACCATTCCTCACCAGGGTTGCCAGATGGCTCGCCCGCAAACACATCCACGTCCCCGAAGTGCACACCCGTTGCCCGTGCGACCACACCACCCTGGAGGACTGGGAACACTTCAAGAAATGCCTCCTCCATACAGGCAGGGACACGCTAGACCTCCGCACCCCAGACGACAACCTCGCCCCCCCACCTACAGACAGTGACCACCCCCCGCCGGAGGTCTGGGTTACAGTCCTGGAGCGCAGGCACTACTAGGTGATAGCCGCTACAGCTACGTCCCCCGGCCCGCAATGGCTCGTCAAAGGGACAGACACCATGCTCACCCCAGGGACCGCCCCGCCAGGGGCAGTAGGGGACCCCACCACCCAGCACAGGGTCCTCAGGGGCGTCCTCCAGCCAGGGGTCAAGCCCCCAGCCCGCGCCCTGGCCGGAATCTACCACCTGGGATTGGCCATGCTCTGCCTGACCCACTGGATCCAGCGCCGCTGGCCACCAACGGGGACCGTGCCCTGGATTTGGGCCATCCCCACCGCCCACACACAAGTCGAGGCGGGCCCGGACACGCGGCCAAACCCCCCCCCCCAGACTGCAGCAACCCCTCACCTGCGGGTACCACGCCATCCACAGGGTCCTCAGCCGCGTGGGTCTTAGCCCAAAGCTAGCATACCCCCTTCCGACCACTGACCAAGAGGTCCACCAGATACGCAAGCTCTTCTGCCAAATCCTTGCCGCGGCAGCAGAAGACTGCAGGCTTCTCCTCCAAACCTCCCGGCCTACAACTGGCCACGCAAGCGCGCCGCGGCGAGCGGACACATACACCGACACAACGCGACTCACCGCACAATCCCCGCGCAAGCCCCTCCCCTCTCGCTCTTCGACCGGAGACCCACACACGCCCACCATCGCGCGCACCCCGGGCCCCGCGACACCGGCCTCCCCCACCCGCCCGAACACCAGCACACGCCCGCCACACACCCACCCGCTGGACAGCCCTCACCACCCCCCACACTCGACAACCCACACACACCCGCCGAGAGGAGCCCTGCGCCCCGCGGCAGCCCACCCCACCCAGTGGCCCACCCACGCCCCCCGCACACACCCCAGAAGACCCAGGCCCACCCCCCCCGGCCCCTGAATGCAGCCCACGCGAACTGTTCCCCCCCGCGGACGCCAACCCACACAACCTCACACATTGCAAGACCCCGGCCCAGCCAAGCATCGAAGGAGAAGGCCACAGCCCCGCGCCTCCCTCCCCCGCCGCTGGCGGCCAGATCCGCCCGCCGGGCCGCCAGGTCACGACCGGCCCCCCCCAGCCGCCCGCCCCCAACCTACAGACCGAGGACATGCCCTCCATCCTCCCCGCTGTTTCCGCAGCAGAAGCCGCCGCCCGCAAGCCCGCCCGCATCACAGCCCAACCCGCGTCCACCACCTCCTCCTCATCCTCAGCCTCATGCACCTCCTCCATCTCATCCTCCGCCCCCCCCCTCCCCGCCGCCCTCATCCTCAAGGCCACGGCAAAAGCCAAAGCCGCGGCCGCACGCACCGACCCCCCGACCCCCACACAGGCGACTCGGTTACCCCGGTAACGCATCGGGAAGACCCCCGACCCGACATCGGCGCCCTCACACCTCCGGACAGAGGTCCTCCTTAACCTGGAACCGGACCCCAACCCCAAACCAGACCCCAAACCCAAGCCGGCGCCCACGCGAGCACACACGACACCACAAACGCAACGACACAAACCCAACCGACACCGCCCCGACCCGGACCCTCCCCAAAGCCAGGACCCCCCACCCACCACAACCCACGCCCCCCTCCCACCGGCAGCCACCACCACCGCAGAGGCAGCCACCCAACACGACCCCGTCCAAACCCTCGTCCGCATCCCCGTCACCAAGCGCCCCGTCATCCATCCCCGACAAACCACCACCACCGCCGGCCAAACCGACCCAGGGACGTGGGACCCCTCGACCACCGTCACCGTCAAGCCCGGCCCCCAACCCGCCCCCCCTGCCCACCACATAGTGCAGCCCCAGGGGCTGCCCACGATGCCCAACCCCCCACCCCCACGAGGGGGACCGGAAAACCCACAAGGGGTCCAAGGGCCATACCCGCAACACCAACCCCACCACTACCAACACCACCACCACCAGCGGCCCCACCACCACCACTACCAACACCACCCCAACCACTACCACTGCCCACCACCCTACCCCACCGGGCGACAACCCCCCCGTGCACGAACAGCACCACCGAATGGGATAGCAGCCACCGAGCGCTCCACCCGCAGACCCGATCTACCACCAGGGGCCACCCCCCCCATACCAGCCACCCCCCCCGTACCAGGAACCATATCCTGCCGGCCACCACGTCCATGCCAAAGGGGCCCCCCGGGCCCAACCCCGCCAAGGACAGTCACTCGACCCATACCACCAGCCGCGGCCGCCACCACACCCCTACGTGGCGGATCCATGGACCACGGGGGACCTCTGCCCCCCCCCCCCCAGTACCAGGCGGCACCACGCAAAGCCCCCCAGGACCCGCCCACGCCTCCTGACTGGCCCGACTCGAGCAATGAGGCCCGGTCCTGCAAACCGCGGCGCTCCCGCTCTGCCCCCGCACGGCACACTCGCCCCCGGCGCCCACACTCCCCACACCGCCACCGCGCCTCAACCACCCACTCGCGCCGCTCCTGCTCCCCCAGGTGCCACCACGACCCCCCGAGACCCCGCCCCCGCCGCTCCCGCTCCCCCAGGCGCCACCACGAGCGCCACCGCCGCCCCATGTCCACCTCCCCCTCCCCCCTCCGGCCATACAAGACCCCCACCCCCAGCCCCCGCCACCACCGCTCCCGCTCCCCCCGACGCCGCCACGCACGCCACCGCCGCCCCACTTCCACCTCCCCCTCCCCCCACAGGCCCCGCCGGGCTCCCCGTTCCCCCCGCCGCCCATACCCATCCACCACCCCCAGCCCCCACGACCACCACTCCCGCTCCCCCGGACGCCACCAAGCGCGCCACCGCCGCCCCATGTCCACCTCCCCCTCCCGTTCCCCCCTCCGCCCGTACCCGTCCTCCACCCCCAGCCCCCGCCACCGCCGCGCCCGCTCCCCCAGGCACCGCCACCCCCACCACCACCACAGGTCCATGTCCTCCCCCTGCTGCTCGGGGACCCCGGGCACGGACCCCTCCCCCCCCAAAGGCCCCCGCCCACCTCGCCCGGTTGTCTCCCCCCGCTTTGCAGGAGCTCCGCCGCTGGGTGAAGTGGGCCGGGGGAGCGGGAAGGCAAGATGGGGTGCACATGGTGCATACCTTCGAGGAGATACGCACCCGCACCACCGCCGACCCCAACGAGGCCGCCGCAGAGGCCATCATGCCACAAGCGGCATGGGAGGCCCTTCTCCGCGATGCGGTCCAGGGCCTCCACCCCCCCTACACCCGCCAAGCCCTCCGCCAATGGCTCCAGGCCACCCACCCCCAGGCCTGGACCGTCGGCGCCCCCTCCCCACCCCGCCCCTCCCGCCACCACCACACCAGGAAGGGGAAGGACAAGGGCAAGGGGAGGGCAAGGGACACCAAGGGGCACTCAGGCAAGAGGGTACAGAGGGGCCCCAAGTGAGGGCAGGCACCCATAGGGACAGGGCGCTGGAAGAGACACCACATGGGGGCAGGAAACCACCCATAAACCAGGAAGGGGCAAGAGCGGGGACCAAGGCGCGGAAGAAAAGGGCACCACGGCAAACGCCATGACCCACACCCAGGAAGGGCATACCACGACGGGGGGACCAGCGCCGCCCCACCCCCACCGAACGCCCCACGACTCCCGGGGGCGCACCGCCCAACACGAACCGCCGAAGCAAACATGAAACGCCGTACGGATCACACCAGCGCACACCCACCAGCCACCGGAAACCACACGGGGAATGGAGGGCACACCTACATGGGGAGAACGGGCCAGACCCACACAGGAAGCCGCAGGGAATGCCGCCGCACGGCGCAAAACACAACGCCCTCACCGCCAGGCGACGACCCCGGCCGCCATAAGGGCCACCTCACAGGCACCGGAAGAGGACGAAGGCACGGCCACAGCAACCAGGGCTAGGGACCGAAACCCCCAGATGACACGGGACCAAGGCACAGGCCCCCAGGAAGGGTAACTCCACGGACGCCTACCCGACCCACTAGCCCGAGCGGCACGCCCAGGCCCTCACAGCACGGACCCAGCGAGACACCCACACCTAACCGCACCCCCTAGCCACCAGCCAGCCACAATCCGGCCCGCACTCCGCACCATGACACAGGCCAGGCTGACCTCCACTGACCCACCGCGGCACACCGCGAGACCACGGCACACCGCACCACAGCGCGCCACAGTGCAACGCGCCACAGCAGGATGCAACGCGACGCGGCACAGAGCGGCACAACACAACACGACTGACCCTAATCTGAAGGACTAACCGAAGCAAGCCACCGCACACCCCGGAAGGTGCCGCACCAGCACACCACACACCAGCACCGCAGGCCACACACGGGGCCACCGCGCGCCTGGCAACAACGGTGGCGGACCACCCGGAAGGTTAAAACCGGCACCGCAGAGGGGAAAGGACACGAACAACCCCAGCCCCCTAACCCAGAGCCACATGCAGCCGCCTGGCGCAGCCGCCCAGCCGGCGGACCCAGGACCTAACCCGGCAAGAACGGGCGCCGAGCCCAATGTGTACATAGCCCACCCGACCCATGGGGCCGGAACACGGCCAAACAGAACGCAACCGCCAACAGCAGCCCGGAAGACAACACTGAATGCGGGCCAGTGCATGCGCCAGCCCAGGGCAGGCAGAGGAAGGAACAGGCAGCCCCCCCCCCCCCAAAAAAAAACAACAGAGGGGGGAGGGGGGGGGGGCGCGAAAACAGCCCACAGCCACCAAACCGCCCGCGAACACCACCAGAGGCGGCCAAACCCCCCCCAGAAGGCACCGAAGACAGGACCCCCAAAGAGGCACAGGGGGACCACCCAGCCAAAACCAGCAACACCAAGCCAGGAACAGCGGCCCACCGGGAAAAGGGACACCGAAACCTGCAGACACACACCACAAAAAAAAAAAAAGAGCCAGCAGCCCAGGCCAAAAGAAAGGAAATAGGGGGACAGGGACCACAAGGCCTGGGACGGGGACACCCAGCAACCGACACAACAAAGCAACAAAAAAAAAGCGCAAAAAACACACACCGACAACCCAGTCAAGAAGGGCGGGGCACAGCCGAGACCCGGGCCCAGCACGCACGCCCACACCGCACACCGGAACCAGATACGGCTGGGGGCAAGGGGAGCGCGCACAAAACCACACACGCCCCATAAGCAGGCCGAAACCTAAGCCCAACCACAAACACCACAAACAGCCGGCACTAGAGGGACAACACCAGAAACCGTGCCCAAAAACACCCAGCCAAGACCCCAGCCAGGACTGGCGGGGTTTACAAAACCCACACCCGACCGCAAACCGGACCCAAACACAAACGCGGCACAACAGTAGGAAACCCAGTGCCCACAGCGCGGGCACTGAGGCAGCCCGTGCCATGCAGGTGACTCGCCCAAAAGAGATCCGCAGACCGGGGGTAAGGCTGCATCCTAAGGCCTGCGCTGCTTCCGGACTCTAGGCGGAGCGTGCGACACCCAAGCGCCTCGGAACCCCAGTACCAAGAACGTGCATGCATGCCTTGGGGATGGGATACGCCAGGAAGTCCGTTGAACCTCTAGGGTTCCGCCCAAAGGAGGGGTTGTGCGCAAGCACGGGGGCACACCCTCCCGGCGAGACAAGCACGTCACGCCGACGTTGATCAGCCCTCCCGGTGTCGCCCGGGGCCGCTTTGTTGGGGGCCAACAGTCAGGTCCAGCAGGATGTAAGCGGCCTCCCCTCTTCACGCGCGGAGCCTCTTCCTGTTCGTCACAGGGGCGACGCCAGGGGCAACCATGGGGCGCCTCTCCACGACCGAGTGCACCTACCTACCTACCTACCTACCTGGAGAAGAATAAGAAAAAGGTGGCAGGGCGCTACGTGAGGGGTCGTGGCGAGTTATGAAAAACTTTCGACTTTTACGCACTGCACGCGACACGTGTGCCTTTGCGCCTATGGCCAGTTAAACAACCAGGGGGGCGTCGTTATGCTCCTACGAGCGTTACGGTTCTTACGGCATTACCTATTCACCTATTTAACGTGGAAAAAAAATCCGTCTCATTTTTACCCGTTTTGCAGCGCGCTTTTTGGTCTAAGCGTTTTTTATGCTAATTAGCTTTATTTTCAGCTAGTTGGAAAGTTTTTTGGTAGTGTTTTACCTATGTTTTGATGTCATTCTGGCACAGGACGCCAGCACGCGCGACAACACAGGATAGAACCCCGTTCGAGGAGATGAGAATATCATCGATATACATCCAAACGAAAATCCCCAAGTCGTCTCGAAGAACATCATTGACAACACGCTGGAACGTCGATGGTGCATTGCAGAGGCCGAAAGGGACAGCAACCCAACTGAAGGCCCCAAAATGCGTGTTGAAGGCAGTTTTTACTGACGCGTTCCCGTGGGGGGCCGGCCACGGGACGCTGCGGTGACACGCACAGGTGAGCAGGCAGGCAAAGCACTACGCTCACAAGGGCATCAATACGCTCGTGTCATGTGACAAAGCGTTTCAGGATCCTTGCCACTCTGCAACAAGGGAACGAAAGTATGTACAGCAACACATCAGGATATGTACACATGGGGTTAAGACTGGACTAAGGTAAGGGCATCACAGGACAATAGACACTCAGTCCCAACTCATATCCCAATCCCAGGCCCGACCCTCCCAGTGGCTGGTGGGGGCGGGGGCTCAAACACAACCCATGCCCTGCTCAGTCCGGACCCTGAATCCCTGCCATTAGGGGGAGGTGTCCCGCCCAGCCACAGTCGGGTTCCTGAAAACCAAGGTGCTCCAAGGCCAATCGACAGTGGCTCCCTATGCTCCCTTAACGGCAGGTCCCAACTCCACTCTGAGCCAGAGATATGGCCCCGCCAATATCCCTCAGGAGTTGGTAGCTGAAAATGGGCTGTTTCAGCCCAAACTGATATTAGCTTGAAAAATTCCAAAATTGACCCCTCGTCCGGACCCGCCAGAGGTAGGGACAAGGCAGCTGACCCTATGCCCTTTGAGTACGAACTCTCTGGAGCCCTCACCCAACCTGGTTCCCTCTGAGGTTCCGGCATCAGGGCAACACGGATTCGTCAAGTGGGGTCATGATGCCAAAATCACCAAATTCGGCGTCATTCCAACGCGTGGCTCGCCCGGCCAGGGCAAGGCCAATGGCTCACAGGTTAGGAGGCAGGACCAACGACTTCTATCTGAGTGTACAACCTGAAGTTAGGTCCGGGATCTCTGTGGGCATAGAGAAATGGGGCCGCCAATTGACCACACGGAAGGGGGAAATTGGGGTCCCAAAATGGGGTCATTTTGGCTGCTCGAAATGAGCCAAAACCCGGGGTGCTCCGAATAGTATATCTCCACGCCGGCTTGGAGACCGGATCTGCCATTCCATACGCGATTCACCGGGAGTCCAACTAAGACTTCCATGCACTTGGCTCTCAAAGATCTTCATGCCAGTCGGCGTGGTGACGATCCCAATTGGGTCCACAAATGCCAAATTTGGCAAAATTGCCCACACTCATTTTGGGCTAGCGCCCTAACGAAGGTTGCTCCGCTTCGCCCACGTGGTGTGTGAACCATGGGGACCAGTATCCATATCATCCATGTCATACATGGTCCATTGGTCCAAGCGTCCGGCGTGCACGAAGGTTAGAACATGGTGCACGGCGGGCAGCAAAAGTGGAAAATTGCTCAAAATGGTCAAAAATGCGCACACTCATGGTTGGGGCAAATGAGGCACATGCCCGACTTGGACCGGAGTGTGCCATAGGATTGGTATCAAGTCATATGTGTCCAACATATGTTTTGGGCGTCGCCTAACTCCTCCGGTTTTGGGAATGGCAGGGTCGCCAAGTGAGCCCATGATTTGGTATGGTCCCAAATTGCCAACATGGCGGCCACAGTATGCCAAATCCACGAGGAGTTATTCGCCGGGTCCAAGATATGTTGGGCACCGAAGTATGTACCCTCATAACATACTTGGGTCATGATGTCAATTGAGCGCAACGTTGAGATACACGGTCGCCACTTGACATCATGACGGGCCAAAAACGGCAAAATTGGTACAAAGACACACAAAAGTGCCTTGAAAGGCGCACAATTATATTATAATATCTTCGGCTTGGATCGTGCAATCAACTAATCCTTCTAAACACAATGACTTGGCACCAATGACCTTCGATTCCACGTATGTGCTCCACTTGGGGCGCTTTGAAAGGTTACGAGCGCTACTTCCCAAGTGGGCACATGAAAATATGGAAAATTGCAAAACACACACCTTGCTCCCAGCGCATCGCTTCGGGATTGCCACACAAGCTTCCCTTCACGAAGGTTAGGCTTGCAATTGATCGTAGGGAGTATGGAGAAGGGGCTTGCACAATGTGAGGTCCATTGGCGGGCTTGGCTTGGAGCGATGAACCCGCCAAATGGGCACACAACACAGCACATGGCACATACCACATATTGCCCAAAAAAGGTAGCTCCCCCCACGATATGTCATGCCCCTCCAAGGGCATAACTTTGTGTCAATCGCTCATAGGAACTCAAGGAGAGTTCCTATGCAACACCAACACTCGCGCGCTACACTCGAAAGTTATCTTAACGCACGCAATATCATGGCCAAAGAGTTATAACGCAAACTCTACCCTCTTGTCCATGATCCATTACACTAGCGCGCACGTGTGGAAACGCAAGGCATTCAATGCTTCCTAAATTACGTCGGGAGTATTGTGAATACATCCCACGTTTTCTTATTGTCATTCCTCGCAAGCGGCACGAGATATGACCTTCACAAGTGGCCTCACGAATCAACTTTGTTTTGCCCATATCTTTAAGACAAATGGAGGGCAGGATAAAAGGAAAGTTGATTCGTGCATAGGGAAGCACGTAGGTCCACTCGAAAGAGGTCAAATCAAGTGCGGGGATGTCGAAGTCGAAAATCCGATTTCGACATCCTCAAAAATTCGGATTAAGGTTGCGAGTGTAGAATGTGAAAATTGCGGATGCATCAACGCAATTCCTGAAGACTTTAGAGCCTTCGTCACGGATAGCGTTAAAATTTCCATTATAAACAGTTAAACTGGCGGTTACGGTAAAGTCGCGATCCAACCGCCAGCAGTCAAAACAGTGAAAATCAGAACGGAAGCGTAAAAATTGACGGAAACAATATGAAAATAAAACCCTGTTGATTCCTGATATTCTGATATACAAATCTCCGCTGGCGGTGCATCGGTTGCCGATGCGGGGCTTTACGGCACGGAACACGCTCTCGCCGGGCTCGCACCGGGCGTCAACGGGCGCCTTCCGTACATGGGGTTAGTGGACCGGAGACCGGTCTTCCCTTCCGTACTTGGGGTTAGTGGACTGGAGACCGGTTGTATGCCGTAACCTAGCCATGGGGTTCTGGGTACCGCTTCACCCCCCTCCTTAGAGCAAACCCTGGGGGGGGCTCGATAACACCCAAGCATGGCAGCGGGTACCCAGGACCATATCCTGAAGGGGGGGTGTCACATCCTCACTTCAGGCTGATTCGCAGGTTAGGCTGCCCAAACCCCACAGTAAGATAGGTATGATGCTGTAAAAGCTCGTAGCACATGTATAGTATCAAGTATCAAGTCCCGGGTCCTGGCGGCGATTGTTCGGCATCCAAAGGACCCGTTAACCCATACCAGGCGCACCGGGTGCCGGCTGCTACGGTCACCACCACAGTGGCAGTGGCATACACAGCCAACATAGGCGTCACACGACGACCGAGGTGGTCCCACAGGTCGAGAGCGACCACAAAGATCCATCTGGCTACCCCAAGCTTCCCAAGGCCCGCCGACTGGGGAGAGTCCCCACGGGTCCTTCCTCGGGCGCACCATGTCCGTATCCATACGACGCGAGTCCAGAGTGATACAGCCGAACTCCTTAAGGGAACTTAGGGGAGCTCCTCCTTAAGGGATCGGGCATCAAGGCCGTCTTTTCCCTCGCCCTATTACCACGAAGGCCATACATGAGGGAGTCCTCATGCAGTGTGGGCGGAGGCGTCGACTCCTCAAACCACCAGTTTCCCAGGCAGACTGACTGAGGTCAGGAGCACCGGAGGCAGCCATCCGACTGCAAGTGCGTCTGCGAATCGGTAGGCTCACACTGGGACCGACAGTGGCGGACCGCTGGGAGTGTAGTCAGGCAACTGGGCTTCCCGCCTGGCGCCATCAGGATTTCCACATCACAGCGAAAAGGGCACACGGTATCACGGGCACTCAAACAGTAGAATCCGTACTCGGGTACTGGTCCAGGCTGGACCAGGCTGTATGAACATGTACACGGCGACTCAAGGCGCCGTTGTATACGATTCGCATTCCTTCGGAGGGGAAAAACAGCCCACACTCCGGTGATGGGCTGGAGACAGCAACATACAGATGTACATATCCTGGAAGGCAGAAAAGCAAGCAATAAACTGGGTAAATAGGCGTGTAAACACACTCTGAACAGAGTGCCAAACCACGCCACGGTCAGGATAAGGCAATGCAGGAGGGTGGACAGGAAAACGCCTGAGTTCAGGCCATATATAGTCTCGAGACACACGTTGACTGGTCTGGATTCCGCAAGTGCCATGGAACCAGACCACACACCAAAAAATCGCAATGCCGATGACAGCGGCATCCGTCGCGCAACGTCGTATGGGCTTCAAGGCCCCAAGAGCTCAGAAATATGAAGGTCAGTCGCCCTACCTGGTTTCCCAAGGATTCAGCAGGGGGGGGGAGTGACGAATAGAAGAAGAGAGGGGCCATCCTCCTCTGGATTCAGCAGGGGGGGGGGTACATGGCCACTCTGATGGCAGGTCACCGGAAGATGGAAGAGAGCAAGCAAGTAAGGGACGATCCGTCGACCTCAGAAAGCGCCCATAACACATCAGGGGAGAGCTCAGGGCACTGATCAGGCGCCCCTGGCTGCAATCGCCCGGGTGAGTGCTGCCAAGTCCGAAAGGTGGATCTTGGTCTTGTGCTTGCGGATGTACTCCATGAAGGGAGTATTGACCCGCGGCACGAACGAGGAGACGGGTTCCAAGGTGTCGTGGGACGGCCCATAGCCTCGCCAACGAACCTTGAACTCCAGACCTCCGGGTGCCGAGGCCTTCGGACGCTGAGCAAGGATCTTCTCGACTATATAGTCGTCTTGCTCAGCACAGTCGTCGTCCGAATCAGCCTCATGTGCGGCATAGTTCGGGGACACATGTTGGCCACGGAGGTCGGGTTCCCGCACACGGAGCTGACTCTCGTGGCGCTTCCGGAACTGTCCGTGACCTACCTTGATGCGGTAGGTGTCCTCACCAATCCTGCGGACCACCTCGCCGGGCATGAACCAGGTTTGGGTGCGGTGGGTGCCCATAGGGCGGGGTCTGATCACCCACACCGGGTCTCCGCCCCTGAACTTCTGCGCTGTCGAGCTCGGGGCGGACTTCTGACGCTCAGCATGCTCCTTCTCAAGCTGCTGGCGGATGTCCCGCGCCGTTTGCTCTTGCCACGCGAAGAATTCCTTGGCATCCATAGCCATGCCATCACCAGACAAGGGAAGTCCCCTGCCCAGGGGGTCCCTGCCGAACAGAATCTGGTGAGGGGACAAACCGCCCGGAGTGGGGGTGTCATGATGGGCCTTCAGAGCAGGCCACATCTCCTCAAACCAGTTGCGACGTGGATTGGTGATGTGGATCTTGCGCAGCTTCTCGAACAGCTGCCGTCCAGCCACTTCAGCACGGCCGTTAGACCGGCTGAGATAGGCGACGCTCTTGGCATGACGTATCCCCATGAGGGAACACATAGCCTTGAACCAGCCACCAGTAAACTGGGGCCCTCGGTCACTGCAAATGGTGCGGGGGATGTCAAAGACGGTCAGCCAATGACGAATCAGCATGACTGCCACTTCCTTGGCAAGCAACCCCTTTTTGCTTGCCGGAACGGCTACAACGTAGCCGCTGTGGCGGTCCACACAGAGAACCACACAGTCAAAGGTCTCCTTGCCAATGTGCACTTCGGGCCTGGAGAAGACGTCCATGGCCACGCTCTCCATGGGCTGGTCAGGAACCGGGGTCCATTGGGGTTCCCCCTTGACGTTCCGGTTATCGGGATTGCAGGCCTGACAGACCGAGCAAACCTTCCTGACCTTCTTGATTGCGGTGTAGAGAACGATATGGTCGATCTCGAACCGACGCTGCATGTCAAGAGCTTGCTTCTTGACCCCTGGGTGCAGAATGTGGTGGTGCCAAGCTTCACACAGCTCGAGCACCCGGGACTCTGGTACTAGCAGCTTACCATTCCGGTAGAGCTTGCCATCTCCCTCAGTCAGCCCCTTTGGCCACTTCTGCCCGTCATCAGCGTCGGTCACAGCCCTATACTCGGCCGCAAAGGCCTCAGACTTGGCGTAGTCGTCGGTCCAGTCGTCCTGGAGGCAAGACTCCGGGAAGAGGTGCTTGTCGGACTCAGCTCCATCAGGGGCGAGTACTCTGACGGCTCTGCTCACCCTCGACGCGAGGGGGGCATCTGCAGCCATGACGACGAAGCATTTGGCACCATCCTCCTCCATCAGGCGCTCCATTTCGATGATCCTCTTGGCTTCAGCGGTCGCAGCCTCATCGCCATGGGCAGAGATATCCGTCATGCCCTTGCTGGCGGGATAGGCCCACCTACTGAGACAGTCCGCCACGGTGTTATCCTTTCCAGGAATATACACAACCGTGAGGTCGAACTTGGCCAAGGTCTCATGCCATCTTGCCCGTCGGGAGGCGGGACCTGAGGGGGTGTCCACGTGCTCCTTGTGCCACGACTGCAGACTCTGATGGTCGGTGCAGACGGTGACGGGATGGAGGGCTATGTACCCAGCCCATTTCCTGAGAGCCATGACGATGGCATACGCCTCCTTTTCACGGAGCGTCCACGTCCGTCTCTGGCCTTCCGCCAGGACTCGGCTCCAGAAGGCCACGGGCACGTGCCTCCTGTCGTCAAGCACTTGTTCCAACACAGCGCCAATGGCGTAGTCGGAAGCGTCGGTGCGCAGGACGAACCCTCGGTCGGGATCCACGAGGTGCAGACCCACTGCGGATAGCAGCGCCTGCTTCATCCCCTCAAAGGCACGGTCGGATTCAGCATCCCAGACCAGAGCC
Organism: Eutreptiella sp. 'Long Island Sound 2002'; assembly: GCA_964036045.1. NCBI lineage: Eukaryota > Euglenozoa > Euglenophyceae > Eutreptiales > Eutreptiaceae > Eutreptiella > Eutreptiella sp. 'Long Island Sound 2002'. The sequence continues at coordinate 87,425,846 of OZ038378.1, forward strand.
TTCTTGGACCCCTTCTTGGTCTCCTCTCGGTTGCCCTTGAGCATGGTCGTCATGGGGGCTGCATACTCGGCATACATTTTGATATACCCCGAGTAGTAGTTGCAGAACCCCAGATACGCCCGTAGCTCAGAGACCGTCTTGGGCTTTTCCCAGTGCTCAATCGCAGCCACCTTGCCAGGTATGGGGTTTCGCTGCCCGTTCCCGACTACGTGGCCAGCGAAGACCACCTCGCTTACCGCAATGGTGGCCTTGTCACTGCTGCCCGTGAGTTTGTGCCGAACCAGAAGGTCCAGCACTCGAGTGACGTCCCTTTCATGTGCCTCCAAGAGCTCCTCGTAGCTCATACTGGGGTCCCCGGACGCGATGATCACGTTGTCCACGAAGGGGTCCGCACAGTCGCGCACCGGCTCAAGCAGGTTCTCCAGCATCCGCTGAAAACCCGCATTGCCGTTGGTAACGCCCATGGGCATCACCTTCCACTGGAGAGGTCCACGTGGGGTGCTCATGGCTGTGCAGGCACGGGACTCCTCGGCGAGAGGCATCTGATGATAACCATGTTTCAGGTCAATCACCGTGAAGATCCTCCGCTGGTGTTGTTTTTGCAGCATGTCCTCAATGAGGGGCAGCGTATAGCTGTCGTGCTGCGTTTGGGCGTTCAGGCCGCGGTAGTCGACCACGAGCCGCCACTCACCGGCAACCTTCTTGGGAACGACGAAGCAGGGAGAGGCCCACTCGGTGTGGCACGGCTCAAGCCAGCCTCTCTGGATGAAGTCACGGAGGATCTTCTCCATGGCCTCCTTCCTCTCGCCCCTCAGGGCAAACTCCCGGTGCCGATACACACGGGGGTCCTGCTTCAGTCATATCTTGGCCTCGCCATACGGTCCTCGCACCGGTGGGGGAAACACAGGCTTACCGCTGAAGAAGGTATCACCATACTTCTGCTTCAGCCTGGCCCTCAATGCCTGGATCTTGGGGCAGTCATCGGACTCCGCCTTGGCTTTTCCGGGCACTTGAACCACGGAGCTTACTTGAGGGGTAGCTACTCCGCTCGCTTTCGGCTCAGGTGGTCTTCCCAGGTAGCCCAAAGGGCCATCTCTGGTCTTGCCTCGGAATAGATCGCCGTAGGTGGGTGGGTTACCCCCGATTGGCTCGTCCTGGCTGGACAGGTGGTCCAGTACCCTCCTTACGAAGGTATCTCCATCATAGGAACCAGAGACGATCGAGTCCACTTCCCACCAGGCTTTGTCCTGGACTTTGCCCTCGCGCTGGTTTCCCCAGTCGTGAAAGGGCTGATCCATATACCCCTGAACCAGATCCCACTCCTCTTCAGTCAGGGGGTCTTCCGATTCCGATTCTTCGATGTCAACAGGGGGAACCGCAAAGCATTGCCTCCAAGGCTCCGCTATGATGCGGTTGACACACACGAAGTCCGTGATGTCGGCCTGATCAAGGCCCCCTTCCACATAGTGGAATTCCGTTGGCCATCTCTGGGGTGGCATGGGCTGTCCCTTAGCGTCCTGATAGACACTCTCTCCAGCCGGTAGGACGACCTTGTTCAAGGTCATGTTGGTCAATGAGGCTACCCAATGTCAGGTACTTTCCTCCTCGGTGCATCCCATAGGAACAACCAGCACTGCCTTGGAGCGGTCCTTGCGAATCTTCGCTATCGCTCTTGGAATGTCCCAACGGGGGCAATGGATCCACATCAATCCCTGATGCGGACCCCAGTGCTTCTTCCACGCGGAGTCCTGTGCGCTCCAGTACTTCTCGCACACCCGCAGATGGGCGGAGGTTCCTGAAGAGAACGCATCCTAGGGCCAGATCCGAAGCTCCCAAGTCCGCGACAACTCGGCTCGCCACTTCCGGCCTTACGCCGTACTCCTGGTTTGCAGGACCAGTTGGCTCAGTGTCCAGCGCGGCCACTTCGAGCTGATTGCGTTCGGGGTGGATCCAATGGCATTCCACATGGTGCTCAGGTGACGAAAGCCACGCGAGCTGGTCGTCCTGGTACAGGGTCATGGAGGCCTGGGCCGGGAGGACGCCGGAGTCCGTCTCCATCATGAAGTTGTACCCGACGATCATGTCCCAGTCCATCTCGGCCTCGTAGAAGCGACCGTGCAGGAGGATTTCCTTGCCCAGGTCTGGGCGGCTCAGCTCACGATGGTTCACGAACTGCAGCCCAATGGCTGCTTCCTCCGTGCCTCCCACCATGTACTGGCCGTTCGCCACCTTCAGCCTGACAGGTTTCCGACTGTCGGTCAGACACTCTGGTGGAAGTAAGCCAGCCTTGACCAAGCTGACTTGAGCTCCCGTGTCGACCAACACGTCGAAAACCTTTTCCACTTCCCCGCATAAGGCACGGACCTTAAGATGCAACTGCCGCTCGCGACCGACACGGCGCACGGCGTGCAAACTCAGGATCTCCGGCCGTTCCAGAAGCTCGACAAGCGACTGGTGCAGATCGTGGACAATGGGCTCAGGCTTCCCATCTGCAGCATCCAGCTGCGGTCCGGGTGATCCTCCGATACTCTCGGAAAGATCTTGAAGTACATCAAACACATTCTTGGTCGCGAAGGACGGACGGGTGCAAGGGTTCGTGCCTTCACTTGCCCTCACCCCGCCTCCGCGACTGGGTGCCGAACCGGGCCTTCCGCCCGCGGCAGTCCCTTTGTGCTCATCGACTCCCGACTGGGATGGTTCGGCGCTTCCCACGTCACCATCCTGCGACCGCCCTAGCTGGGGCCCTTGGCTGCAGGGGCTCCGCTAGGGGGCGTCGGTTGTGGAAGAAGGGGTGTTCTCCTCCGCATCAACCTCGTTGACGCCCTTCTTCCTTCCCCCTTTCTTACCCTTGTTCTTGTCCATGTCCTTGTTCTGGTCATTCTGGTTGTTCTCCTTGTTCTTGTTGTCCGACCTGGGGACCCAGTTCCGCTTGATCTCCTGGATCTCCTTGGCCCACTCGGTCCCCACCGACGACATCAGCTTGGCCAGCTCGTCCTTGTCGACCTCCACTTTGGCTTCCCGGATACCCGCGGGCGCACGCTTCTTCGACCCGTGCGCCTTCTTGTAAGCCTTCGTGTCGGCCTTGTGGACGGGGCATGTTCGGTGGTCATGGTTGAAGCCTCGCTTCCTCCCATAACACACGAAACAGCCCTGAGGGTGAGCTCGTATGAACTCCCCAAAGGACAGCAGAGGGTCGCCAATGCGGCGAGGGTCCCTCTTCTCCTGCTTCCTCCAACCCTGCTGCAGGGGCTTCCAGTTTCCCGGTTTGCTCCCCGCGCTCAGGTTCTTGGCCACGAAGGCACAAACGGCCACCTGGGCGGGCTCATCGTCGTCGTCATCGCTGACGAGAGTCTCATCGCCGCCGGCTCCCGCTGGGTCCATGGCAGCTTCCCCGCTAGGTCCCTCGCCAACATAGTTGACGTCGCGGTCGCCGGGCCTCAACCCGCGGGTGTGGTGGAGGTTTCGGTACTCCTTGAGTACTTCCTCGCCAACCCACTCCAGGATCTCGTCGCAGCTCATCCGCGCCGGGATGGGCTGCAGACGGATGGTCTGGCCGCTCAACTCACACTCGTCAAGGCGCCACATCGCGGTCTTCTCGCGATCGCCCGAGATGGTGATGACGAGAGCGTTCCGCAGGGAGTGCTGTTTGACATCCCGGGCCACGTTCTTCTTCGTCCAAGCCACCACGTTCGTATGATACTCTTTGGGGAGCATCATCTTGACCGTGTGGTTGGACTTGGCCCTCTTGGATTCCTCCTTGGTGACCCTCTTGATCCATGCTTCCGGCAGCATGGAGAGCAGGCGAGCCTGCTCGTCACCCTCGTTCCAATCCTCCACGTTGCGGCGGAAAAGGGTGTATTTCCCTCGGAAGTCTCGCCAATCTCGTAGGCAGATCTCCCGTCCATCATGCTCAAGCTTGATGGACTTCCAGCGCTTGGCAGCCACCTGCGGAGCGTCCACCCGCTCCTGCTCGTTGAGCCACTTCTTGGCTTCCTTGAGGGTCTTGATTCTCCACTCCTTGGTCGCCACGAAGTATAGCTCGCACTTCCGGCAGGCGGTACCTGAACCGTCTGAAGACCTATCTCTCCGCATCCGCGGGAGGCAGGTCTTCAGTGACGGTCAGCCCCCAATCCTCCAGCTTCTCCAAGAAGCGGTCGAGGTTGAAGGGGTTGCCATCGTACATGGGGGGCTTGATGTCCTTCAAGTCTTCCCACACGGCGGCATCCGCGGCCTTAGAGACCATGAACGCCGGCCGCGAGGTCGACCGAGGTTCCCATCGGCCTCGCCAACGGACTCCCACGGCCGCCACGTCCATCTCCTCCATGGAATCCCTGTGGCTACGCCGCGGTTCCTCCATGTACGCTGAACCTAGATGTTCACGCCGTACTCCTTCCATGTACGCATCCTCATCACGGCGCCGGCGGCTGCGTTCAGCGGCCTCCCGTCGTACACCACGCGGCGGGCTGATGTCGAACTCCTCCAGGTCCAGGTCCAGATCCTCACCTTCGCCGACATCCCACTCCACGTCTCCTTCGGGGACCTCGTCCCTGAATCCACCATAACGTCCACCAGCGATGGGGATTGGCTCCGGGGCTGGTGCGGGGCGTCGGGGGCGTACCGGTGTCCGCGGTAGAGCACCGCGGTTGCGGTACTCCGCGCTGAGCCACTCATCACGCCAATCCTCACTGCCACTGCCGGGCGGCACGCGCTCGTTGCGGCGGCCCGCGCTGTGGTGAGAGGGGGCGGTGAGAGAGGGGGCACCGGCGCTGGGGCGACTCCTGGGGGCTCCGCCGGGGGCGTGGGGTCTGCCTGGACCTGGTCCGGGTCCCCAGCCGCCGTCCGACGAGCCAGACTCCAGGGGTGGGCGTTCGCTGCCAACGCTCCCACGGGCTTCCAGCGCGTCCAGCCTCTGCTGCAGGCCGCTGATGACCGTGTTCAGCTGTCTGATCTCGGCCCTGGCGATGTCCAGCTCTGTCTGCGCGCGCGCGGCGACCTTGGAGATGCGAGTCATCTCGCCCTTGCCCGTGTCTACCTCGCACTCGAGGGAAAAGACCCTCCTGCGGAGGTAGACAATCCACAGCCAGGTGGTATCCGGGTCGCCGTTCCCTGGTGGGTCGTCGGGGTCCGCAGGGGGTCCTCCAGGAGGGCCTCCGCCGGGTCCGCCCGGTCCAGGGGGTCCTCCCCCGCCCGGTGGTCCGCCTCCAGGGGGTCCACTTGGTGGGCGTCCTCCAGGGGGTCCTGATGGTCCTCCGCCAGGGGGTCCCGGTGGGCCTCCGCCGGGTCGCCTCGGTGGGTCAGAGGATGGGCGCTTCTTCGTGATGCCGAAGTCCATGTCGTCATCCTCGTCCATGTCGCCCCACCTGGGCGTCTCGGTCTCGGAAGACTCCGAGCTCCGGTAGGGAGGAGGGAGATCCTCATCCTCACCTTCCGGCTCCATGGGGACGTCTCCGCCTCCTCCGCCCGTCCAAGCCACCACTTGGCGATGTCGGCGGCCTCGTTCATCCCCGTCACTGGCGGTGAAGAAGGGGTCACTGTCGTGGGGGTGTCCACCCGCTGGCCTCCGCGGCCTCTCGGGGGTCTTCCCCTTGCCCTTCCTCCGTCGATGGGCGGTGGGGCCACTGCTCCCACTGCTGCCCGTGTCCGCTTCATCCAGCGTCATCCTGGAGGAGGCGTCCCCTTCGAAAAGCTTTCGAAGGGTCTCCACTCGTGATCCTCCCGGGGGAGTCTCGCGGCGGAGTTTGGCCTCTGCCTCCTCCATTGCGGCGGCGGTGGCTGCGGCAGCCCGCACTTCGGCCTCCTCCCGAGCAAGAGCCGCCTCGGCTTCCCGGGCCTGCTGCAGCCGCGCCTTCTGCGCTTCCAACGCCGCCAGCTCCGCCTCCGTCTTGGCCCTCTCCTCAGCGACCTTCCGTCGCGCGGCCTCGATGGCGTCCTTCTTGGCGGCGTCCTCCTGGGCCTTAGCCGTTGCTTCGGCGTGGGCCCTTGCCTCCGCCTCCTTCTTTGCCCTCCCTTGGGCAAGCGCCTCTTCCAGCGCCTTCACCTCGGCCTCCTTGCAGGCAATGGCCTCCTGCGTCCGGCGGGCTTCCTCGTCGGTTGCCCTGATCCGGGCAGCCACTGCCTCATGGGCGGCCGCAGCAGTGAGACCGGCCGCGATAGCTGCCACTTTCGAGGCGTGGTAGTCCATGCCTCTGCCCCACTCGGTGGCCTCCTCATGGGCGATGCCGACGGCGCCCTCCACGGCAGCGTTCCGCTGCGTGGCCCGTTGCCGAGCAACCCGAAGGTTGCAGGGCACCCCACAGACGCGCTCACAGGCGCGTGCCACGTCCCTTTGAACGGGAGCGGCGCTGCTGCTGGAACTGGCCTGGTCGGCCGGCATCCTCCCGCGGTGGGCCGACTCCACGTCGCTGCTGGGGCCTGCTGGGGCCTGCTGGGGCCTCAGGAGCAGCGGACGGGGCTTGGCCCTGGTCTGCTTGCCGACTTCCATGAAGTCACCAAGGGTGGTGTGGCAGGGGTGGCGACCACCATTGGCCCGTTGGGGACTGGGGGCTGGGGTTCCGCCCTTGGCGCCTTGGGCGGCTTCGGCGGCCAGGGACTCCTGGTACTCCCGCCACCCCCGGTCCTGCTTCCTGTCCCCGGCGGACGACTTCTCCTTCCCCGGAGACGCGCTGCTGCTGCCCTGCAGCCTGCGCTCGCTCCCCGGTTCCGGGAAGTTCTTTTCGATCATGTCCCACATGGAGACATTGATCGTGGCGCCCGACGGGTACTCGTTGGAGTTCTCGTCCTCCTGAACCCCGTCGGGGCGCAGCCCTTCGCCGGGCCTGTCCGGCCGGGTCCAGGTCCTCCAGCGCTTGCGGCGGAAGCGGTACTCGTACCCTTCCGCCCGCAGCCACTCCTCCACTGCCCGCAGGCGGTCCTCCCCAATGTCCTCGCGGAGCTCGAAGCTCCCGGGCATGCCGCCTTCACACTGGGGGTGGCTGTGGCGGTAGTGCTGGTCCCAAGCCAACCCACGCAGCAGGCGCGCTGCATGGGGGTGGGGCCGCGGCCACGTCCTGCCCGCTTCTTGCCAGTTTACCATGGCAGCGGGGGGCGTACTTGGTCTTGAGGTCCTTGGTGTGCACTCGTTCTACTCAACGAACTGGTGGTGGTTGTTGAGGCGGGTGCTGCAGCACTGGATTGGGAGTGCGGCTGGTGCTGGTCAGCCGGTGGTTGTGGAGGTGGTTGACGCGGCCTTGCTGGTCGGCCGATGGGACTCGCTGATGCAGGAGTCCTGGTCTGTGCACCTCTTTCACGGTCGCTGCGCGGTCAGGGCGATGCTCTGGACGGAGCTGCGGGCTCCGTGACGAACTCGGCGCTGTCGCTGGGCGGCGCTGCGAGCCGCTGCGCTGCGCTGCGAGCTGCTGCGCTGCGCTGCGAGCTGCGGGCTGCGAGCTGCTGCGCCGCGCTGCTCGGGGTTGGTGGCCCCGAGTGGCACGCGAGGGCTGGGTAACCCCGCGGCGGTGAAACGCTTTTGACGCGTTCCCGTGGGGGGCCGGCCACGGGACGCTGCGGTGACACGCACAGGTGAGCAGGCAGGCAAAGCACTACGCTCACAAGGGCATCAATACGCTCCTGTCATGTGACAAAGCGTTTCAGGATCCTTGCCACTCTGCAACAAGGGAACGAAAGTATGTACAGCAACACATCAGGATATGTACACATGGGGTTAAGACTGGACTAAGGTAAGGGCATCACAGGACGATAGACACTCAGTCCCAACTCATATCCCAATCCCAGGTCCGACGCTCCCAGTGGCTGGTGGGGGCGGGGGCTCAAACACAACCCATGCCCTGCTCAGTCCGGACCCTGAAACCCTGCCATTAGGGGGAGGTGTCCCGCCCAGCCACAGGCGAGTTCCTGGGAGCCAAGGGGCTCCAAGGCCAATCAACAGTGACTCCCCATGCTGCTTATAACGGCAGGTCCGAACTCCACTCTGAGCCAGAGATATGGCCCCGCCATTATCCCTCAGGAGTTGGTAGCTGAAAATGGGCTGTTTCAGCCCAAACTGATATTAGCTTGAAAAATTCCAAAATTGACCCCTCGTCTGGACCCGCAAGAGGTAGGGACGAGGCAACTGACCCTATGCCCTTCGAGTACGAATTCCCTGGAGCCCTCACCCAACCTGGTTCCCTCTGAGGTCCCGGCATCAGGGCAACACGGATTCGTCAAGTGGGGTCATGATGCCAAAATCACCAAAATTGGCGTCATTCCCACGTGTGGCTTGCCCGGCCAGGGCAAGGCCAATGGCTCACAGGTTAGGAGGCAGCACTCAGGACTTCTATCTGAGTGTACAACCTAAAGTTAGGTCCGCGATCCCTGGGGGCATAGAGAAATGGGGCCGCCAATTGACCACACGGAAGGGGGAAATTGGGGTCCCAAAATGGGGTCATTTTGGCTGCTCGAAATGAGCCAAAATCTGGAGTGCTCCCAATAGTATATCTCCACGCCGGCTTGGAGACCGGATCCGCCATTCCATACGCGATTCACCGGGAGTCTAACTAAGACTTCCATGCACTTGGCTCTCAAAGATCTCCATGCCACTCGGCGTGGTGACAGTCCCAATGGGTCCACAAATGCCAAAATGGGAAAATTGCCCAGACTCATTTTGGGCTAGCGCCTTAACGAAGGTTGCCCCGCTTCGCCCACGTGGTTTGTGAACCATGGGGACCAATATCCATATCATCCATGTCATATATGGTCCATTAGTCCAAGCGTCCGGCGTGCACGAAGGTTAGAACATGGTGCACGGCGGGCAGCAAAAGTGGAAAATTGCTCAAAATGGTCAAAAATGCGCACACTCATGGTTGGGGCAAATGAGGCACATGCCCGACTTGGACCGGAGTGTGCCATAGGATTGGTATCAAGTCATATGTGTCCAACATATCTTTTGGGCGTCGCCCAACTCCTCCGGTTTTGGGAATGGCAGGGTCGCCAAGTGAGCCCATGATTTGGTATGGTCCCAAATTGCCAACATGGCGGCCACGGTATGCCAAGTCCACGAGGAGTTATTCGCCGGGTCCAAGATATGTTGGGCACCGAAGTATGTTCCCTCATAACATACTTGAGTCATGATGTCAATTGAGCGCAACGTTGAGATACACGGTCGCCACTTGACATCATGACGGGCCAAAAACGGCAAAATTGGTACAAAGACACACAAAAGTGCCTTGAAAGGCGCACAATTATATTATAATATCTTCGGCTTGGATCGTGCAATCAACTAATCCTTCTAAACACAATGACTTGGCACCACTGACCTTCGATTCCACGTATGTGCTCCACTTGGGGCGCTTTGAAAGGTTACGAGCGCTACTTCCCAAGTGGGCACATGAAAATATGGAAAATTGCAAAACACACACCTTGCTCCCAACGCATCGCTTCGGGATTGCCACACAAGCTTCTCTTCACGAAGGTTAGGCTCGCAATTGATCGTAGGGAGTATGGAGAAGGGGCTTGCACAATATGAGGTCCATTGGCGGGCTCCGCTTGGAGCGATGAACCCGCCAAATGGGCACGCAACACAACACATGGCACATACCACATATTGCCCAAAAAGGTAGCTCCCCCCACGATATGTCATGCCCCTCCAAGGGCATAACTTTGTGTCAATCGCTCATAGGAACTCAAGGAGAGTTCCTATGCAACACCAACACTCGCGCGCTACACTCGAAAGTTATCTTAACGCACGCAATATCATGGCCAAAGAGTTATAACGCAAACTCTACCCTCTTGACCATGATCCATTACACTAGCGCGCACGTGTGGAAACGCAAGGCATATAATGCTTCCCAAATTACGTCGGGAGTATTGTGAATACATCCCACGTTTTCTTTTTGTCATTCCTCGCAAGCGGCACGAGATATGACCTTCACAAGTGGCCTCACGAATCAACTTTGTTTTGCCCATATCTTTAAGACAAATGGAGGGCAGGATAAAAGGAAAGTTGATTCGTGCATAGGGAAGCACGTAGGTCCACTCGAAAGAGGTCAAATCAAGTGCGGGGATGTCGAAGTCGAAAATCCGATTTCGACATCCTGAAAAATTCGGATTAAGGTTGCGAGTGTAGAATGTGAAAATTGCGGATGCATCAACGCAATTCCTGAAGACTTTAGAGCCTTCGTCACGGATAGCGTTAAAATTTCCATTATAAACAGTTAAACTGGCGGTTACGGTAAAGTCGCGATCCAACCGCCAGCAGTCAAAACAGTGAATATCAGAACGGAAGCGTAAAAATTGACGGAAACAATATGAAAATAAAACCCTGTTGATTCCTGATATTCTGATATACAAATCTCCGCTGGCGGTGCATCGGTTGCAGATGCGGGGCTTTACGGCACGGAACACGCTCTCGCCGGGCTCGCACCGGGCGTCAACGGGCGCCTTCCGTACATGGGGTTAGTGGACCGGAGACCGGTCTTCCCTTCCGTACTTGGGGTTAGTGGACTGGAGACCGGTTGTATGCCGTAACCTAGCCATGGGGTTCTGGGTACCGCTTCATTACGTTATCTTCGGCATGGATTCCAATCTGGTGGAACCCATTCACAAGGTCGATTTTCCAAAAGACCGTAGAGCCCCACAGTGTACTCGGTATGGATTGGATCGAAGGTAAAGAAGATGGATCTCGAACGATTCGGGTATTCAAGGCCGGGTAGTCCACGCACATGCGCCATTTACCATTTGCTTTTCTCACTGGCAGGCAACCTGCTCCATATGCACTTGAGGATGATCGAATCCGGCCACATCGGTGCAGCTTGTCCAGTTGTCGTTGAAGCTCATCCAATTGGCTCGGGTCCATTTTGTAAGCGTGTACCAACGGAGGGTTGTCTTCAGTGTCGAGGCGTATTCGATGGTCTCCTCCAGGTCGATGCGGAGGGAAATCCCCGAACTCTGCTGTTTCCCGGTCGTAGAGACCTGCCCTTGAGTTGGACCGGATCAAGCCTGTCATAGTTGCTCTTATCTTGCATGTTGTGCATTTGATCGACCGCCACTGCGGGTCGAGGCATGCAGTACACAAACACTTGATCATCGGGGAGATCAGCCCGATGGATCTCCTGCTTAAGCTTCGGCAACGGGATGTACTCGATTTCCATGTCGCTGCACTCCTCGTCGGTGATATCATTCTCTGTTTCGGACTAATGGAGTGCGTCAGCATCGCTCTTGGCACGTGTCGACGAGCATAGGTGAGTGTACTTTTTGGCAGGTGGTGCAGGACTTCCAGCAGGGCTTACATTCCGGGCACTGGATGAAAATGTCGAAAGGAGGTCCAACTTCGAAGCTGCCTGGTACTGTAACTGGTTAGAATCCCTGGACTTATCGAAGGACAATCAGTGTGAAGTCAATCCGTGTCATACGTCTGCATACCGCTCCCTCCAGCCGACATTGGGGTCATAGCTTCGAAGCCATGGTAATGCAAGCACCACATCCGGCAGAATCTCCAAAACCTTCAAGTGGTGTCAAATTACGAACCACCGACTGGAACATAAGCTCTGCTGTAATATTGTACTTCGACTTGGACACCTCCGGCGGTTACGATGAGTCCTGGGTGTGTGAGTTTGTCGAGGGGAAGTCGCGCCCCCTTCGCTGTCTGCATCAACATCAAGTTACTCGTGGCTCCACAGTCTCGTAACAATTCTGCGCTGGAGTCGAAAGCTTCGTCTCGACGGGCTCAAAGGCGCCCTCCAACCGTGAAAAGAGTCGCATGTTCATGTTAGGTTCTTTCGACGTTGACACTCCCAAATGTCGAATTCTTTTCGGGTTTGTCTTTGACGCCCCAGCCGCCCGTGAACACCCCGTGTTCGCACCGGGCCACGCACCAGTACAGCAGTCCCAAAGCGCACCTCCCCAACGGGGACAACCCAAGGCCCGGCGCCGCCAAGGTCCGAAGAAGCGCAAGGCCCCCGCACAGGCCAAACCCGCGCCGAAGCCAAGAGCCAAGTCGAAGCGCTGGACCAAAGAGGACGCCGCTGCCCTGTATCCCGAGTACGCCATCGGTCACGGGTGCAGCTGCCCTTCGAGTACGCCACGGCCGCGGGCCCCTCCAAGTGGATATGGGCCGCAGGGGAGGTCAAGCACCGGTACCGCGTCACCGGGGACCACAGGGGTTCAAGATCCACGTCAAGTGGGACCCAGCCACCCCAAACGACAAGAAGGCGGGGCGCACCATCGAACTCTGGCGAGACCGAAACGGTCGTGAGATGGTCCCCATGCAGCTGTGCTTCTCCGACACGGAGCACCTCACCGGCACCGAGTACACGGGCGAAGTCCACAATGCATGTCCCCTACCCCAGCCCCAGAAGCCGAACCGCAAGGCACCCGCAGATCAGGCGTCATCGGCCTCCTCGACGCCTGACGGGGCCCAGGCCGGACACGGCCCCCCCCTCACAACTACCGGTCCCCAGAAGGAAGCACCTGCGGAAGCCCACGCCGGCATCAACATCCTCAACGAGCCCGCGGTCACCAACAACCCCACCAAGGCCGCCACACTGCAAGCCATGCCCGGGCCAAACCCCCAAGGCGCAGACCTCCTTGGGTTCCTGGAGCAGGCCCTCCGCAGAGCGGACCAGCCCGAACCGGCACCAATCCTGGACCCGGAGGGGAACAAATATCACGCCCACTGGCAACGGGGGGTGCCCCTCTACCACAAGACGTCCGTCATGGTGCATGCCCACCCCGGCCTCGGAGTGGATGGTCGCCTCGGAGCATAAAAGTGCGTGGGGCGCGGATGGCAGCTAAACGTGCTACTCACGCACGTCCCAGTTTGGGAGGAGACCAAAACTACCTGGACACCCTGAGCCTGGCGTACTGCCGCCTCTCCCTCCTGGCACCCACCATCATCATAGGCGACCTAAACGCCGCCCCCCCCAACGACGAACGCACCGGCCCACCCACAGCCACCGACATAGCTGTCCGGGACGCCATGCACCAACTGGGCCTCACGGACCTCACGGCAGGACTCACCGGTACACCCTCCCATTACCCCCACCAAGCCGGCACCGACCCCTCCCGCATCGACACGTGCTACGGGGACCCAACCACGGTGCGCGTCCACGAGGCAACCTACAGGGACCTCCCGCCCACAGGCACGGGCCACCGACCCCTCTATATTGACCTCATCATCCCCAACCTACCCCCACCCGCGGCCACCCTGCCAGACGACACCCTCCCACCCACACTGCAGTTCCCGGCCAAGGACAACCACGGCGCCTGGCACAGGTATAACAGGGCCCTACACGCCATCCTGCACCGCTTGGATGCGCCAACACTCACCAGCGCCATGCGCCGGGCGGCACAAGCATGCGGCATGGAGCGCGACACCAGCGACACGGGAGCACCGCCGGACCTCACCCTCCAACAGCTAGTCCATGACATCTGGACCACGAAAGAGGAACTCGCCACCCTGCTACGCCCCAGCACAGCGGAGGCACGAGACGGGGACCCCCCCTCCGTGAGCTCCTCACCACCCGCCGCCACCAACTCCAGGAATGGCACGCCCACCGCATAGCGGCCGCAGCCCAGAAACGGGAAGGATACGGCAGAAACGACACTCCGTACAAGTCCCTGCGGTACGTCAGCCGCATCCTGGAAAACACGGGGCGCTGTACCATCCACGCGGTGCGCACTCCCGAGGGGGGCCTCACCAACGACCCCGACGCCGTCCTCCAGGCAGTTTTGGACAGCTTCAAGGCACAACACGGGGACGCCCTCCCCAAGCTCGACCCCAACACCAGAAGCACCATCCGCAAGCATGTGCCCAGCGTCTTCAACCGGGAACAGCGGCGCGCCATCGAACACGACCCCTTCAGCATCTCAGACCTGCAACGCGCCCTAGACCACCTGAAGAAGGGGGTCGTGCCCGGCGTCGACGGTTTACCGGCCGAAGCGTACCCATGCCTCACCCTGCCCGTCAAACGCCGCCTGGCAGCCCGCCTGTCGGACATCGTCACGGGCGCCGGGCCCATCCCCCCTGAGTGGGCCAACCTGGTCCACCCCCTCTACAAGAAGGGGGACTGGGCGCAGCCGGCGAACTGGCGGCCCATAGTCTGCGCCACCACCGAAGCCAAGCTGGTGTGGACGCTCATCCTGGGCCGCATCGCGCCGGCGGTCTTCGCCCGCGTGCCCGCCAGCGTTAGGGGAGCCATGGCCGGCAGGTCCCCCCACGAGGCCCTCTTCCTCCAGGACACCGCACTCGACAGGAACCGCTACGAGATGATTGTTGCCTCCCTCGATGTCCAAGGCGCGTTCCCCCACGCCAAACACCGGCTCCTCACGAAGGTATGGGATGCCATGGGCCTCCCATTCCTATCCTTCATGACCGGGTACATCCAGAACCGGCACTACGCCGTCATCACAGCCGCAGGCCTCACCCCTTGGACCGGCACAGACAGCGGGGTCCCCCAGGGTGGCGCCGAGGGCCCCTTCCTCTACCTCCTCATCACCCTACCACTGGCATTCGAGCTAGCACGGGTATACCCGGGGTACGCCCCATACCGGCTACGGTCCCCCCTCATCAACTTCGCGGACGACAACCTCCTAACTACGGCCACCCGCCACCGCGACCCTGAGAACGCAGGGCTACCAACGACCACCGAACAAGCGTCCACCATTCTCCAACTCACCACAACCTACCTGGACGCCCACCAGCTCCTGCTCAACGCGGCCATCGGGTACCAAGCCCTGCACCTCCCGCACCCCCAAGACGCCCTACGCCACGCTCGACAGCAAGTGACGAAGGCATGGGCGCAACACGGAGGCTGGCCCACGTCTTTCCCCAAAGAGGCCATGATGGCCCACTGGCGCTACTACGGAGACAATACAAGCGCCCTGGTCAACATGGCCTATGCCAAACAGGCAGCGGACTTCCTACACAGGGTGACACACAACCACCAGCCCGAGGTTCGCGAAGCGGCAGCCATACAAATAAAAGAAGCGCAATTGGCCCGCAACACCTGCGAACGATGGATACGGGTGCAACAGGGCGTCTGCACCTCCGTGGGCACCGGCATCTGGGCCCAGCTACAACTCCTCCTACCGCACCACACGCACGCCATCCTGACAAACCACCACTGCGATCAACAGGGGCCACTCGTGGCCACGCACACCGACACCCACCTACACCCGGCAGGCGAGGTGGACACCCTGCGCCTCGTGGGGGCCACCATCACCATAGTGTATATCACTTCAACACAGATGAGGATCATGGCCCAGTGCGACGCCCACCACGCCCCGTTCCTTTCTGACCCACAATGGCCAGCACGCCGCGTCTTCCAAGCGTACCTCCCCGCATGCGCTACAAAGGCAGGGCGCGACAAGCCGGGGCTCAAGGACATTGACACGGCATACAAGGCCTTCTAGCGCCAGCACCCCCGGCCCCGCCCGAGCGAGCACGAGACCCCCAACGACGGCAGCACGACGCAGGAAGAGCCCACCCCGTCAGCCGAAGGCTGAACACCACCCACCATCCTTCTACTAGCACCAAACGGCCACAAACACGCTACCCGCACTGTCCAGCGACACCATGCCCCCTGTTCCATCCCGTAACACAACGCACCGGAGACCGATGTACCGGCAGTCAGACACAGCGACCAGGGCATAGCAGGCACGTGCTGGCACTGCGGCCCGGCAGCCCTCGACACTCCGTGGCCCCTGCTCCACCTCATCTCCACCCACTACCACACCCCCACCGCTGCCGCCACCGCCCACCAGCAGGCATGGCTCTCCCCCTGGTTTCACACGGTACCCCCAGACCACTCGGCGCACGTAGCCTGGACCCGAACACCCACGGCTACATGGACGTTCACCAACGAGCGGACAGACCCAGAAAGCGTAGCCATAGAGTACGAAAGCTGCGACCCACACCGCGCAGGACCTCAGGAGGCACCCATGCGCCCCCTACAGCACAAATGCCCCACCCTTCGCGGCGACAAAGACGACAAGGAGCGGCAACAGACCATCACGTGCCAGAGGTTCCACCCCAATACAGGATACCTCTTCCACCTGATGTACGCGTATATCACCCAGGGGCGCCCAGACAGGGGCCTCCCCCGCCTCACCCCATGAGCCCAGGCCATCATCACCCAGGGGATAGGCGTCTATGCAGTGCCGCTACTGCAACCCACGCAAATCACCACCAGAACCGCGTCTACGTCTTTCAGCCAACAGCAATTGCCCGCCTACCCATACCCAGCGACACCGACCTCATCTACTTCACTGATGCATCCAGCACCCAGCAACACGCCCCCACGGTCGGTTATGTCTCCGTGTGCATCACCAGGCACGTGGACGGCCTCCATGTGGAACACCACACCGGGGCCACCCTCTTTGGGGCACCCTCCCGCGGCAAACTGCGCACCCTGGCAGAAGCCGTCACCGCCACACCACCACCCACAACGATCCAGCTCCGCAACACCTGGGTAGTCCCGGACACCACGGTCGACATCCACCTCACCAGGCGCCTCGCGGACCTGCCCCTCCAAAAAGCACTCGAATCTGGCCTCACCACACAAGCGTTGGGGCTATGGATGGCCTTCAGGGGCATGCACCCCCAGGACGCCCTACACATCGTCAAACAGGAGTCACACCGCTACGCATACGGCAATGGACGCGCAGACACGCAGGCCAAACACCAGAGCACCAGCCACACCCCAGGGCTCGAACACGTACAACTGGACACCTCACACCACAGCCACCTGCAGCACCTGCCCCTGATACCCTCAGCCACACAGTCCCCCCAATGGATACCCGAGGACACGCCGTACACAGATCGAGCCAAGCAGTACCACTACCCCACACCCATCCAGCAGCTAGCCACCACACTGGGCCACCCAGCGAACACCGAACTCCTCCGACGCCTCGAAGACTCTGTCCACACCCCCCTCTACTACTCCGCCCTGCGCCCGGATAGCCTCCCAGCACACCCACAAAAACCCCGACTCCAACTCGCCCTCAAACAGCTTCCCCTCCTCACCCGATACCACCGATGGTACGCGCGCCGCTCTATCCACGTTCCCGCAGGATACACCAAATGCATCTGTGGCCACGCAGAAGAAGAAACCTGGGACCACTTCAAGGTGTGTCCCCTGTAAAGAGGACTGGGCACCCTCACAGACTGGAACCGCACCCACACCATAGCACAGCTTGCCGGATGGCTGACGCAGTCCCCGGTGACCCAGCAACTCATCACCGTCCTCAAGAAGACAGAGGTACTCGAGGCGGTTCGCAGGGGACTCGTCCCCACTGCCGTCTACACCTTGCTACGCATCCACGCGGAGAACCCCCAGGCCACGGCGGCGCACATGCAACAGACGGCCGTTGCCAAGACAGCGGAGCAGCTCACATCCCGCACCCACAAATACCTGCCGCATGCAGCAGCCCTGCCCCAAACAGACCAGGCTGACCTCCTCAAACTCCTGTTTCACCAACCATGAGAACCCAGCCCATGACATACCAACACGGAACCCCCACGACGCCGACACACCATCCACCGAGCAAAACACTGGCACGGCACACACGGGCACCACAGGCACCGCACACACGCCCACCAGCATGCGCGCGCCGCCAGCCCCCATCTCCCCACGCCACCATCCGTCCACAGGTACCACCAACCGCCAGCCACCGCATGTCCCCTCTGCAAACGCCAGCGGCTACCGCAGACGGCCCTGCAGTGCAACCCAGACCACTGGGTCTGCCTGGGAGCCGCGCACCTCCTCACCCACTGCCCCTACTGCGGCGACCTCAACCCCCACCACCGCGAGAGGCCCGCGGCCCCAGCCGCACCCCCCCCCCGCCAGCCAACCCAGCTTTTTCGGGCAACTCACCGACACCCTCCGGGACCACCTGGGAGGGTACTACGTGGCAGACGCGGCGGATCACGCATGGACCATAGCCGTGGCGGCGGGCAGCACACCCCTGCCCCCCCACAGCCCACCCTTACGCCACAGCTGGGCCGGCTTGAACGCGGCGGCCCACCACGTCCCCCTCGCCCTATACCTCCACCACCGTGACCTACACCTCCCTGACCCACAGCTCCCGGCCCCCGAAGCAGCAGCCCTGACGCCAGAAGCGTCGGCGGACACGGCACCAGAGGAGATAGCAGCCTACCTCCGAATCACTTGCCGCCGCATCAACATCGCCCTCGGCCGACAGAAAGGAACACCTTACCCACTCAGCGCACTCCTCTACCCAGCACACCACCCCCAACGCACGCAGCTGAGGCCACCGGAGGGCTGGGCGTCCTTTCCGGACGCCCACCTGGCCGCCCCCGACGAGGCCACTGCCACAGGGATGGGCCTCAGCAACCAGCGCGCCTACGTCAGAGGCCTCGAGACGCGCCTCCGAGAGGCGCATCGCTGGCACGCCCGCTCCCTGTCGCCCCCACAGGGACAAGGGTGTTCACCCGCCCCCGACATCCACCAGGCCAAGAAGACTAAAACAGGTCAGGGGGCCTGCCAGCGCGCCCCTCAGCAGGGCGCGACACCCCGACCAGGGCCCGGGTCGAGCCACACCGCACCACCCCACGCCCAGACCCCCGGGGCACACCAACAGCACCGCCCCCACCAGCGCCTACCACCACCACCGTACCGCAGCATCCTAACCCTGCAGCCCAGTCAGCCACCACGGCCCACACACGTCCATACCATGCCAGGACAACCATACGCGCAGAGCCAGGGGACATGGCACCACCAACACCGCCACCACGCCCCCGTCCCTCCCAACCCCTACCCCCTGATGCCCCAATACTACGGCAAATCCGACCAGCTGCATCCCCACCACGCCCCAGCACAACCGGGCCCCACGAACCACCCACGCCACACGGCACACATCACCGCACCACACCATCACGTATACCACCACCACCAGCCCCTACCACCACACCGACCAACACCGGGGTACCACACACAACCAGCACACCCTCAACACCACCACCACGCGGTCCAGCACCACCCGCCGCCCCCAACTACACGGGGCCACGACACACGAGCCAGAGTACACCCCCATGGACCCGCGGGGAGCCGCGCACGCGAACCAGCAACACCAGGGCCTAGTAGGAGCGCCCCACCACCACCAACAGCCCCCCCACCCACACCCCATACCAGCGAGCACCATCCACCAGCAGCCACCCATTACATACGGACCACAGCCCCACCTGGACGCCCATGCGGCCGCCTCCGGCCCACACCCCGGCACCACAACCAGCCAGGGACGGCAAGGACCGCACGGCGCACACACGCAACACCCACACGACCCACAGGGACGCCCAGACCCCTAGCCAGCACAACACCCACCCCCGCCCCCTCCACCACCAGGAATGCCACCCCGTCACAGCCCCCCCCGCCCCCCCCCCGAGACCAGGCCACAGACGCAACACGCGGCAGCCCAGACCAACCGATTGATGTCGATGCCCCCGCCAACACACACCACCGCGAGTCCCCCCTCCTGCGACCGCCACAGGAAACCCGCGACAATGACGACCAGCTCCCCAAACCTACACCGACCCCCCATCACACCCCGCACCACCAGCCGCCGCACCGGCCGAACCCTACGCCCTGCACAACCCCGCAGCGGTACGGCAGCACCTCCGGGGACTCGGGGACCAGGAGGTGCTGCGCCTCCACACCTTCGGCACCACCCTGCGCATCCGGGCGATCACCCTGGGCCAGGCGCCACCCTAGGGGAAGGCGTCCGAGACTTCCTCTTGGACGCCTTCCTCCACGTCGCCCGACACGACCGCCCCCTGCTTGCCACCCCAGACGGCGAGAGCCCGCCCCCCACGGGGGACCAAATCTCGGTGCCCGCCATCGACTGGGGGCGACACCTAGTCGGACACCCTGTGCCGGAGCGGGAGGACACCCAGGGCCACTCCAGCTACCGCGAGCACAACGTGGCCCTCCCTCCACCCAGCGCCACCCCGAGCAACACCAAAGAGTGGGAGCCGGAAACATGGGTAGCCCGCATGGCCTCCCTGAGCAACTTCAGGCACCACGTCCCGGGATACATCCCCGGCCCCGACGACCGGCAGCCAGCCACCTCCACGTACATGACCCTCATGTACAATCTGCACTACACCCTCTCCACCACCCAATACCACGCAACAACTGGCCACTGGGTGGTGCACGGCACCGACTCCATCCTCCCTGCCGAATACACCCCCCCCCCCACACAACCCAGGCCTCGACACGTACGCCAGGGAGGACGAGCCAGACGACCCCCACATCTGGGGCACGTGGGAGCGCAAGTCCCTGGACACGCTGCTCTCCATCCGCAGCGGCAACCAGGGCCTTGGTAGAGCGATGTATTGCCTTGCCAGGTGGACCCAACGGACCTGGGGGATCCCCACGGACCGGTGGCTGTGGAAGGTCTCGCTGCGCCCCCAGCAGGGGGAGGCCCCCCCAAACCGCAGGGGACCCACCCCTCCACGCCCCACCACCCTACAGCTCTGCCCATACATGGTTGCAGCCCGCCTCATGGCGCTGCTGTGGCCGGGCCCCCACACCCGCACCAAAAACTACCCCCACCTCACGGAGGAGGACATGCCGGGCATCCAGCGATGCTTGTTCCGCACCCTCGACTACCTCCAGCAAACACACCCCCGCATCCTGGAGCAGATATGGACACCCCCGGGATAACCCACTTGCCCGCACAGCCAAGACAACGCCACCACACCGCCACATGCACGTACACCGGCACCAGCACGGACAGGTAACCAGGGAAAGCGCGTGCACACGCCCGGTGCCCGAACCCGCACCCTCTTTCTCACTACTCGCAGGACCCAGCATTCTACGCCCGCCCCCGCAGCCCAGGGCCCTCTGCCGTCCCCCACGGCAGTCTCCTCCGCCTCCGACTCCACAACATCCACCACCACAACCACCTCATCCACCACCACCACCACGTCCTCATGCAGCACGCCACCCCCCGAACCGCGGGAGAAACCTCCCAAACGGGCCCCCAAAACCCGTCCTCACCGCGAGCAACCCCGCCGCCGCCAAGGCCCATGCCCCGACGAGGCCCGCGCCCGCAGCCAGGCCGAAACCCAAGACCGCCACCACGCAGCCGCCCGAACCCGTCGGCGCGCCGGAGCCGCAACCCGCAGCCACACGCAAGCCCAAGCCCGGCGTGATGACGGCAGCGCGAGCACGACCCCCAGGGGACGTCCTCTATGACATTCAGCCCCAGCCATCCCAGGCCCGGAGGCAGCAGCGCCCAGCACAGCGCCCCCCCCACCGTCACCGACGCCACTGCCCCCACCTTCATGGCGGAGCGCTCCGTGGCCGAAGCGCAACGCACCGCGCCCCGCCACCTCTCAAAGCCCGCACCCCAGACCCACGGACCGCCCCCAACCGGGCCAGACCGACGCCAGGATCCGCCAGCAGCATCCCCGCCCCCCTACCAACCCTCGATGTCAGCCCACATACAGCGCATGCCCCGCTACCGCCGCCGCCGCGAGTCCCAACCAAACCCCGAGGCGGGGACCGTGCGCGCACACCCGCGAGTCCACATCCGCTCGCGCCCCTACTCCCCGCGCACCCCCACCGCACAGGACTACGAGGAATATCCAGGCCCGCCACCGCCACCAGACCCCACGACCCCGTCACACCCACCCACGCCCACTACTCCGCCCAAGACCGCGGCCGCGCCCAGGGACAGTGGTGGCAGTGCTGGACCCACACGCAGCTCTGGGAGCTGCGAAAGTGGGCCCGGGCAGAGCCCTCCCTCGAGGGCCTAGTCTAGTTGCGGGGCCGGTGGAGAACTGCCGCCTCCGGCCGGCGGGGGGGTGGATGCCGCAGGCGGCATGGGAAGCCAGGCTGGCCGATGCGCACCACCCCCTGGGAGTCCAACCCCCGCAACCTCCCCGCGCACCAGGACCAACCGTATGTCCTCAGGCGCCTGCGAGAGACCCTCCAGGAGACACAGCGAGACGGCATCCGCCTTTGGGACATCACCCAAAGCCCAACCCCGCACACACACACCCCCTCACCACCCCACAAGCGTCGGCGCACCGACACCGGCAGCACCCAAAGCACCCCAGGAGCCCTGTGCGCCACACAGCACGACGCGCCTGACCCCCCAGCCAGCGGCGCCCCATCCTAACCCATTTACCCAGCAAACCACCGCTGCGGGGGACCACGCCAGGCCCAACCCAGAAGTCACCAAACGAACCGGAAGCCCAAGGACGCCAACGCACACGACAACGGGCACCGATACGCCCAAAGGCACCGAACCCAGGCTGGCAACCGTCACAACCATCTAACCGAGCCAAAGGCCCAACACAATTCAAACCCGAGCCACAACCCAAAACCGCTAACTCTTGACTCCTAACCAGGACTGCCGAGGGAACAACGTTGCCACAGCCCACACCAACAGACCACACAGCTGCCTAACCAGCCAGCACAAGAAGCAAAGAGGCACCTAACCAAACCCACCCTGACCCATAACCGTGTACATCAGGACACGCGAGCCGCACCCCTGGGGCGCGACTGCCGCCAAAGCACCGACGACACACGCCAGAGGACACAACACTATTGCACCGCTGCACCAGCTGCCCGTGCCTGTGCCTGCAGTGTACGCGCGCCCCTGTTTTTTCTTTTTCGTCTCCATTTCAAAAAAAAAAAAAAAACGAAAATTAGGGGGGGAGGAAGAGGGACACAACCACCAATGGCACGCGCGCACCGCACGCAGCGCACACACCGGTGAACAGGCGCCATGAGGGCCAGGACACCGCACACGCGCGTGCACCTAGGGCAGCAAAGGGACGGGACACCACAGCCTGGCACACCGGTGAACAGGAGCCAAGAGGCCCAGGACACCGCACACACAAAACAGCACGCCGAGCGGGCACACCGGTGAACAGGAGCCAAGTGGCCCAGGACACGGCACAAACAAAACAAAAGACAGAGCAGGCACACCGGTGAGCAGGAGCCAAGTGGCCCCTGACACCGCGCAAGCAAAGCAACAAACCGAGCGGGCGCACCGGTGAACAGGAGCCACGTAGCCCAGGACACCGCAGACACAACACAACAAACCGCGGGGGAACACCGATGAACAGGAGCCAAGTGGCACAGGACATCGCACAAACAAAACAAAAGAGAGAGCAGGCACACCGGTGAACAGGAACCAAGTGACCCAGGACACCGCGCGCACAAAGCAACCCACGGAGCAGGCGCATCGGTGAACAGGAGCCAAGTGGCCCGTGACACCGAAACGCAACACAACACACCCAGCGGGCACACCGGTGAACGGGAGCCAAGGGGCCCGGGACGCCGCACACGTAACACACCACACCTAGCAGGCGCACCGGTGAACAGGAGCCAAGTGGCCCAGGACACCGCAGACACAACACAGCAAACCACGCGATCACATCGGTGAACAAGAGCCAAGAGGCCCGGGACACCGCGCACACATAAGGCGGCCGAGGGACAGGGAAGAACCAACACCCCATGGGTTGGACAGACCGGGGCGACCCGGCCGACCTACCGGGCCAGGGACAGGAGCGGTACTCCAAGGCCACTGGTCCGAGCCCGGCCAGGCTGCATCGGGGACATGGCAAACGTCACCCGGAGCCATGGAAGCAACCGGTGACAGGCGAGCCGGTACACAGTCCAGGAGGGGGTCGCCTGCCAGGCAGAGTGGCCCCGCAACTCCAACCACAAGGGTGAGGCGGTTGTACCGTAGACAAGCGGGAGCAATACCCCTTGTGGTGAGAGATACTCCACACGGCTGGGCAGCCCCCAGAGCTGCCGCCCAAAGGAGGAGGCATGTGGCCTTACCCGTGGACACATGTGGGGACACCCTCCCACCTGGGACACATGGACCGGGTGGCCGCGACAATGCCTTCCCAAGCACATGCGGGAGCGGCTCAAGAGGAACCTGACATAGGGCACTGGGTGGGACAGGACGTCCCCTGGGTAAGACCTTCTTTCTGCATTGTCCAAGGAGGCATCCCGAGCTCCCGAAGAAACCTACCTACCTACCTACCTACCTACCTACCTCGGGTTTGTCTATGCTGATTGTGGAATGCAACTCCTCTCGAGGATGTCGGCCACCAGATCTTCGAAAATGCTTCTTAGGCCATCGTTGGCCGCTCTGAACTCTTGGAGAGAGATTGAAATCATCCCTTACTGTCTCGACTGTGATCTCTTCGGGGCTTGCCTGACCTGGATCCTCTGTTCTCTCTCTCTCAAGATGGTGGTCGATTCTCCTGGCAATTGTGGGCTAAGTGTGTTGCTCTCCGTAGTTGTAGCAACGGCGGGTTTGTCGATTATCCTGAAGATGTGATCCATCATTTCGACGATCTCCAATGTATTCATGCAGCTCTTCTCGAAG
Source organism: Eutreptiella sp. 'Long Island Sound 2002' (assembly GCA_964036045.1). Taxonomy (NCBI): domain Eukaryota; phylum Euglenozoa; class Euglenophyceae; order Eutreptiales; family Eutreptiaceae; genus Eutreptiella; species Eutreptiella sp. 'Long Island Sound 2002'. Next base: position 87,450,194 of record OZ038378.1, read on the forward strand.
CTTGGCAATTCTATCGACGTTCAGCGGCTCAGGTACGGTCGAAGGCACCGGAGCTGCACTCGGAGTCGGCATGGGGTGGATGTGTGGTGTCGGCATGGGATTCGAAGGAAATGTTGCCGAAGTTGAAATTGGCGGAACTGCCATAGGTAGAGGTCTCCAAGCTGCAGCACCCGTGATATCTCCTGTTAATCTGGATGCATTCTTAACTTCCTCGGGCTGATGACCAGCTGCCATGTCAGCTTCGGCACTGGTCCCCAAAAGCGTGTCGAAGCCAAACAGTGTCCCTGAACTCTATTTTGAACGAACCTCAACAATGTACTGTCGACGTACTGCGTCGTTCCACAACCCTTCAACAAATAGACAGTGAACGAGGTAACTCATCTGGAGGTCACTGGTGTTGGCCTTCGACTTGATGATACAGGTTCAAAACTCCTTGACGTAGTAGCATGTCGAGGGAACTCGCTTTCTCGCAGCGTCATCATTCTCAACAGGTACACTGGTTCTTGCGATATACAATCGAAGCGCTGACCCAACACACACATCAGCTCGAACCAATCATCTTGTACCTGTTTCTTCAGGCTTTGATATTAGTCGATTGCGTGGCCTTCCAGAAGGAACAGCAGGGCAGTGACTTGATGGTGTGGTGAATTGATGTCCGATAGGCTGAAAGCTCGCAAAAGGTCCTCCCTCCAAGTTCGAACCTCCCCTGAACCCGGCTTGCCAGAAAATAATCGAACCAACTTGCGTAGATGTTCCACTCGGCAACCCAAGATTTCGAACGCTGGAGCGCGAAGATTCATGGGATTCATCGGATTCATCTGACCCATCGATGGATCAAAGGGAGGTGCTTGTGGAGGTGGTTGTTGCGGTAGAAAATGCTGTGGCGGCTGGTTGTTCGAAGGTGTATGTGGTGGATAACTCGAAGAGGGTGGTTGTGGGTGAGGGTGTTGTTGTGGAAGCTGGGAGTGCTGGAATAGCGGCTGTTGATTTGAAAGCTGCTGTGGGATCAGAGACTGATGCTGGCTCGAAACATTTGCAAACTCGTTGAGGAGAACGTAGCACTTCGAAAGTTCATCTGCCAGTCGTTACAATTTGCTCGCTGCTGCTCGTGTGGCGTTTTCTGTCGACGATTGTAAGGCGTCGATTCTGTGCTCAGTTGCCGTCGTAGCGTTCGTTGCTGATAGCTGCAAGGCATCGATTCGTTGTTCCAATTCAACATGCTGAAGCAGTTCACAGCCCTATCCTAGCATAGTGCCCCTACGCGATCATTATATGACCCTATATATTGGACTATTGTATATTGTATTCCATTTCCTTGTTAGAAACATAGCATGTGGGATAGATAAGGCATTCTTGGATCTTTTATAGTTATAGGAATTAGTGGTTGATAGGGTGCATTTTATATTTGTGCATATGAGGTATTTCATTGGCTATGTGTATCATAACTGTTTGCAGGATACTATATAGCTTTCACAATTGTTATCTCTTCTATGCCACGCAATGTTGCTGCCCATGGGACTGCGATCTCTGCTCCTGACCATTCGGTCTGATTTCACCGTAGCAGAGGCGAAAATCTTTCGTCTCTGTTGGGCGCTTAGCATCGCGGAAAGCGATCGGTCCGCGAAATCGTGGACCAAATGCAGATCAAAATCTGTTCCCCGGGAGGGATAGCTGGGGTTATCCAGCTCTTCACTCTCAGGACCTCCTCAGCCCTGACCCCATTGACCCGGCAGGGGGCGCAAAAAAGAGCCAAGCCCCAGGTGGCTACCAATCCCAAGTCTCCGAAATCCCGGAATGTTCCCGTCAGGGCCCCCATCCTCCAGATGCAGCTAGTGTACCTGGGCTGGTTGGGGGAAAATGGACAGACGCCCTCAGAGAGAGTTAAGCGGACCACAATTGCCTTTTCCAGGCACGGGAACCGTTATTAGCACCGAGAATTGGGCAATAATCGAACCATCCACCAGGGTGATCGAGCGTACGAGAGCTGCACCCTCGCGCACTGTTGACTGGGGTACAATGGCCTTGCCCATTGGACCCCATCGTGGTCGACTCTGACACCTCTCCATCGTTTCGGGGGTTGCCAGAGCCCGAGGTCAGGAAGAACCTGTTTGCAGCAGGCCCCATCAGCCCTATTGTTGATTAAATTGATGCCAAAAACCGTCAAGTTGGCTGGCCCACCCCTGACCCCCAGGGCGATCTGGATCCAGCTCGTGAAGATATTTCCCTAATCCAACAGGCCCTATCGGTGACAAGGCACAAACCCACTATGGTGGAATCGTCGCCCATTCCAATGAGCGGGTCGCGGCCGTTTCCCTACCTCGTGGATGTATCTCCTTCCGCAAAGGCGTACCCTAGTCTCCGGAGCAGATCTAGGCTCAATCCTACCAACATTGAGGAATCCCCTGCGCAAATCGAGGAGGATGAGTGTGACCGGTGGTTCCCGCTGGCGTCTGAACAGGGGAGCTATGATGAGAGGGAGGAGATTGGAGTGCTGGAATGACGCAAACTTCATCATATTTCGGTGGCCTCATCGCCTGCACCGCCCGAACCTATGTTGGGGACCAGGAATCGCCCCAGGCTTGTGGAGGAATCCCCGGCGCCCCACTACATCATGGTGGAGGACTCTCCCGCCCCTAGGTATATTGTTGTGGAGGAATCCCCGGTGCCTATGAGCGGCGTCAAAAACCGCCCATGTCGTGTCGTGGAGTCTTCCCCGGAACCTATGGAGGATGCAGCCAGTACCACGTCTCCGGTGCCTATAAGTGGCACAAAATATCAGCCATCCCTAGTGGATGATTTCCCGGCGGTGCCAAACGTCAAAGATGTGTGCTGAGGGGGAGAGAATCCGTTTGAGGGAGGTTCAGCAACCCTCCCAATAAATTTGGTCCCTCCTCCCTCAACGACACTTCCTGAGGAGGACCCCCAACCTCGCGTACTACCCAGTTCGGGGGGGGATCTAGATGTTGCAACAAGCTTGGAGCCTGTTTCTGCTTCCCATCCGTCAATGCAATCACCTCTACTGGTTCATGAGTCACCACAATATATTGTGGTGGAAGAATCCCCACCACCACCCCCGCAGCGGAACCCTGTTGGTCCTATCTCCCCTCTTCTGTCACCCCGCCAGGGGGCTTACATCGAGCACGTAAACGGAATCCCGTACCTGACTTGGCCATCCGGTGGTGGGGGGTAAGGGCGGGGACATTCTTCTAGTGGGGGGGCGCCTGCACCTGTTGCTGCGCGCACGACGCCCCCCTTTTTTGCCAGCAGGGAGGCCCTCTGGTTCCTCCCTGGCCAGGGGGACTGCCCGCGAAGGCGGTGGCGGGTCATCTCCTCCTCGTGGTGCCGGAGGTCCTTCGTTTCGACATTCTAGGGGCCCCGCTCAAACACGGGGGGAGGCTGACTTGAAACACACCTGTGACCGTCCCAGGTGTGTGGTGCACTATGAAATGTGCATCCAATCCCTGATGGCTCAAGTCCAGGACTTGTGGACTCGAACTCAACAGCCGCACCGGTCCGTTCAAGAGCTTTCTCAGGCAGTATCGGCTGCCGCTGGCATCAGTCAGTCCTACGGGGATCGGATGACCCACATATTGTCTCCGTTGGCTAAACATGACGAGGTGGTTCGGGGCTACCAGTGGCATTCTAAGGCGGTGGCGGCCAGTGTGGCGGATCATCTTAAAATGTCCATGGATAACACGGCCAAATGTTTTAGCACGGTGGAAACGCTCGCTAGGCGTTATGCCACCGTTGCATCTAGGTTCGATGCGTGGGACCACTGTTACGCCACTCCGACAGAACGTGTTACGGTGGTCCCGCCCCCGCCACCCACGCCCCAAACCGTTCCTGAGCCTGCGCTGGAGGCACCTAAGCGCCCATGGGCGCCCATGGGCGCGCCATCCAGTTCATCCAGTGGTGGCTGTGTTCTACCTTTCTCCTACAGCCCATCCCACGATTGCATCTATCGTCCGAATGCTTGTCCGATTTGGGGTGGCCGAGGGGGGAAGAGGAACACCAGGAACACACCTATCACCAGGAACCCACTTCTTGGAGGGGAACCGCCAAAAAGCGGAAGGAACCTGCTATCCCCGAGTTGAGGGCTGTGCCTAAGAGGGAGAAAGACCCCCTGGAGCCTACAGCTGCATCCACTGGTGCGGAGGAGAACGCCTCTTCGCTGCGAAACATCAATCCCCTCAAGAAAATTGTTTTCACTTCCCCCAGGAGACTTTTGTACACGCCCTCTCATCCTACGGACACGTGTACGGTTTCTCCAATTAAGGTTGCACCAGGTGCACCCCCCACCATGGCCCATCTCGCGTACCACCCATACCAAATGCCTATGGTGCAAAATAGTTGGCCCAAAGCGGTGGAGAACAGTGATATGCTTCCACCACATTTCAATGGGTAACTAGAGAACTACGACGAGTGGGTGGAGAAGCTACAACAATGGGTGGGGGGGCTGAGCCCACATACCGAAAAGCTAACGAGGCGCGGATGATTTTGAGCACCTTGCCCCCTTGGCTAAAGGGGATCATCACCACACAAGGACGGCCCCCACCCTCAAAGAATAGTGGAATGTTCTGGAACACGGCTTCCATGAATATGACCCCTCAAGGGCCGATGAAAGGTGCCAGCCCTCAGCCCCAGGGTGGTTAGAGGGCAAGTGTCCCTCATCGACCTGGAGGAGTTCTATACTCGTTGGCAATGTTTGTTGCCTTTGCGTAACAAGACTTGGCCCCACGTGATCCGGGAGCAGCTCATAAGCAAGCACCCGTTGATCAAAGAAAAGGTGGTGGAAAAAGAGGCCAAGAACAGCCAGGGTAGTTGTGTGACGGATTGTAGTGGCCTTGACCCTTCGCCGGGATGCGCCCGAATTGAAAAAGAACTCAGGAAGTATTGCCCTCAACGTTGCACTACGGTTTCTGAGATGGTTTCCTATTCGGGGCCGGGGACGATGATTGGTTGCAAGGACCCATATCTACAGGAATGGGTCTGGCAACTCAGCAACACACCTGACACAAACGGCTACACTATGAAAGTGGAGCAAGGTAGGCCTCGTTTGAAGCCTGAGGATATCTATGCCCTGGCCCATAAAGACGTCTCGAAGAGAGAAGCTCTCGATAGTCTGAATCAAGGAGACAAGACAACGATGACCTACACCCATCGCCCTTCTCCCCATAAAACCGCGGTGAATGCGGTTAATGAACATGCTCTGGCAAACCCCAACACCGCCGAACCCACTGACACCTCCGTGAACGCCGTGCGTCATTCTAAATCCCCGGCGAAGGAAACCGCCGACCCCGGGTCTAAATTGCCACCTTCCAATCACCCCGTATGGGTTCCGTAATCCAAACGTTGGAAAAAACGTAGACAAACGGATATGGGCTACCGTATTGATTGGGTTGTCACCAATGGCACCCTTTTGGTGTGTAAACCCAATTCTCAATGCACTGACTCCCATTGGGCAGATCCTCAGAACCAAGATTGGGCCGTCAAATCAGGTAAGCCTAAGGGTGGTAATCCTAAGGGTGGTGGCAATGAGGGAGGGTGGGGGCGATAAAGGGGAAACCGAGCGTTGAACGGGCGCGGACGTTCAGAGGAGTGCCTGCAAGTGCCTCCTTCGAAAGAGGTAACCCTTGGGCACCCCTTTGACACTACGGCGGCTGTCTTTCCTTCGAGATTCATGAAGGGGCATATAGTGGCCAGTGATCTTCAAACCAAACTCTCCGTTCACGTTGGTTTGCGAAATGGAGAAATTAAGGCTCTCTGTGTTATCGTGCATTTGGGTGCCAAGTGGTCGCTTTGCCTAACCCCAATGGTTTTGAAGACCAAATCTCTGAAAAATATTACTCCCGCCAACAGAGGCGCCTACACCAAGCCAACAACGAGAAGTCTCTGCCGGGGGGGGGGGGGCTAATAGACGTCAAAATTCAATGTATGCGGGTTCTGGATGGTGGTGTTTTACTTCCTCTTGTTGCCCAATGTGGCGTGTCCCCATACCTTGTCCCGAGTTTACCTCGGGAAATGGTTTTGTGGCATCCCTGCGGCTATGAACATTGTGTGCGCCATTGTGCCTGCTTTAACTGTATATACTCTCAGGATCTAGTGCACCCTCGTTTTTGGATTGAAGACTTCCGTGAAAATCCATGAACCGGCAAATCATTTTTGGTCAAACCCATTCATGGTAAAGTGTCACGTCCGTTTTTTCTGGGGCATAACCGTTCCAATCATTGGAGCGGTCACACCGACGCACTCGGCCCCGGCAATTGTGGTTAGGCCCCCAGGTGGCGAACCGCCTAACCGTGTTGCGGCCGAAAAACACATATCCTCTGCCTTGACCGCTTTCTCCGTCGCCCCCGTGCAAGATCGGGCTTGTGCGTTGGAGCTCGTTGAGTTTGCTCCCGAAACCCTTGCCCGTGATGTTCTATTACACGCCGCGATGGGTCCATGTGGAAGCAGTCTGAAACAATTTGCCTTCAATATGGTCCCTGGTATGGCTCAGGCTACCCGTTGCCTTTTGCCGCTCGATGATTTCTTTTCAACTCCCGCGGACACATCCAAATTATATTGGATGTGTCCTCCTATCATCGGTTTCCCGATTTTGTCCCGAAAATTCGGCAAGATAAACTACGAGCCATCGTCCTAGGGCCGAAGTGGACACATAGGGAGTGGTGGAAGCCGCTTATTAAAATTACTTTGCAGGGGTACCATCTTCCTGGGCCGGAGACTAAGGCCCGTCTCTATCAAGATGACCACCTCACACCCCTCCCTCAACGGGGCTGGTCCACGGTGGCGCTATATGTGGACGGTGGTATTGCGGACGAGAATTCCATGGCCACTAAATGTCATGTGGCCTCCGCTTTGGCACCGGCGGTCCCTAGCCCCGATACGGCTGACGAGCGGAGCATGACCTCGGAGGAGGAGTCAGAAGATGAAAGGGTGCCGAATCATTTGGTGTCGGTGCGCACCCTCACATATCAAGCGACTCACAAACAACTCCTCGCTCCCGTTACTATGGACCCCACCGCCGCAGATTCGGAGGCGCAAAAATGCGTGCGTTCACGCATTGCAACAATTGAAAAAGAGTTATTGGGCGAGGAAGCGACTACCGTGAAGTGCTACCGAGGAACTAGCGGCGCAAAACAATTGTTGGCGGCTTCTCCTGTTGGTGGCATTGTCACCATCCCAAGAACCTATCTGGCATCCGAAGTTGGAGCTCATTAGGAAACGCATCCTCGCGGACTATGCGGGGGATGTTTTTAGTGGGGAGGTTCCTCTCTGTCCGGGCGAGGAACATCCTAAGATCCCTGGTAAGGAGTGGTGGGGGTTTGCTAAGCTTGACCTATACCTGAACGCTAAACGCAAGTCCGTGAAGCCTAAAAGGCTGGTGGGGGAGCGTGCTGCGGCGGAGCAAGAGATAGTGGAGGATTTCTTGGCGCGTGGTTGGATTGAGCCGTGTCCTGCCTCCAAGTGGGCGTCCAACGGTTTCGTTGTGCCCGAGAAAGAAAAAGGTAAATAGCGCCTCGTGGTGGACTACCGCCAACTTAATGAGGCTACCTTGCCCGCCGCGCAACCCCTCCCCCTCATTGAAATTACTTTGGAAAATGAATCGAAACACAAGATTTTGAGTATTGTGGACTTGAGTAAAGGGTAGCATCAAATTCTGCTTCAGCCAGAGTCCCGGGCTAAGACCGCCATGAATTCGGCGGGTAAAAGATACCAATGGCGTGTTATGCCTATGGGTATCAAGAATGGGCCCGCTATTTTTCAACGGGTCATGGACCAAGTTTTACAGGATTTGCATTGTGCCGATGTATATATCAATGATATTATTATTGGTTACTCCGATGATACGGAGGAAGAGTTATTGGCTACCCAAGACCGCGATATGCCTGTCGTGCTGGATAGACTACAGAGGGAGGCGTTGCTGGATTCAGTGAGTGAAACCGATTTCTTTGTAGGTTCTGTTGAGTTTTGTGGCCATGTGTTGGAAAACGGCACACGTCGCCCGGCGCCAGGGAAAATGTTACCGCTTGAGCGTTGGACAAAACCGGATAACGTTCGGGAGCTCCGGGGGTTCTTGGGCCTCACCAATTGTTATTCCGGGTGTGTCCAAAACTACGCCACCATAGCTACCCCTTTGATTGAGATGTTGAAAAATTTGCCTAAGCATAAGAAGGGGAAGAAAATAGACCTAGCGTGTAATGCTTCGGTGAATGAGGACTATTTGAAGCTCAAACGTGCTATCACGGGTGTTGTTCCCCTGGAACTAGGGGATCGTGATAAGGACTTTGTCCTCAGCCCGGACGCTAGTAATTGGGCGGTTGGGGCGGCTCTACAACAAGAAGGTCCTATATACATAATGGTGCTCCTCGCCACCTTGCCTTTTTCTCACGTCAATTGTCAGGCAGCCAATTCAATTGGAGCCCGCGGGAAAAAGACTGCTACGCCATAGTGGCAGCGCTTCTCAATTGGCATGGTTCGGTGGGGAACAACCGAGTGGAGGTCTGTACGGACCACCGTAGCCTGGAGAATGGGGCTACAGAGCACCTGAAAACTGTCAGGGATTCCCTCTCCACGCCAAGCACGTTGGCATGACCTGTTCTCTAAATTTGACCTTCATGTGGTTTACACCCCTGGGCCCGTAAACTCGTGGGTTATTTGCTGTGCCGTTGGGCTTACCCTGCTAACCTGGCATTAGGCGATGTCTGCATACATCGAACAGCTCCAGCGGACCTGGATGTGCGGGACATGATGGCGGCCGAGAGGGAGGAACTCCTCGCCTGCCCTCTGGTATTTCAGGCACTTTAGGCGCCGGTTGTTACTAGGTCTGGCTCTAACGCGGCGCCCCGGGCTCAGGGGGCGCCTGCGTGTGTTCCACCCCCTCGGCTCCAGTGGGGGGCGGCACAAAGCGAAAGAAAAAGCTTCGAAAACTAGAGCTAATTGCCAAGACAAAAAACGGTTGGAAGTCCCAGAAGAAGGCAACACCTATACATGGGGCGGATGATCCCAATGCGTTCGAGATAAATTGGACTAAACACTACCAAAATTGTGGACGCTACAAAAAAATGTCGAAAGATGCCTTGAATTGGAACTTTCAGGACAGAGTGAGGTTGGTGGACAACAAGAATGTCCGTAATGGACGGTGGTGTGTTCCTACGCCGCTAGTGCATCGTTTGGCGGCCCAATACTACGATGCACTTCACTTAACTACTTCCAGTTCCGAGAAACACCGGAAGGAAAATAACCATGGCGTGGAGGTGAGGGATTGTACAAAGCAGTGGAACTGCAATGGCAAACGCGTCATTCAAGTGGCATTCACACGCATGACACCAAGCGCAAGCAGGGGTACATGATCCCTATGCTATACCTATGGAGCCCATGGACTCCATAGCGCTTGATGTGTTTCACTACCCCTCCACATCTCATGATGGAGAGGAGTATGACCCGATGCTCCTATGTGTTTCTGGCTTTCGGGCTACCTCATCGCGATCCCTATTCCTAAACCTCATCATGGAGAAAAGGATGAAGGGCTAACCAGGGAAAGAGCGGTCCATTTGATAATGGAACGCTGGGTTGATAGGTGCAAAGCCCCGCATGAGATATGCTCCGACCCAGGCCCACAATTTGTGAGCCAACATTTCCCAACCCTTTGTTCTAAGATTGGTGCCCGCTCAACTATGTGACTCGCAGGTAGACACCAAGGTAATGGCAAAACCGAAAATACTCTTAGGCGGCCAAAGCATGTACGCTTTTGTACCGGGATGTCTGCAAATTTGGTACAGGTAACTTGCCCGATTTACCTACCCTTTTTCACCACAAAGTTTGAATACTCAGTTTTTTGGCCCAATTACCCACAGAAACGCATGCTTTTCCTCCAAAAAAGCTCTATCAATTTTCGCCATTTTACCCACTTTTCTACAAAATGCACCATATGTTGGGGGTTCTCGGGCTAGAAAAACTTCCTTTTTGTTGTTGTCCTCTCCTTGCTTTTTTTCTGCTAGCTTAAAACTCATTTTTTACGCCGGTGGTTTCCAAAATGCTGTAAAAGGATAACATTTTCCTATTTGTATTGCGAGGCCTCGCAATATGAGACATGGAAGCGTCATCCGGAGATGATGATTATACTGACCCTAAGGCAGCAGTCAGTATTGCAAGGCCTCCAAATTCCGAAAGCCTCACGTGTCAACGCACACAGTGTATTGCTACTCTGTATTCTCTTTTTGCTTGTTTCAGAATGACCTGAAGCTGTGTGTAATTGCAAGGAATTATGGTGATTCTGAAAACAGTGCAGAAATGGCGAAATGCCTAATCTGGGAATGCGAGGTGTCGCAATGCGAGACACCAAATCTCGAAAAACAGGGCTGCAACGCCTTTAGGGCTTCTTCTTCTTCTTCAATCCCGCTGCCAACATCTCACTCCTCGACGTGGAGCCCCCTGCTGTTCCCGGATCCGGAAGGCTCAGCGTCCTCCTCACTCCCCGGGGCTGCGTCAGGGTCGTCTGCCTCGGCTCGGCTGCCGCCTTGGTCTTGGGCCTTTTTCGGCTTCGGCGCCTTGCTCGCCTCCGGCTCCTCATCATCTTCATCGCCCGAACCTGCGTTGACTTCCGAGGAGATCGCCGATGAGATCCTGTCAGCACCGGGTCATCGTCATCGTCCTGAGGATCCTCCAAGTCCTCGTCTGCTTGGGCATGTTGACTTGCTTCCTCTGCCATGGACACCTCAAGACAGGCATACCCCAGATTCTTGCCTCAACACACATCGGCATGCCGAACTGGATCCAGAGCTGGCACTGCGCCAACCTGATCTGGTTCATTCCCGCCTGCACACGCTGCCTGACCTCGTGATGGTAGCTCCGTGCGGAATCCGATCGGTTCTGTGTGGTCAGTTGCGGAGAAGAAACTTGTGGAGGATCATCCAAGGCTGCAACTGTCGCCACCATGTGCACATCGCGATGAAAAATCATGACGTTGTCCGAGCAGTCTCTGTTCCGCATCAGCGTTGCCATCCACGTATAAAGGACAAGGGGCATGAACCCTGTTTTATCACGCTCGCAGGGACCCCAGCTGATGTATGGTCGGATCTGCCGTGACGAATAGCGAGATGGCAAAGGCATTGCAGGGCCTCGCAATCCAAAAGCGTTGTACACCCCTTTTTCTTGATCTTCACACAGGCCAGCAGAACCAGTGCTTTCACTTGAATTCCGCCTTTACCCGCCTGCACCAGGTAGTCAGGTAGGTAGGTAGGTAGGTAGATAGGTGCACTCGGTCATGGAGAGGAGCCCCCTGGTTCCCGCTGGCGTTGCCGCTGTGACAAACAGGAAGGGGCTCCGTGCTTCAAGAGGGGAGGCGACTTACATCCCGCTAGACCTGACTGGTGGCTGCAAACAAAGCGGCCCCGGGCAACACCGGGAGAGCTGATCACCGCCAGCCTGACGTACTTGTCCCGCGGTGAGGGTGTGCCCCCGTGCTTGCGCACGTCTCCTCCTTTGGGCGGAACCCTAGGGGTCCACCGGACTTCCTGGCGTATCCCGTTCCCAAGCCATGCATGCATGTTCTTGGTACTGGGGTTCGGAGGTTCTTTCCGTGTCACATGCTCCGCCTCGAGTCCCAAAGCAGCGCTGGCCTTAGGATGCAGCCTTACCCCTGGGGTCCGGATCTTGTTTGGCGGGGTCGTCTGCATGCCTAGGGCTGCCTCAGTGGCCGGGCTATGGACACTGGGTTTCCTACTGTTGTGTGGCGCTTGTGTTTGGGTTTTGGTTTCGCGGTAACACCAGCAATCCTGGCTGGCGTCTGGGGTGCCTGTGCTTGGGTACGGGTTTTGGCTGCGCGCCTCCCTTTCTTGCTGGGGCTTTTGGTATGTGCGGTTGGGATTGGGTTTTGGCTTGCAGCCCGCCATTCCTGGCTCGGGCTTTGGGGCCTGTGTGGTTGTGTGCGCTCCGCCTGTACCCCGCCATTCCTGGCTGCGGTCTGCGGTGTGGGCGTGTGTGCTTGGGCTCGGGTTGCGGCTGCGCCCCGCCACTCCTGGCTGGGGTGTTGGGGGGTGTGTGTGTTTGTGTGCACACTCCGTATGTACCCCACCACTCCTGGCTGAAGTGTGCGCCGTGGGTATGTGTGCTTGGGTTCTGGTTGCGGTTGCGCCCCGCCACTCCTGGCTGGGGTGTTGGAGTGTGTGTGTGTTTGTGTGCGCGCTCCGCTTGTACTCCGCCACTCCTGGCTGTGGTGTGCGGTGTGGGTGTGTGTGTTTGGCCTCGGGTCTCCGCTTTGCCCCGCCACTCTTGGCTCGGCTGTTGGGTTGTGGGTGTGTTGGTGTGTGCCCGCCGGTTGTGCCCCGCCACTCCTGGCTGTGCTGTGTGGCGTAATTGTGTGTGTTTGGCCTCAGGATTCCGCTGCGCCCAGCCACACCTGGCTGGGATGTTGGAGTGTGTGTGTGTTTGTGTGCGGCTCCACTTGTACCCCGCCACTCCTGGCTGGGGTGTGCGGTGTTGCTCTGTGTGCTTGGGCCCGGGTTTCAGCTGCGCCCCGCCACTCCTGGCTAGGGAGTTGGGGTGTGTGTGTGTTTGTTTGCGCGCTCCCCTTGTACCGCGCCAGTGGTAGCTGGGGTGTGCAGTGTGGGTGCGTTTGCTTTGGCTCGGTTTATGGCTGCGCCCCGCAACTCCCGGCTGCGCTGTTGGGGTGTGTGTCTTTGTATGCGCGCTCAGCTTGTACCCCGCCACTCCTAACTGGGCCGTGCGGTGTGGGTTCGTGCGTTTGGGCTGGGTTTTTGGCTGCGCCCTGCCACTCAGTGCTGGGGTGTTGGAGTATGTGTGTGTTTGTGTGCGCGCTCCGCTTGTAGCCCGCCACTCCTGGCTGGTTTGTGCGGTGTGGGTGTGTGTTCTTGGGCTTGGGTTTCGGCTGCGCCCCGCCACTCTGGGCTGGGGTGTTGGGGTGTGTGTGTGTTTCTGTTGGCACTCCGCCTGCACCCCGCCACTCCTGGCTGGGGTGTGCGGTGTGGTTGTGTGTGTCTGGGCTCGTGTTTCGGCTGCGCCCCGCCACTCCTGGCTGTGGTGTCCGGGTATGTGTGTGTTTGTGTGCGCGCTCCGCTTGTACCCCGCCACTCCCGGCAGGGGTGTGCGGTGTGGGTGTGTGTGCTTGGGCTCTGGTTTGGCTGTGCCCCGCCACTCCGGGCTGGGGTGTAGGGGTGTGGGTGTGTTTGTGTGCGCGCTGCGCTTGTACCCCGCCACCCCTGGCTGGGGTGTGCGGTGTGTGTGTGCGTGTCTGGGCTCGTGTCTTGGCTGCGCCCCGCCACTCTTGGCTGGGGTGTTGGGGTGTGTGTGTGTTTGTGTGCGCGCTCCGCTTGTACCCCGCCACTCCTGGCTGGGGTGTGCGGTGTGGCTTTGTGTGCTTGGGCTCGGGTTTTGCCTGCGCCCCGGCACTCCTGGCTGGGGTGTTGGGGTGTGTGTGTGTTTGTGTGCGCGCTCGCCCTCTATCCTGCCACTACTGGCTGGTTTGTGCAGTGTGGATGTGTGTGCTTGGGCTCGGGTCTCAGCTGCGCCTCGCCACTCCTGGCTGGGGTGTTTGGGGTGTGTGTGTGTTTGTGTGCGCACTCGGCTTGCGGCCCGCCACTGCTGGGTGGGGTGTGCGGTGTGTGTGTGTGTGCTTGGGCTCGGGTTTCCGCTGCGCCCCGCCACTACTGGCTAGGGTGTTGGGGTATGTGTTTGGTTGTGTTTGCGCTCTGCTTGTACCCCGCCACTCCTGGCTGGGGCGTGCGGTATGTGGGCTCGGTGTTGCCTGGCACCTTTTCCTGTGCCCTGGTTCGTTGCAGGTTGTGCGTGCTGTCCGTGTTGGCGGCACCCGTTCGCCGTTGTTGCTTGGCACCTGTCCGTGTGCCTTGGTTGTGGCCGGCAGCGTGCCTCTCTGGCGTGCCTCGTGGCCCGGCGTTGATGCGCCGCGCCTCGTCCGGTCCCGTCGCTCTCGGTGCTCAGATTGGCTTTACCGACGCTGTGGTGCCTTTCCCCACTCCGGGGGATTTCGCCCCCGGATTGACTGGGCGGCTGCGCGGGGCACTTGGAGGCCGGCCCAGAACCTGGCTCTTTGTGCCTCCCCGTGGCCGCTGCCAAGGCAGCGGCGGTGGGCTCGCTCCGCGTTGTACCCGTTCGGGGCCCCGCGATGGGGTTGTCCTTGGCGTGTCCCGTTCCCAAGCCATGCATGCATGTTCTTATTACTGGGGTTCCGAGGTTCTTTCCGTGTCGCACGCTCCGCCTCGAGTCCCAAAGCAGCGCTGGCCTTAGGATGCAGCCTTACCCCTGGGCTCCGGATCTCGTTTGGCCGGGTCATCTACATGCCACGGGCTGCCTCAGTGACCGGGCTATGGACACTGGGTTTCCTACTGTTGTATGGCGCTTGTGTTTGGGCTTGGGTTTCGCGGTACCACCAGCAATCCTGGCTGGCGTCTCCGGTGCCTGTGCTTGGGTACGGGTTTTAGCTTCGCGCCTCCCTTTCTTGCTGGGGCTTGTGGTGTGTGCGGTTTGGCTTGGGTTTTGGCTTGCACCCCGCCATTCCTGGCTCAGGCTTTGGGGCGTGCGTGGTTGTGTGCGCTCCGCATGTACCCCGCCATTCCTAGCTGCAGTGTGCGGTGTGGGTGTGTGTGCTTGGGCTGCGGTTGCGGCTGCGCCCCGCCACTCCTGGCTGGGGTGTTGGGGGGTGTGTGTGTTTGTGTGCACACTCCGTCTGTAGCCCGCCACTCCTGGCTGAAGTGTGCGCTGTGGGTATGTGTGCTTGGGTTGTGGTTGCGGCTGCGCCCCGCCACTCCTGGCTGGGGTGTTGGGGTGTCTGTGTGCCCGTGTGCGTGCTCCGCTTGTACCCCGCCACTCCTGGCTGCGGTGTGCGGTGTGGGTGTGTGTGTTTGGCCTCAGGTCTCGGCTGCGCCCCACCACTCCTGGCTCGGGTGTTGGGGTGTGGGTGTGTTTGTGTGTGCCCGCGGCTTGTGCCCCGCCACTCCAGGCTGGGCTGTGCGGCGTGATTCTGTGTGTTTGGGCTCAGGTTTCCGCTGCGCCCCGCCACTTGTGGCTGGGGTGTTGGGGTGTGTGTGTGTTTGTGTACATGCTCCGCTTGTACCCCCCCACTCCTGGCTGGGGTGTGCGGTGTGGCTGTGTGTGTCTGGGCTCGTCTTTCGGCTGCGCCCCGCCATTCTTGGCGCGGGTGTCCCAGTGTGTGTGTGTGTTTGTGTGCGCAGTCCGCTTGTACCCCGCCACTCCTGGCTGGGGTGTGCGCCGTGGGTGTCTGTGCTGGGGCTCGGGTTTCAGCTGAACCCCGCCACTCCTGGCCAGGGTGTTGGGGTGTGTGTGTGTTTGTTTGCGCGCTCCCCTTGTACCGCGCCACTCCTAGCTGGGGTGTGCGGTGTGGGTTTGTTTGCTTGCACTCGGGTTTCGGCTGCGCCCCGCCACTCCTGGCTGCGCTGTTGGGGTCGGTGTGTGTTTGTATGCGCGCTTTGCCTGTACCCCGCCACTCCTGGCTGATGTGTGCGGTGTGCGTTCGTGCGTTTGGGCTCGGTTTTTGGCTGCGCCCCGCCACTCTTGGCTGGGGTGTCCCGGTGTGTGTGTGTGTTTGTGTGCGCGCTCCGCTTGTACCCCGCCAGTCCTGGCTGGGGTGTGCAGTGTGGGTGTGTGTGCTTGGGCTCGGGCTTCGGCTGCGCCTCGCCACTCTGGGCTCGAGTGTTGGGGTGTGTGTGTGTTTGTGTGCGTGCTCCGCTTGTACCCCGCCACTCCTGGCTGGGGTGTGCAGTGTGGCTGTGTGTGTCTGGGCTCGTGTTTCGGCTGCGCCCCGCCACTCTTGGCTGGGGTGTCCCGGTGTGTGTGTGTGTTTGTGTGCGCGCTCCGCTTGTACCCCGCCAGTCCTGGCTGGGGTGTGCAGTGTGGGTGTGTGTGCTTGGGCTCGGGTTTCGGATGCGCACCGCCACTCCGGGCTGGGGTGTTGGGGTGTGTGTGTGTTTGTGTGCGCGCTCCGCTTGTACCCCGCCACCCCTGGCTGGGGTGTGCGGTGTGGGTGTGTGTGTCTTGGCTCGTTTCTTGGCTGCGCCCCGTCAGTCTTGGCTGGGGTGTTGGGGTGTGTGTGTGTTCTTGTGCGCGCTCCGCTTGTACCCCGCCACTCCCGGCGGGGGGGTACGGTGTGGGTGTGTGTGCTTGCGCTCCGGTTTTGCCTGCGCCCCGGCACTCCTGGCTGGGGTGTTCGGGTTCGTGTGTGCTTGTGTGCGCGCTCCGCTTCTATACTGCCACTCCTGGCTGGTTTGTGCAGTGTGGATGTGTGTGCTTGGGCTCGGGTCTCGGCTGCGCCCCGCCACTCCTGGCTGGGGTGTTGGGGTGTGTGTGTGTTTGTGTGCGCACTCGGCTTGCAGCCCGCCACTGCTGGCTGGGGTGTGCGGTGTGGGTGCGTGTGCTTGGGCTCGGGTTTCCGCTGCGCCTCGCCACTCCTGGCTGGGGTGTTGAGGTGTGTGTGTGTGGTTGTGTTGGCGCTCCGCTCGTACCCCGCCACTCCTGGCTGGGGCGTGCCGTATGTGGCCTCGGTGTTGCCTGGCACCTATTCCTGTGCCCTGTATCGTTGCAGGTTGTGCGCACTGTCCGTGTTGGCGGCACCCGGTGGTCGTTGTTGCTTGGCACCTGTCCGTGTGCCTTGGTTGTGGCCGGCAGCGTGCCTCTCTGGCATGCCTCGTGGCCCCGCGTTGGTGCGCCGCGCCTCGTCCGGTCTGGTCGCTCTTGGTGCTCAGGTTGGCTTTACCGACGCTGCAGTGCCTTTCCCCACTCCGGGGGATTTCGCCCCCGGATTTACTGGGCGGCTGCGCGGGGCACGTGGAGGCGGGCCGAGAACCGGGCTCCTTGTGCCTCCCCGTGGCCGCTGCCAAGGCAGCAGCGGTTGGCTCGCTCCGCGTCGTACCCGTTCCGGGCCCCGCGATGGGGTTGTCCCTGGCGTGTCCCTTGGGCGTCGGTCTTGGGTTGCGTGCGCCGCGGTGGTTTGTGTGTGCGGACCCGGGCAGTGACGCTTCTGATTTCCCGTACGTTCGTCTTGTGACGGGGGACTCGGCCGGTGCACAAGGGCTGTTTCGTGTGGACACCGACACCGTCCTTTTCGCGTCGGAGGACGCCACGCCCGGGCCTGGTGAGTGTGTGCATGTGTGTGCCCCTCTTGGCCGGGTCGGGCGAGGCGACCTCCTGGGCCCGTTTTGGTGCCCCTCACCTTTTCCTGTAGCCGGTCTCGGTACTCTCTTGGTGCCCTCCAGGCTGGGACTGCCCTGCTTCTGTTTGTTCCTGCGTTTTTTTGCGCCCCTGTTGTCTCTGGCGCTCCGTGTTTTTCGGCCCTGGGTGCCTTGGGCCTCCGCGTCTTGTGCCACCCCCCATCTCTCTCTTTTTTTTTCCTACCCCGTCCCCCTTGCGCGTTTTTTTTTCTGTCTTTTTTTGTTTTTTCCTTGTTTGGGTTCTTTTTTTTTTCCTTCCTTTCTTCGCGCTTTTTTTTTCTCCGCCGCGGTGTGCTGTTTGTTCGGTGCTCGGCTGCTTTGTGTTTCCTGGGCCGTGGGGCGTGTTGGTGTGTGTTGTTGTGGGCGTTGTCCTTCGGCGGGGTGCCAGTTTGCGCTTGCGCTGTGTCACTTGGTGCTCCCTGCCTGTGCCTGCTCTGTGTGTGTTGTTGCCTGTTGTGTTGCGCGTGTCGGGTGGCGCCCTGCTGGCGGCGTTTCTCTTCCCTGTGCTGCCTCTGCTGCCCTGCTTGTGTGGTTTGTCCGTTGGTCTTGTTCTGCAGCCGCGCTTGCGTCGTCCGGTTGCCCTGGGGTGCTGTGGTGGGGTTGCCCTGTTGCGCCGGGTCTTATCGTGCTGTTTTGTCTTGCGTTGGTGTATGTTTTGGTCGTCTCCTTCGTATGGCGTTTTGCCCCGTTTTGCCAGCCCGCCCCCCTGGTGGTGTGTGCGGTTTTTTTTTTGCTTGTTGGGTGTGTGCTGGCTGTGCCACCCTCCCCCCCCTCCCGGCTGGTTGTGGTGCCCTGTGTTGTGTGGTGCTGCGGTCTGTGCTGTCTTTTGTGTTGTACCCGGTGCTGTGTGGCGTGCTTGTTTTGGGTTGGGCTGTTGCGCCATGTGGTCCGGCGCGGTGTTGTGCTGGGTCTTGTTGTGCTGTTTTTGTTGTGCTTTGCTGTCGTGCGCTGCTGCTTTCTCTGCTGGTTTTTTTTTGCGTTGTTCCTTGCCTTTGCGCGCTGCTCCGGGCTGTTCCGTCGGCGTGGTGCTCTGCCGTGGTGCGTCTTGGTTTTTGGCGCGGCCCATGGTGTTTTCTGTCGTTGCCTGCTGTGTTTTGGTGTTTGCTGTTGGGCCTGGCTGTCCTCTGGTGTCACCTGGTGGGTCCTGGTGGCTTCTGGTGTCGTGTTTCGGTGGTGCGCTGCGGTGTGTCCCTGGGTGCTGTGCTGCGCCGTGTTGCTGCGCGTTGTGCCGCCCGGCGTTGCGTTGTTGTGCGCTGTGTTGTTTTGTTTTGCTCTGTTTGGTGCTGTTGCGCAAGGTCTGGTGCCCTGGGTCGCTGTTCGGCGTCCTGGGGTCCTGTGCCTTCCGGATTGTATTTTGTCTTGTCTCCCCGCGCTGTGTGTGTTTTGCCGTGGTGCGTTGCTGCTCCCTGTCGTTCGCGGCTGTGCTTTGTGCCGTGTGCGTCCTTGGGTTTCGTGCTGTGCGTTTCCTGTCCTCTCCGCCCTGTGAGGAGTTGCTGTGCGGCCCTGCTCTCCCTTGATGCCCTGCTCCCCTGTGCTGTGCCTTGTGGTGCTGTGCTGTCGTGTGGTGCTGTGGTGTCCTGTACTGCTGCCTTGTTTGGTTTGTTTCCTGTTGTTTTTTTGGTTTCTTCTACTTGAAAAACCGCTGCAAAATTTTTGGAAATATTTTTTCCGTTTTTGGAAATAAAATAAAATTATGGACTATCCAACGCACGCACACTAGCACACTTGCAGGTAGCAAGACCATGTCGGCTTCACTGCCTTACATGTTACCTCGCGATTGTGGCGGTGTCCTGGGCTGTATCGCCTTGGTGATGGAGTCGTCATTTTCGTCGTTTCTTGAGTTTGACTCCACTTGACTTGCCTGCAGCGAGACGGAGGGCAAAAACGGCGAGAGGGGGGCGGTAACGGGAAAGGAAGGTACATTAAAAAGCAAACAAAGCGAAAGGGCAACACGTCAGGGGCGTAGCGTCTTAGACAAATGTTTTTCGTTTTTATGCGCTGCTCGCGCAGCGTTTTGTTTACCTACACGGCACATACTGCTATGAGCGACACGGCGTTACGTTTTTTTTATTCGTTACGGTGCTTACGGCATCATTTGTTTACCTATTTAAGCTACCAAATTTTCCGTCTGGTTCTTAAACGTTTCGCCGCGCGCTTTATGCCCTATGCGTTTTTTATGCTAATTAGCTTTATTTTCCGCCATTTAGCTAAATCATGACGTTGTCCGAGCGGTCTCTGTTCCGCATCAGCGTTGCCATCCACGTAAAAAGGACCAGGGGCATGAACCCTGGTTCATCACGTTTGGGGCGACCCCAGCCGATGTATGTGGGATCTACAGTGACGAGTAGCAAGATGGCAAAGGCATTGCGAGGCCTCGCAATCCAAAAGCGTTGTACATACCTTGTTTTTGATCTTCACACACCTGCAGAAACTTCTGCTGGTTCATTGTCACTGATGTGTCAATCTTTTCGAAATTATCCAGGGACTGCACCGCTGCGTGCTTCGCGTGGTACACCCACGCGAAGGAAGGTCCAAACGCCTTAAACGCATAAGTCTGCACAGGAGGAGGGTACGTAGCCAGATTGCGGATTGGGCGGCCTGGCATCGGAAAAAAGAACATACTCGGAGTTCATCATCGGGAACCTGTGGTGGAATCCAAGCACTTCTGCTCGCGGCCTTCGGAATGGTTTGGTGAATGTACTCCCTGGCAGTCTCATCAGGCCCTGCCGGCGAATCTTGCAAATGCATAAGGAAGATGTCAGCCGCTTACGAAGGTGGCACGCCGGAACCGTCCAGATCGATGGCCTGCTTCTGACATGCAATTCTTACCCGAGTAGTCCAACTGGTCTCCGTCGTGAGCAGGTTGACCTTAACAGTTTGCATCCACTGCGGTGGGTCGAGGCCCTTCTCAAGACGTTCGTTTCGGAGCTCTTTGAGCGCACAGAAGCAGTGCTGCTGTGCAATGACTATCCTATGATCGGCTGGAGACAGAAAAACGGTTTGGAGAGCATGCAAATGAAACATCGCCGCTGCGGCCAGATTACGTACCTGGTGATTGGCATGCACTCACGGTCAAGGGGTCCTCAGGAGGGTTTCGCATGACACTTCTTTTAACCTCGTCCACTCGCTTCTGTTCATACTTCCGGATCTGGCCGTACTTCTTCTTTCTGTCGATAGAAAGGCTACCGACGTCAATCTCCACCTGCAAAGGCTTCTTGTAGAGCCTCAGAAACTCCTCTGGCACCTTGTCCTGCGTGGACGTTACTTGTTAGGTGTCTGGTGATGCTCTGCCCACTTTTGTTGGCGTCAAACTCTCAGCCATGTTGAAATAGGCCTGTACAAAGGGTGAAAACTGTACATATTTCTCCTTTGATTGCGAGGGCTCACAATCGAAATTGTAGGTAATTGTCTGCAATTACCTACTTCGTATTGCGAGGCCTCCCGTTCAGGTAACCACAGACGATTGCGAGGGCTCGCATTCCAAACGCGCAGGAGT
>OZ038378.1:91326090-91328777 GCA_964036045.1 Eutreptiella sp. 'Long Island Sound 2002'
GGGTGGACTAGGTGCCCTCCGAATTCGTTTTTGAGCCACGTAGCCCAAGATACGGCCTGTTCCTGGTTTCGGGGTGCTGGTGCACATTGTGCGGTTTTTGGGGCCTTTTGGCGCCTTTTTGGGCCGTTTCTCGGACATATCGTGGAGTTACCGGGCACCAAAGGTCCCTTGGTCACGAGTCCCTTGGTCTAAGGATCGTTTTTGGAAAACCGCGTTTTTGACCCATTTTGACCCATTGTTGGTCCCCAAACGGCCCATTTTCAAGGCATTTTGGGATTTTCTATGGCCCAAAACGCGCCACCACAGGCTCAAAACGGCCTAAAAAAACTTGTTTGAGCATCCCAAGTGGTCTAGGAACAACTTTGGAAAAAATGATTTTTTTCGCCCTGGGGACCCTGGTGGACCCACCGTTGGCCCCCACTGTGCGTGGGCTGGCCGGCCCTCCGGCTGCACCAAGTGACCACTGGTACGGGGGTCTACGTGTCTCGTTAGGCAATTCTGAGGGGTGGAAACCATAAAAAGTGGGGGGTTGCGGGTGGACTAGGTGCCCTCCGAATTCGTTTTTGAGCCACGTAGCCCAAGATACGGCCCGTTCCTGGTTTCCGGGTGCTGGTGCACATTGTGCGGTTTGTGGGGCCTTTTGGCGCCTTTTTGGGCCGTTTCTCGGACATATCGTGGAGTTACCGGGCACCAAAGGTCCCTTGGTCACGAGTCCCTTGGTCTAAGGATCGTTTTTGGAAAAACGCGTTTTTGACCCATTTTTGACCCATTGTTGGTCCCAAAACGGCCCATTTTCAAGGCATTTTGGGATTTTCTATGGCCCAAAACGCGCCACCACGGGCTCAAAACGGCCTAAAAACACTTGTTTGAGCATCCCTAGTGGTCTAGGAACAACTTTGGAAAAAATGATTTTTTTCGCCCTGGGGACCCTGGTGGACCCAACGTTGGCCCCCACTGTGCGTGGGCTGGCTGGCCCTCCGGCTGCACCAAGTGACCACTGGTACGGGGGTCTACGTGTCTCATTGGGCGATTCTGGGGCTTGAAAACCATAAAAAGTGGGGGGTTGCGGGTGGACTAGGTGCCCTCCGAATTCGTTTTTGAGCCACGTAGCCCAAGATACGGCCCGTTCCTGGTTTCGGGGTGCTGGTGCACATTGTGCGGTTTTTGGGGCCTTTTGGCGCCTTTTTGGGCCGTTTCTCGGACATATCGTGGAGTTACCGGGCACCAAAGGTCCCTTGGTCACGAGTCCCTTGGTCTAAGGATCGTTTTTGCAAAAACGCGTTTTTGACCCATTTTTGACCCATCGTTGGTCCCAAAACGGCCCATTTTCAAGGCATTTTGGGATTTTCTATGGCCCAAAACGCGCCACCACGGGCTCAAAACGGCCTAAAAAAACTTGTTTGAGCATCCCAAGTGGTCTAGGAACAACTTTGGAAAAAATGATTTTTTTCGCCCTGGGGACCTTGGTGGACCCACCGTTGGCCCCCACTGTGCGTGGGCTGGCCGGCCCTCCGGCTGCACCAAGTGACCACTAGTACGGGGGTCTACGTGTCTCGTTGGGCAATTCTGAGGGGTGGAAACCATAAAAAGTGGGGGGTTGCGGGTGGACTAGGTGCCCTCCGAATTCGTTTTTGAGCCACGTAGCCCAAGATACGGCCCGTTCCTGCTTTCGGGGTGCTGGTGCACATTGTGCGGTTTTTGGGGCCTTTTGGCGCCTTTTTGGGCCGTTTCTCGGACATATCGTGGAGTTACCGGGCACCAAAGGTCCCTTGGTCACGAGTCCCTTGGTCTAAGGATCCTTTTTGGAAAAACGCGTTTTTGACCGAGTTTTGACCCATTGTTGGTCCCAAAACGGCCCATTTTCAAGGCATTTTGGGATTTTCCATGGCCCAAAACGCGCCACCACGGGCTCAAAACGGCCTAAAAACACTTGTTTGAGCATCCCAAGTGGTCTAGGAACAACTTTGGAAAAAATGATTTTTTTCGCCCTGGGGACCCTGGTGGACCCACCGTTGGCCCCCACTGTGCATGGGCTGGCCGGCCCTCCGGCTGCACCAAGTGACCACTGGTACGGGGGTCTACGTGTCTCGTTGGGCAATTCTGAGGGGTGGAAACCATAAAAAGTGGGGGGTTGCGGGTGGACTAGGTGCCCTCCAAATTCGTTTTTGAGCCACGTAGCCCAAGATACGGCCCGTTCCTGGTTTCGGGGTGCTGGTGCACATTGCGGGTTTTTGGGGCCTTTTGGCGCCTTTTTGGGCCGTTTCTCGGACATATCGTGGAGTTACCGGGCACCAAAGGTCCCTTGGTCACGAGTCCCTTGGTCTAAGGATCGTTTTTGGAAAACCGCGTTTTTGACCCATTTTTGATCCATTGTTGGTCCCAAAACGGCCCATTTTCAAGGCATTTTGGGATTTTCCATGGCCCAAAACGCGCCACCACGGGCTCAAAACGGCCTAAAAAAACTTGTTTGAGCATCCCAAGTGGTCTCGGAACAACTTTGGAAAAAATGATTTTTTTCGCCCTGGGGACCCTGGTGGACCCACCGTTGGCCCCCACTGTGCATGCATGAGCTGGCCGGCCCTCCGGCTGCACCAAATGACCACTGGTACGGGTGTCTACGTGTCTCTTTGGGCGATTCTGGGGCTTGAAAGCCATAAAAAATGGGGGGTTGCGGGTGGACTAGGTGC